>SPJY01002502.1:3689263-3761655 GCA_005191435.1 Raddia distichophylla
ATGTAAAATTGGACCGGATACGGATACGAATACGGATACTATCCGGATTTTTTTACCGGATACGGTATGTAAAATTGGACCGGATACGGATACGAATACGGATACTATCCGGATTTTTTTACCGGATACGGTATGTAAAATTGGACCGGATACGGATACGAATACGGATACTATCCGGATTTTTTTACCGGATACGGTATGTAAAATTGGACCGGATACGGATACGAATACGGATACTATCCGGATTCAAAAAAAATATCACCTCCCTGACCTCCCTCGTACAGCAGCCGGGCCGGCCCACCACAGGCCACAGCACAGCCCACGCAGCCACGCTGCTCACCTCCTCTCCTCAGACCTTAGTCTCACACTGCCTGACCTTGACCTAGCCGCCGCCGTCCGCCCCCATCCTCCTCTACTCTACCGCCACCAGCCGCCGCCCCATCTTCTGGGGTCCCACCGCCGCCGGCCGCAGCTTCCGGCCGCCCCATCCTCTCAGTTGCCGGCCGCCCCATCCTCCTCCTCCTCCCTGCCGGCCGCCGCCACCCCGCATCTCCCACCGGCCACCGCAACCCCATCCTCCTTCTCCAGTCCTCCTCCCCGCCGCCCAACATCACCCAACCTAACCACCTAACCACCTACCATGTCACATACACACCCATGCTCCCACAAATCTCTTATTCCTAGGGATCTCGAACACCCATGCGTGTCATCGTATAACTTCGTATAATGTATGCTATACGAAGTTATTACGCTTGGATTAAACTCGGTAGCGTGGTTGTTCAACACGTTATCAGCACGAGGCTCTGACGCATCGCGAAGACGTCGGAGATCGATCGACGACGACTGTACGGCTACGATGACGAACTGCACCAAATCGCCGTCATGCCGGCGGGTCTAGGACCCGTTGATTTGTCCTACGCGACACGAAGGTATGAATCAAATCGAATTTGCGAATTCAGTTTGCATTTGTTAAAGAATTGAAGGGTTTTCGCAAGGAAATACGTTGAATCGAATAGCCGGTCTTGGATCGGCGACGAACTAGCAAGAAAGTTAATTACCAAGAATCCTTTTGCATCTGTACATGAAGTATAGCCGGCCGACCTAGCACGGCTTTGCCGTCGCTGCCGGACTCGCCGGCCGCGTACTAGGTGAATCGCTGCCCGCGCATAAAGCACCTGCACCGCCGCAACAGACGCGCAAACCGCAAATTGCCTAGAAATCCACATTGCATGTTTGTGCGCGTGCATTATATCTTGCATGCACTACGCATACAATGAGCAAGTGCAATGGATAGCATCACGTACGTGGCTGTGTGTGCATTGTATGCAGCAGCATGCATGAATGTTTTTGGCTTGGCTGCCATTGAAGTTTTGAGCCGCACCTCCTCGCGCGACCACGCAAAGTAGAGCACCGCCGTGCGCGTGCCTGCACTTAGGGGTGGAATCTGGTAACGGATAATCCGAATTATCCGGCTACCGTATTCGAAAAACTGCATATCCGTATCCGCGATATCCGTATTCGAATACAAAACGGATACGAATACGGATACTATCCGGATTTTTTTACCGGATACGGTATGTAAAATTGGACCGGATACGGATACGAATACGGATACTATCCGGATTTTTTTACCGGATACGGTATGTAAAATTGGACCGGATACGGATACGAATACGGATACTATCCGGATTTTTTTACCGGATACGGTATGTAAAATTGGACCGGATACGGATACGAATACGGATACTATCCGGATTCAAAAAAAATATCACCTCCCTGACCTCCCTCGTACAGCAGCCGGGCCGGCCCACCACAGGCCACAGCACAGCCCACGCAGCCACGCTGCTCACCTCCTCTCCTCAGACCTTAGTCTCACACTGCCTGACCTTGACCTAGCCGCCGCCGTCCGCCCCCATCCTCCTCTACTCTACCGCCACCAGCCGCCGCCCCATCTTCTGGGGTCCCACCGCCGCCGGCCGCAGCTTCCGGCCGCCCCATCCTCTCAGTTGCCGGCCGCCCCATCCTCCTCCTCCTCCCTGCCGGCCGCCGCCACCCCGCATCTCCCACCGGCCACCGCAACCCCATCCTCCTTCTCCAGTCCTCCTCCCCGCCGCCGCCCCGCCCGGCCGACCGACATCTCCCACCGGCGCCCCATCCTCCTCCTCTTGGACCTCTTCCCCGCCGCCGTCGCACCTTCCGGCCGCCGCCCCGCCCAGCCGCCCCACACCTCCCACTGCCACCGCATCTTCCCGCTCCCGCCGCTGTCCCTTCTTCCCACTTGCCTGCTCCGTTGCTCGCCGAGTAGCCGGTGCCCGTGTGATGCCCACGGGCAATGGACTAGTATTTTGCGATTGCTATGAACCATAAATGTTTGAATTTGATTACTTATTAACTTTGATGATAGCTATGCTATGTCGTCCTATTCTTATCATTGTTGGATCAAGATTATACATGCTATTAGAGTTGTTAATTTTGTCATATATATTTTGATGATATTCATATGTGTACTTTGCAAATTTATCATGCCAAAATTTGTTGTTAAAATTGAAGGATATCCGTATCCGATCCGACTTAGGTACATATCCGATCCGTATTCGTATTCGTTACACTATCCGATCCGTATTCGTATTCGATAGATATTCGTATTCGTATTCGTATTCGTTAAAAAAATATGGATACGAATACGGTAAAGGCATTATCCGATCCGTATCCGATCCGGTTCCATCCCTAGCCGCACCTGCTCATGAGGAGGAAGGATCTGGATTCTGGAATGAGAGCGAGGGAGACTGAGAACTGGATAAAACACGGCACACGCTTTGCTTCTGACGTACTGCCTACCTACTCTGTCTCAACAACCCCAGTTGACGGCCGAGAAGGCTGCCTTATGTTGCCCTTTCGAGCTGCGCGGGGCTATTATCGTACAGGTTTAGTGTGTTAACGTCTATTTAATTCTAATTGCCCACGTGAGAAACGAACTTACCTCTTCCGTTAGCGGTTGGGTTCGGGTTTGCTCGGTTGAACTCAAATTTGTTACTTTTTTCCTATAGACTATTCAGTGTAACATGTTGTAATAACATTTTTAAGATTTTGTATGATTTTATTTAAAAATCAAAAAGTACAATTTAATAATTTTTTAATCTTATCATATTTTTTAAAAGCATTTAATTTTTATCCCAACCGAACAAAACCGAACCCGAACATATGTTTCCTGCTGAGCAGTTACAATACAACTACGATTGGCCTGCTGTACTTCCTCTCTCGAAAATGCTGTGCACCAGGATTTCTGTGTCGAGCATCCTCTCGTGGTTGACATGATTAATGATTATCTTATTCCTTCAGCTTTATTTTCATGTTAAATTGAGTTGTGCTCATAGGTTTGCTTATGTACTTGATTGCTTCAATTCGTGCTTTCGCACCATATATACATCTAATTTTGTATATGTTGAGGTGATTGAAAATACTACACATTAAATAGGAAAGCTAGGTAAATAAGGTGATTTTTTTGATAATGGAAATTAATCCAGCCTCTACGTCCAAAGATATATACGGCAAACAAAGGTCACAAAGTTCTCAACAAAAGAACATTACAATACCAACGTCAAAATGATACTCAACAAAAGAGGATTAAAACAATGTAAAGATAAAAATTAAACTTATGATATTCTGGTATCAAATTAAAAGGTAAATAAGGTGATATAAAACTTTAATATCCAGGTATCAATTAGTATAAATCGAGCATATTGAAAAATTTTAAAAAATAAACTTATGATATTCTGGTATCGAATGGAAACGGTGCTCTTCTTAGGCCCTGTTCTTATCAGCGTATCGTTGCGTTTGCGTATTACTGTAGCAAATTTGAAAGCCCTCAAAATGGGGTCTAAAGATTATAAAAAATAATTAAAAATAGTTTTAGAATCTTTGGAACGACTACTAAAAGTGACGAAAAAATCGTCGCAAATTATGATAACATATAGGCTATATAAAAATAACAAAATTTGCTACAGTAATACGCAACGGTACGATATGTTGAAAAGAACAAGGCCTTAATAGAGATTATCATTAATTCGTTATGATATCCATTCTAACCAGAAGATGTAATGTACCATGTGGTATTCAAATTTTAAGCCTAACTGTTAAAGGGCTGCGCGATTTATCTCTCTTCCAGAATCTTGAAGCTTTCACACCTCAATAGCAGCGTTTTGTTAATAGCTTAATCATGCAGTGCCCCACAATAGAAAAGCTATTTGTTATCAATGATTAGCTTGACCCGTTCGTCTGGTACCATATATACACCCGCATCACTTGTTGTTTAGGCATAACGTCGTTCTCACAATCTCACCGCGGTTGCACATCTTTGCAACGAGAAGCAGGTGTCGACGGTGTGCAAAGAACAAGTCTAGGACAAAGCAATAGAAGATGCCGATCCAATCTCAGGAAATTAAAGGAAGCAGCCCGGGCCCGGGGCGGACCATGTTTGGTCCAACATCAGCGGGAGACTTACATAAACAGTGATCAAGACGATATGAAATGAGCCACCCAGAGTATGCGCTCAACATCCCCCGCAGATCGAACAGTACAAGAGCAAACATTTAGACTGGAACAAAACTTAGTGAGGACCGAAGACGATAGCCCTTTCATCGATGAAGATATCAGTGTACTGTGACAACGTCAGAACATGGGGAACGCTCACTTGACAAGCCACGCACTCACGAACAAAGTTTAGATCGATCTGAACAGGACTGGTTCGCTGATGTTGAACCGCATTTGTAGAAAGATATATAGACAGCAGTGACGTTACCACATTAGACGAAGTGGCACGCCACAGAGGGCGGTGAAGCTCCTGAAGATGTTGACGAAGCCAACATGCTTTAGCCACTCCATTGGCCAATGCACGATACTTGGCTTCAGCACTTGAACGAGACATCTTATATTGCCGCCTGGAAGACCATGAATCAAGTTGTCACCAAGGAAGACATCGTACCCAAAAGTGGACTTGTGAGTATCTAGACATCCCGCCAAATCGGCATTGGAATAAAATGTCAGATCAATGGGAGAAGACCGATGCAGATTGAGTCCATGGGATAAAGTGCCCTGAAGATACGAAGAATATGCTTCAAGGCAGCAAAGTGCAGCTTGTGGGGATCATGCATGAAAAGACAAACCTGCTGGACAACATATTATATCTAGTCTCATGAATGTCAAGTCTTGCAGAGCACCAGCAAGACTGCGAAAATGCATCGCGTTGGCAACTGAAGGACCATCTCCAGAGAGCTTGAAATGAGAGTGTCAATGGGAGTGATGCATGGTTTGCAGTCGGACATACCAACATGATCAAGAATGTCTGGTACATATTGTTTTTGACAGAGAAACAAGCCCCCATTCTAATGGGAAATAGAGACTCCGATATCTTTTAAAGGAAAACTCATGATAAAGTGTCGACATCAGTCTTTGAAGAAGGACATCCAAGGAAACAATCAATGCAATGTCATCCACATATAAAAGAAGATATGCTATGTCGGACCCATGATGATAGATAATGAGAGAAGAATCTAACTTATCCTCAACAAATCCAAGAGAAACCAAATGTGAAGTTAGGTGGCCATACCAAGCACGAGGAGCTTGCTTTAGGCCATAAAGGGACTTGTTGAGTCTGTCCACACATGTGATTGGCACAAGAAGGGTTAACAAAGCTAGACGGTTGAATACAGTTAATTGGCTAGTTCCAAGCAAAAGTGTAAACACAGTATGGATGGTAGTAGGCTTCACAACAGGGATAAATGTCTCACTAAAATCAACACCAGGACGCTATGTAAATCCTTGAAGAACCCAATGAGCCTTGTATCGATCAAGAGTGCCATCTGAGTGGAGCTTGTGCTAAATACCCATTTAAGAGTGACAATGTTAGCTTTGCCGACTAGTAGACGAACCGCTAGGGATAATTCAGTGTTTCTCATTCTCACAATCCACGCATAGACAACAAACGTACTCAGCCAAATTGTTTGACTTGTAAAAATTTGGCAGCCCTCCGAAAACAATCCACACCATTTATGAACTCTGCGCTAGTCCGGTCTACAGTGTATATCCATATTAGGTGCATCGATCTACAATTAACATCCAAGTAAGTTAGACATGTAAATGAAAATGTGGATGAAAGCTACATCCATCTTCGGTCCATCGATCTACGATTAACATGGAAATAAGCTAAACATTTAGATAATAATGTGGATGAAAGCTACTTCCATCTTCGGTCCATCTGCGTCCCAGGTTTCAACGTGGATGAAAATCTTGATTTTTCATCAAATAAGCTAGATACGTAGCATGACTAACCTCCAAATTCACCCCTCGGATGGATTTCTCTGAAGCTTTAACATGTCGGAATTCAAGATTAAATCAAGATGGATTAATTTGTTCAAAGTTTCAACACATCGGACGGTTAAGAAAAAGTTCAAACTCACATCGGACGGGGTAAAATCAATGCCGGTTCAAGCAAAAATCTAGCAGTGAGAATATATCACTGTCTGGCTATTTCACATTCCGATAGTGATTATAAATATCACTACTGGCTCTCATTTTCCCGCTTGACTTTCCTACCGGTTTTTTGAAGCCGTCAGTAAAAATATATCACTATTGGCTTGTTAACAGACCGATAGTGCTAATTTCTCAATCATTGCTGGCTTTGAGTCACCACCTGAAAGTGAAACATCAGTGCTGGTTTTGTAGAGCGAGCCGGTAGTGTTGTTTCTCTGTCGGTCTGTAGTAAAAACCAACAGTGAAAACTGTATCACTTCCGGTTCGTAACTCCGAACTGGACATCGAGCGCGAAGAGGTTTAAGTATCGGTAGTGATACTTTAACACTATCGTTCCAAAGTGAACCAATAGTGATGATGCAGGGTGGAAGGAGAACTCTGTACTAGTTAAAATAAGATCCCAGGTATTGTTGGCCTGAAGAGCAGCAAACTGCTCCGTCATTTAGGGTACTTAGTTGTTGCAGCATGATATGTCTTGGGCAGAGGCAAGGCATCAGTGGAGATCTGAAGGTTGAGGCGACCTAGAGCAGCGACAGATATGCCAGCCTTCCATATAGTGATCTTAGGATGATCATTGGATAGAAATGCAAAAGAGCCGACCCTAGGGGCATCCTAGTACATTTGAAATGAACTAAAAACTCAATTTCTATCCCACCTTTTCAATTTTCTATACAAACAAATGAACTAGAGAGGGTCAAAGGGTACCCTTGGGTCGACCCTTTTGCATCCCTATCATTGGATAGAGAAGCAGTAGGGGCTGGCATGGTAGAGCCAGGTGAGCTGGCTGGGCTGAGGCAGCCGGGATGGCCGAAGTTGCAGGGGTAGGGGTGGAACGAGCCGAGCCTAAGCGAACCAGGCATGTTCAGGCTTGGCTCGTTTTGCGAGCAAGTCAACTCGGCTCGGCTTGCTCGGATGACCGAGCTAAAAGGCCGGCTCAGCTCGGGCTTGGTAATGCTCACGAGCAGCTCGCGAGTGGTCGCGAGCTCATTTGCAAAATCTGAAAATCTTGTTTGCAATTAAGCAGGAAGCCAGGTATTAGGGAGTAGCTAGCTAGTTATTGTCTAGCGACTATAAGTTTCATACATAAATTAATTATAGCATCAAGTTCACAACAATATTAGCTTAAAAGTTATAATAAATTAATAAAAGCATCAAATATGTACATAATGACATAATATGTACGAGCTACGAGTGAGCTATGAGCGAGCCAGGCCTGGCTCGGCTCGTGCTCGTTTTTGGACCGAGCTCAAAAAAGTGTTCGGCTTGTGCTCGTTTGTAAATGAGCCGAGCCCGAGCTTTTTTCGAGTCAAGCCTGACTGCTCGCAAGCCACGAGCTAAAGTTTCAGGCCCTATGTAGGGGTTGGTGTCGAGGCCGATGTGCTGGTGCCCAGGCTGTCAGGCCCACATAGGCTGGTGCGCCCACATGGGCTGGCGCGCTCAGATGGGTTGGTTACGAGGTTGGCGAGTGGGCTGTGGCTGGGTAGGCTAGCACCGAGCCAATGTGGGAGCCGACGCCAAGACCCAAGAGTAGTGTCCAATGGGCCGGTGCCAAGACTGGCGGGCCAAGAGCTATAAGTTGCAATCACTTATTGTAATGATCTAAGGACATTAGTATGGAACAACAGCTCTGAGATAGATAAAAAAACGAGGGTCGACATATGGAATATTATTCTAATTGGCTGCTATGCCATACAATGCATGCATGCTAATTCGAGCCCTACTAAGGCCGTGTTCTTTTAAGCGTATCGTTCTTACTTAGCAAATTTGAGAATACTTGAAAAGAGATATAAAGATTTTAAAAATACTTAACAAATAGTTTTAGGATATTTGGAAGGACTAGTAATAGCGATGAAAAAAGTTGTTACAAATTATCACAGCATATAGACTATATTAAAATAACAAAAATTACTGAGTAATACGCAACGGCACATAACGCTGAAAAGAAAGCCCTAAGAAACGAAGCGAAACAAATTAAACCTCCTATCATATCAATTATAAGGATTAGACGTAAGACGCATATATACAGGATACATGCAGGTCCAAGAGCTTTATGAATTAAAGAAATGAAAAGATGTATATCAAACATTCATATATAAAAATCGTGACGTATATACAAAGGACATTGAGACATCAGAGATCTAGCTGAGGGCACAAGGAAGATTCTTCTCGCATGGTACGGTAGGCCGGGGAGCAGATCGATGGAGTCATATGCCGTCGAAGTTGCTGCTCATCAGCTGCAAGGTCTTGCTCGGCAGCACACGGTTCACCTGAGGTTGCTCTGTTCGCGAATGAAAGCAAGATGAAATTAAGCCATGGTTGAGCTGCATGCAGAAGGCTAATCAAGAGCAAGATATATCTAAATACGATGGACGAGCTTCAGTGCGGCTCACTCTTGATCGTCTCTAGCTCCGCCGGCGTGAGCCTCGCCGAGAACCCGCTCACGACGTTCTTGTAGTTGTAGACGATCGCGGCCTTCGCCTTCTCCTCGCTTCATTGATCATTCATCCCGGATCAATCAACAAGGCAGTTTAATTCATTCGTTCCATGGCATAATTCAAGACGCGCGAGCGTGTGGTGGTTGCGCGCGCTTACCTGCCGACGGCGGCGGCGAGGATGCCGAGATGGTAGTCCTTGCAGGAGACACCGGGTGGCGTGCGGTCCACCATGATGAGGTAATTCCCTGCCCGCTCATCCGCAGCTGCCATGACGACGTGCGCGACGAGGAGGAGGAGGAGGACGACGACGGAGATGGTGCTGGAAGGCTTCATCTTGGGGGGCGTCCGCGTGGTTCGTCGAGATTAATTGCCGATGCACTGTTGGTTTCAAGTTCTACGAGCCTTGCGTGTACAGTGGATGCTCTAAAAATAGTTAGTGCCTAATAATAGTTCACATTTACGGCGGGATAGGGGGGAAGCTCTTGTCTAGTGTTGGGCAAAAATAACAGCGTTCTGGCTATTGTGCAGCGCTTGCAATTTGACTTTCGTTCCATTTTTAATTTATCGTCGATTTTATATTTTTTCAATAATTTTTTCTTAAAAAATATATTGACGTGGTGCAACTTTTGAAAGGGGCACCACCAAGTCATGTGCAACCATCGGCCAAATGTGCCAAGTCCTCACAGCCACCATATGCACATGCATACCATCTTCGCTGCAGCCACCACGCATCAGGCGGTGAATGTATGTGCGGGCGACACCGAGGACATCGTCGTTAGCTACAAAAAAGTTAGCTCGTCAGTTTAGACGAATGAAGCATAGTGTGCCTGTGATGTAGGAGTAGTTGGTGTTGAACTTGAGTGTCACACATGCATGTGCAAAAAATCGGCTACATGTTAGACACTCTTTTTTCCATTTAAAATATATGGGTTTTCCACTATTTGGTGATATGAGAATGCATGTTAAATAGATAGAAAAGGATCTTAAACTAAAAATCTCCTACACTATTACTTTGAATATTGTCAATCCCAAAGAATAGTTAATGCAAAGGATAATATCTTATGTGCCGTTGTAAAGACACGTAGCATTTGGCATGTCATCACTTATTTTTCATCGGTGCCAACACAAATAGATAATTATTATTCTCCTTGAGGATAGTTAATTCAAGCTTGTCGTTAACTTTGTTAGTTTCCTTTTTTTTCTCCATGTGATTTCCAAATTATGCCTCATTTCTTCTTTTTCTTCCTTTGCCCCTCTCCTTCCTCTCCCCTCACATAGTAGGACCATCTAGGATTCACCTCCTCCTATGCCCCGGGCTCCTCCCTTCTCAATCCAGTTTGGCCACCTCCACTCCTCCATCCTTGGCCTCTCCCCTAATCCGCTCCTCCCACCAGGTCGCGCAGAGGAGATGATGGGCCACAATTTCATGTGTAGGCGCATACATAAGTGCATGTCGACAGCGTGGCAGACCCAAGACTAGGACAAGGATCGCCGGCTCATATGGTGGCGCTGCTAGCACAGAACGACTTCATGGTGTGCCCTAAGGACATGACCTACCGTGTGGCAACCCTCTAAATTCACATGCGGCTCAATGGAGGGATCACTCACTTGCCTCCCACAAGTTGAAAACTAACATCCGCATTGCCCAAAAGCGAGTCGGACATGTTAACTATCAACCAATAAATTGCAACCATGTAAGGATCCTCAACTGAAACAAAGGTAACTTGGGTGCTTGAATATGTGCTTCGTGATGGCTCTCAAGATTAGCTACCATCACACACACATATTCAAAATGATTGATAGCACAACACATACATCATTGGGCATATACATTACCTAAACAAAGTATGTATTGTTGTCTGCATAATTTATTCGATATAATTGGTTTAATGACAATAGAAATCACAAGTTTGTCCAACAAAAGTAGCAATGAAAGATCATAATAAGAAAAGGAAAAGGTCAGTGTGACATGCCCCCAATAATCCCATGGAAAACCACTTGAAATTAAAACTTTGCATTGTGCCCGCTAGTATCATCTCAGCCTGCTTCATAGAAGTAGTTAAGTAAGAGATCATCATCACCCGAAATTGTAGCAAATATGTTGAGTATAAAAGGTACTCACATTAGGTGATAATATATATTCTTAATCATGAATGACATGTACTCAATGGAAGGCTAGAAGTTATTTTCAGCATAAATCACATTTTTGTGATATAGACATAAGTAGATTGTAAATTTCATTTAAGTAAAACATTTTAAAAACCTAATATCTAGTAGTATTACCATCAATTTATCATCATAAGTTCCAAACCACGATCATGCCACCATAAACCAACTAAAGTACCCCAACCAAACCACATTCTAACAAATGAGAGCTTAACTTCTCATGATTTATCCTTAATCTAGGATGCGGTTATTTGAACAGTTTAACACTTCGTGGGAGTATGATTTTATCCACATGACATAGCAAGCCATGCCAAAGCCTTTTAGATGTACATGTCAGTCTATTGTGTCACCCGAATTGACTTTTATCGACTACGCACCTCTATAGTTGTAGGAGGGATTTAAACATTACAGTGGATTTATCTAAGGTCCATCACACTCAAGAACATGAGCGCACCATGGATAGTTCACCATGCCACAACATCCACAAGCACGCATCACCTGCCTAGTACTCAACGGCTTGAACGTGCATAGGAAATTGGTCAAATGTTCCTATAAAATACATGTGGTCACACATATTGCATTTGAAAGGAAGGTACCCAATGATTAGACCTTAATTACTCAAACGGGGTTGCGTCTTCAGGACCTATCCACCCATAATTGCCTATCACACATTCAAGTCATCAAATTACTCACCGTGCCATCCAGGAAGCTGTCCGGCAGGATGCACACGGGCCTGACAGAACCTTCCACGGAGCTAGGCCCTAGTAGGCTGTTCGATTGGGCCGTCAGGGAGTGGGCCATGGTAATGGGCCGTGATTTTATGCCCGACAGCTAGCCCCCGAGACTCAAGTGGAAGGACTCACTAGAGTGAGGTCTTCCTCCTGAGACTCAAAGTCACGAAGAGGGAAATTTTGCTGCTATAAAGACGTGTAACAGGCGACCGAACAGGCTATAGTTCAACCGAACAAGAGTTGTTCGGGACCGAGCAAACTCGATCAGTGCCAACCATTGGCAGATCTCAACGGTAACTTCTGCTGCGTAGTCAGAACGGGCAACCGTTTTCATCTAGCCGTTGCAGTAAAAACTAGCCGTTTTGTGGGAAAAAAAACCGTTGCAGAGCTACTCGTCTGGGGCTACAAAGAGCACCCGAACCGCTCGCGGCTCGCCACTTTCGTTCTCGCGCACATCTCCTTCTCGAGCCCTTTTCCAATCGCGCAAGCATCAACAGCCACAACCCACCTCCAAAGCTGCTCGTCCAAACCTAGGGATCGCTATGGCCAAGTTCTCAGGCTCTAGCATGACCGAGGAGGATTTGAGGACTTTAGAGAAGGAGGGACACATCGACGTCGGTACCTGGAGGCTGCCCGGGGAGGAGGAATCACCGGAGCCGCTCGAGGACGAGTTCGTCAACTTCGAGCAGTTCGCGATGTTTGTGCTTAGGTCTCCCGAAAGCGATTTAGTGGAGGCCTTCCTAAACATTAGCGAGCTAGAGGTCGCGAACCTCAACCCTTACTCTTTCTTACAGATGGCGGTCTTCGCACACCTGTGCGAGGGCTACCTTGGAGTAGATCGATCGGTGGGGCTGTTGCTTCACTATTACACAGTGACGAGGAGCAGCTCCACCGCTTCGGCTCTCGGGTGCTACTACCTCAAGCTCCGGGCTACCGCCGACGACGCACCCTATCCTCGTCCACCACTGCTCGACTCGATGGGGCCGTGGTGGATGAGGTGGTTCTACACCAGGAGGAGCGACGACAGCAAGCTCGTCTTCACCGGGAAAGCGCCGGCGAAGGGAACTCCGATGCTGCGGCCGGAGCCGAGCGGCGAGGAGTGGTATCTCACCCGAAAAATCGCCTCTCTCGTGGGCCTCGGGCTCACGGGCAAGGAGATAATCCGGGACTTCGTGGTAAACAAGATTTGTCCGCTGCGGAAGAGGTCCTACCCCTTCTACAAGATAGAAGCCTGGGAGGACATCACCAGGGAGAGCACTGGTAAGTTCCTCAAACATTTAACCGTTCTTAGGTGATTCATCCGAACAGGAACTAACGATTTCTTCTGCTCGGGCAGTGAAGCCAACCGACGCATGGGTGACCGAGCAGGTCGACGCCATGCTGAAGGCTGCTAGGAAGGACGGTGAGGTCACCGGCGAGGTGGCCTACACCTGCCCTAGGAACGTGCTCATCCGTACACCAGAGGTATCTTAAACAGATCTCCACTGAGTTGCTAGACTTGCACGATAACTGCATACTTACATTCTCTTCACAATGTGCAGCAAGATCAGCTCATCATCGGTGGGATCGTCGAAGAGCTCTCTGGGTCTGAGAAGGAGGAAGTGAGGAAGGGCAAGGCCAAGGTGGCCGCCGAGCCGACGCGGAGCTCGCCGCGCCATGGCGGCCGCCAGCCCTCAAGGAAGCCCTCTGCGGCAATGACGCGCGCCGAGCAAACCAAGCGCGCACGCGGCCAACCAAGTGGGAGATGCCCATGCCCCACCCTCCTCACCGAGCAAAGCGACGAGGAGGTATGAAACCTGACCCTATGGCTTACGCGCTATACGCAGGCTCACCCATGCCATATGGAACGGCTGCAACAGGTCGCCGAGCAGAGGAGGCTTGAGGAGGAGGTAGCGCGCAAGGAATCTCTTCTTGCGTTGCGCAGGAAAGAGCTCAGCTCAGCAGAGAGCTGAGTTTGTCGCCCCAAGCGCCCGGAGTCCAAGGCGAACACGAAGCCGAGGATCCGCCGAGTAAGAGGCGCAAGCTTCGTCTTGTGGCGAGGAAGAAGAAGATCAAGCCCTCCGTGGCAGGTACGTACTGACAAGCCCTTCGCCTATACAACTTACCGAACCGCGCAGGACCCAATGCATTCCTTCTTCATTAGTTGCCCAAGAGGAAATTGCCACCAACGACATTGGGGCGGCAATTGAGCGATCTTTACTGCCCGAGCACCTATACGGTGCATCACGGGTAGTGAGGTTACTCGCCCTCAAGGACAAGCTGGCAGCGTGGAGCGTGCTGCCGAAGGGCTCCAGCGACCAGCTCGATGCGCTGAAAGGCGCGGTGGAGCGGCTGGAGGCGGAAGAAGCGGCGCACGGCGCCACGGAGAGCGGGGCCAAGGTATTGGCACCATTAGCTGCTCGAGGTGGGACCAAGCAAGCGGTCCTACCGGGCACTTCGTCGCAGGGGCAGTCCATCCCTATAGCGACGGGCGCTTTCAGCGAGCAAGGCGAGGAGCCCGCCGCCGAGGAGCAAGCATTCGATCACGGGCAAGGAGCGCAAGAGGCCCTGTCTGTGACCCCTCCAGCGTCGCCGAGCAGAGCGGCGCCGGGCTTGCCCGAGGCTACTGGGGCGGAGGAAGGACCGGAGGTATAGAGGTTCGGCGGCGATGAAGGCGCGGCCACTAGCCCTCCCAGGGCTGAAGGTACCAAGAGGGGGGCGAGCCCCCAAGAGGGCGCGCTCCGGTAGGAAGAGGTCGCGGCGCGAAGAGTATCGTGCTACGACCGCTCCGAGCAGCCGAGGATTCGCAACCCACGGCCTCGGAGAGAGCCTTAGCCAAAACTTGAAGAGAAGACTCCGAGAGGTGAACCCCCCAACCGGAACTTGCGATTTTTAAGTCACGAGCAGCTGAATTTGATAGATTTGTTCTTCTCTCACTCAGGTCTGGCGGGCACTATGGATGACTTCGAAGAAGGCTTTGGCGTGGAGCGCAGCGCTATTCTGGGAGACTTCCAGGAGTACCGGGCAAGGGAGCTCGAGGGAGAGCGCCTCGCACCGGGCAAAAGTCGAAGCCGACTGAAGGCCAAGGTTAAAAAGCTCAAGGCCCAGCTGACCGAGGAGAGGCAGACTTCCGCGGCGCTCCAGGAGAAGATCTCCACCCTGTGGGTATCACAGAAGGAGGCCGAGGAGATGCGCGGGCTGGCCGTGAGGGCGAGCACCGTTGAAAGGAGGGTTAAGGAGCTGGACGAGCAGCTCAAGACCGCCAAGCAGCGCGCTAGTCAGAGCGAGGATCTGATCGAGCAGCTGCGCGCCAAGACTGAGGAGGTCGAGGCCCTTCGTGTAGAGGCCGACGAGCAGGCCAAGCACAAGACAATCAGCAAGGAGGAAGCCGAACGTCTCCGAGCTGAAGTTAGAGAAGGAATCAAAGCCCGAGGTGAAGTCCTGCGCCTCAAGTTAGAAATTGAGGAGCTAAAGGAGCAGCTTGCTTCTAAGTAGCAGTAGGGCTGTACCCGAAAGGGCCTTGTACCTGTAAAACTTTTGGTTATGTAAGTAAAGACTTACCTTTTCTCTGCAAAAAAGAGCAGCAAAAAGACAAGAACGAGCAGAAAACTAACAGCAAAGGCCAAACAGCGTTAGAGAGTTTTCGAAAAACACGGTAGGGCGCCAGCCTAACTCCCAGCCCCCGTTGTGCATCTGTTCGTGAACCTAAATTTGCGAACTCGAATAGGTGCATAAGAAAAAGAGCGACACCCTAGCCCCCGGTACGGACGATGCTCGAAAAACCTAAGATTGTGAATTCGAGCACGTGGGCAGAGAGATAGAGCGACACCCGCATCCTGATCGACTCGTTCCATGAACTGCTCGTTAACGTAAGGTAGGCATATCCGAAGGTAACCGAACAAGGAAATTGCCTCTGCCATTGGGGCTTACGAGAGCAGGCTTCGCCAAGTGGTTGTGCCGTAAGCGGTAAGTGTCTCTGCCGCGGAGGGCTTACGAGAGCAGGCTTAGCCGCAAGGCGGGAAGCCGTTTTACACAACTCTGAGCCTAGGAACTCGTTGAAACTAGATACGGGCAGGGAAACCCTGAAGATCGTGGAGCCAAGAGTTCGCAAGACCGGGCAGCCATCTACCAGAGAGAAAGAGAGTCTGAGAAGACAAGATGTGAAAAGAGCCGCAGGGGGCCGCGAATATTCACTTTTTATTAGAGTGAACTTTACATGGCAGCTCGAGAGACTTGGATGAACTAAGGCGCGAAGTTTGACAAAAAGCGCGAAGCTAAACAAAAGACCTACACAAAGAACTTACGAAGCTGGTCGATGTTCTAAGTGTTGGCCAGCTCTCTCCCGTACATCCTCCATTGCCAGGCGAACAGCCCCGGGCGAGCAGTAGAAACGACCGTGAACGGGCCCTCCCAACGGGGAGTTAACTTGTTGGCATTGGACAGGTTCTGGACACGGCGCAGAACGAGGTCGCCCACCTTCAAAGCCCTTGGTCGAACTGATTTGGCAGTGTGCCGGCGAAGATCTTACTGGTAACGCGCCATTCTGACTTGTGCCCGTTCGCGTGTGCCTTCGAGGAGATCGAGTTCGAGTAAGCGCTCTTGCTCGTCGTCAACCAAGTTGACCGAGCTCGTGTGAGGCGAGCCGAGTACTACTTCGGCGAGCAAGATGGCTTCTGCACCGTAGACCAATTGAAAAGGAGTTTCCCCGATTGCCCGGCTTGCTGTGGTGCGAACTGCCCAGAGGACGGAAGGAACTTCGTCAACCCAGGCTTTTGTGTGCTCGCTGAGTGCAGCGAACACACGCCGTTTGATACCCTGGACTAGTTGTCCGTTAGCTCGCTCGACTGCTCCAATGCTTTGTGGATGAGCCACAAAGGAGAAGTAGACCTTGGTGCCCAGCGTTCGCAGTATTCCTGGAATAGCTCACTTCTGAACTGCGGACCGTTATCGGTGATCAGCTTGTGGGGAATCCCGAAGCGCGTGATCACATTGCTTTTGAAGAAGCATACAGTTGTTTTGTCATGAAGAGATGACACAGGCTCTGCCTCAATCCACTTTGTGATAGTGTCAATGGCGACGAGCAAGTGTGTGCAGCCCTTGTACCCCTTAGGAAACGGGCCAAGCAGATCCAGACCCCATGTGGAGAAGGCCGTGATGGGGGGATCGTTTGGAGCTCTTGGGCTGGCTTATGGGCATTCCGGGCGTGGAATTGACATGCCTTGCACTTAGTTACCACATCCCGGGCATCCTGTAACGTAGTGGGCCAATAATAACCCATAAGAAACGCTTTGCCGACCAGAGTTCTGAAGGAGGCGTGGTTGCCACAGGCACCCTCGTGTATGTCCCTAAGAAGGAACACACCCTCCTGTTGAGAGATGCAGTTGGAGAGAACTCCTAGAGCACCTTGACGGTAAAGGATGCCGTCCATAAGCTTTTATGGACTAGCACGCCTTATAAGCCGGGAACGCTCGGCTTCGTCGTCGGGCAGGGTCCCATCTACAAGGTACCGGACAAATGGCGTTGTCCAGTCCGCAGCTTGCTCGATAACGGAGACAGCACCACCTGTCTCTGTTGCCTCGTCCGGAAACGTGATTGAGGGCTTGTAAAGGTGCTCGACGAGCACCCCTGCCGAAGCAGGTTCGCGTGAGGATCCATACTTGGACAGCTGGTTGGCCAAGAAGTTGTCCTTCCTGGGCATGAAGAGCACCTCGAAAAATCGAAAGTGCCGCTCCAACTTCCTCACTTCAACCAGGTATCGCGCCATTGAGTCATCGCAGCACTGATACTCCTTGTTTACCTGATTGATGACCAGCTGTGAATCTCCCTTCACAGTTAGCCGTTGGACGCCGAGCGACTTGCACGCTCTTAGTCCCGCGAGGAGGGCCTCGTACTCCGCGGCGTTGTTAGTTGCCCCAAAGTGTAGTTGGATAGAATACTGGAGTTGCTTTCCTTGAGGGGAGACGAGAACAAAACCAGCCCCCGAGTTTCCAGTGCACGAGCCATCAAAGAACATGGTCCAGGGGGTTCTTCAAGTTGCTCGGGAGCTTCATGGGACTTGGGCGGGCAGGTCCATTCAGCGACAAAGTCAGCCATGACCTGAGATTTAATAGTAGTTCAGGCAGCAAACAAAATATCGAATTCTGCTAGTTCCATTGCTTACTTAGCTATACGTCCACCTACTTTCTTGTTCCGTAGGATTTCTCCCGGAGGGAACTTGGTCGGGACCAGAATTTGATGCGCCTGAAAGTAATGGCGAAGCTTTCTGGAGGACATGAGCAAGGTATAGAGCAACTTCTGGACCTCAGAGTAACGCTCCTTTGATCCGTGAAGCACCTCGCTCACGTAATAAATTGGTCGCTGGATGTCTTTCCTTTCCATCGTCAAGACCGCGCTCACCGCTTGTGGCATGCAGCCAAGATACAACAAAAGCTGTTCGTCATATCGTGGGGTAATCCAGACAGGTGGGTTGGACATGTATTGCTTTAGATCTTGGAAGGATTTTTCAGCCTCTTCTGTCCACTCGAAGCCATTGTGCTTGTGCGGGCCTTAACAAAGGGCAGGCCTCGTTCGCCTTGACGGGAAATAAACCTGCTTAGAGCAGCCATCCGTCCTGTGTGGCTCTGAACTTCCTTGATGGTAGTTGGAGCCTGTATGTTTTCAATGGTCTCGATTTTTTCAGGGTTAGTAGAAATACCTTGCGAACCTATGACATAACCGAGCAACATTCCAGATCGAACGCCAAAGGTACACTTCTCTGGATTTAATTTTATTCGATGCCTGGTGAGATTACGAAAAGTTTCGGCCAGGTCTTTTACATGATCTGGAGCATACTTGCTCTTTACAACTATGTCATCGACATAGACCTCCAGGTTCCTTCTGCGCTGTTCTGAGAAAGTCTTCTCCATTAAGCGCTGGAACGTGGCACCAGCATTGCGCAGACCGAAAGACATGGTCGTATAGCAAAAAGTGCTGAAGGGAGGTGATGAAGGCAGTTTTCTCTTCATCCTCAGGGGAGATGCTTATTTGGTGATAACCGGAGTAAGCATACAAAAAACTCAAGAGCTGGGCATCCGCAGTCGCATCGACCAGCTGGTCTATACGAGGCAGTGGGAAATTGTCCTTGGGACAAGCCGCGTTCAGATCTGTGTGGTCGACTTGCCGCCTTTCTTTTGTACGATCACATGGTTGGCCAGCCACTCTGTGTGATCAACCTCGCGGATGAAACCAGCAGCGAGCAGCTTGCCAAGCTGATCTTTGATGATCCCCTGCTTGAAATCCGAAAAGTGACGAAGCTTCTGGCGAACAGGCTTTTTATCCGGCCGAACTGCCGATTTGTGCTCGATAACCTCCCTTGGGACCCCGGGCATGTCAGACGGCTCCCAGGCAAACACGTCTGCATTAGCTCGGAGGAAGGCAATGAGGTCGCTTTCCTATTTGGGGTCCAGATTGGCCCACAAATGAACTGTTTTGAAAGAGTCATCAAGAGACAGCGGAACTTCCTTAGTCTCTCCCCCTGGCAGGAAAGAGACCTTGGGACGTGCAGACTTGGTCTGCGGAACCTTGGAACCATGCGGTGGGAGCTGGTCGACCAGGGCAAGAGATTGCTCGTCGCAATATAGAGCAGCCTTGTAGTTGCCCTTGACCGTGATCACGCTGCTAGGGCCCGGTATCTTCACGCAATGGTATGCATGTTGGGAGACGGCCAAGAACTTGCCGAGAGATGGCCGGCCCAAGACCGCGTTGTAGGCCGATGGGAAGTTGACCACGTCAAACGTGATCAACTCTGTCCAGAAGTTGTTGGGGCTGCCGAAGGTGACGGGCAGAACGATCTGCCCCAGCGGCCGCACTGCTTCTCCCGGCATGATCCCATAGAAGGGCATCGCGACCTCTTTGAGCTTGGAGCGAGGAATCTGCATCTCGTCCAAGACTTTGGCAAAAATCAAGTCTAGCGCACTCCCGCCGTCTATCAAGACACTACCAACTCTAGCTTTGCTGATGGTCGGAGTGACCACCAGTGGGAGCCGCTGAGGCTTGGTCATCCCAGTGGGGCAATCCTCCTTAGAGAAGGAGATAGAAATCTTAGTCCACTTCATTGTCTCGGGCTTCGGTTTACCCTTCTCAACGTTGTGCACCTCCCGAGCAGCTTCCTTGAGGCTGCGCCGAGAGGGATAAGCCGATGAGCCACTGAAGATGACGGTGATATGGTTCATGGGCTCCTGATATTCATCATCATCGTCCCAATCACCACCATCGGCTTGGCGCTTGTCCTTGCCGGCATCACCTTTTTTGGGCAGGGTGGGCATTGGGCCCTTGCCATTGTAGAAATCCTCGAGCTTTGCAGCCCCGGTCCTGCAATGGCGTGTATCGTGCCCGTAGTTCTGGTGGAACTTGCAATATCGGTCACTTAAACCTTTCTTGCCTTGATTGCCTCCCTGGGCGGGCTTCTTGCCCTTGTAGTTATTATTGGGCTTCTTCTGCCCGTCTTTGGGAGGAGGTGTGCGATCTATACCGGCGACGGTATTGTTCGCATCACCTTTATTCTTCTTCTTCTGGGACTTCTTGTCACCAGGATTGTTGCTGCTCTTCTTCTTATCCTCCACACCAGGCTGGGCGGGCAGCTCACCCTTGTCGAACGCCTTCTTATACTGAACGCGTTCTGCCGCATTGGCATAGCGATTAGCCGCCTTGAACAGGTCGTTGGCGGTCCGGGTCTCATTGATCTCGAGATCTTGGGTGAGCCGCTCGTCGCGGACTCCGTTTTTGAAGGCGCGGACAATAGATTCGTCCGAGATGTTCGGGATCGTATTGCGGATCTTCATGAAACGCTTCACGAAGTTGCGGAGGGTCTCCCCGTTCATCAGGATCATCTGGTGCAGATCATCCTCCTTGCCCAGACGCACATAACAGCTCTGGAAATTAGCAATCAGAGCATCACAAAGTTGGTTCCAAGAGCAGATGGAACCTTCCTGCTAATTGAACAGCCACGTCCGAGCAGTGCCTTAAAGGACAGTCGGAAGGTAATTTGCCATGACTAGCTCGTCACCTCCGGCTGCCATGATGGCTGTAGCGTAGATGGAAAGGAACACTTCTGGGTTTTGAGTCCCATTGTACCTCTCCATGTGACCGGGCTTGAACTTAGAGGGCCACCTGACAGCGCGAAGCTCTTCAAAGAAAGCCTTACAGCTCAAGGCATACGACCGGCCACCTTCCCCTGCAGAACCTAGTCTTGAAAAGACGTTGGTCCTGTTACCCAGAGGAATTCTAGTCAAGCGGGAGGACTCTGCCTGGAGGAACTCCCTCCGTGATAATCCTCCACACTCCTTCCTCGTGGTCGCTACGATGCGCTCTTCCCGAGGGGATCGTCCGTGATCGTCGCGTGCACGCTTGCTCCTGTGGTCGCGATGACCACGGGGACTTGGCGAGCGACGGCGACCACGGGTATCTTGCTTGCAGCGAGTCGTCCTTCGAAGGTGACGATGGTCACGCGACTTAAGGCCTTCGGCCAGTCGCTCAAGGTGAGAAGCAACAACGTTGTCCATGCGGGCGAGATCGGTCTGGTTGGTGGATCTGAACACTGTTGCCATAGCTTGGAGTCGTTCCCGACTCTGATCAAGGGGTCTTGAGATCCCTGAAGCATTCGCGTCTTGCCCGACTGGAGTCTGGTTGCGCGGGGATTCATCCCGAGCAGGTGGAACTTCTGCTGGGGGATCTGGTGTAGGTACGCGAGGCAGGTTGCGTCGCTGACGCTTGCACTGATCGCGAATCTGTGCTAGAGTTTTGTTGATTGAGGCGTCTAGGCTGCGGCGAACAACATCTTGTTCGCGAGCAGCTACCACGGCCCCATCTTGATGCCGAGCAGAATTCGACTGCCCGATCTCGTCGGCCGCCGCGGCCCGCGCAGGATCCTCTGAAGTCCCTGCGCCGGCCATGTTGATGCTGCGATGGCCTCGTGTTGGCACGCTAGACGGTGTCATCACTGTGTCGCCACAGGAGGAATCTACCGACATAGCCTTGGAATCCGAGAGATCTAAACCAGCGTAAAGATCGTCGGTTCCGTAATCATCGTCAATGACGGGAGCTTGATCTAAGACCATCTCCGGAACGTAGCCGGAGAGCTCTGTCTCTCAGATCTGGAAGGTGATCGAGATCGAAAAGATCGATCCAATCTGGCAGGGGATGAGACATCCTGCTCTTCTGAGTCATACCCTTCAAGAAGAATTTTCTGGTCGCTGAACGAGTTCGACATTCTCGATCAGGCTTGACCTACTATCCCTACGGACGGCGCCAACTGTCGACGGTTGAGATATCGGTCTCAAGTCAACTAAGGTTCTTGGAAAAGGGAGATAGAAGACACTGCCTAGCAAGGCGAACAGCAATCAACGAACAACAGGGAGACACATGGTTTTTATCCTGGTTCAGGCCTCTAGAAGGAGATAATAGCCCTACGTCCAGCCTTTCTTTATATCAAAGAGGATTACAAGAGGGAACTCGGCGAGACGAACAAGTCTCGGCGAGGTTATGGTAGTACAAGAAGTATTATGCGACAATGCGATGTCTCTTGGCCATAAGATCGTGCCCTCTACACGCCGTAGGGGCCCTGTTTATATAGTGTTGAGCAACCGACCTACCAAGGGATAATCGGGCCGGGCTAACTACGAGATCGTAACGAACTCATATACATTCCAAATACATCCCGAGGTAGATAAGGTATACTCCAATTCTTGGGGAATGCCACCATAAACCAACTAAAGTACCCCAACCAAACCACATTCTAACAAATGAGAGCTTAACTTCTCATGATTTATCCTTAATCTAGGATGCGGTTATTTGAACAGTTTAACACTTCGTGGGAGTATGATTTTATCCACATGACATAGCAAGCCATGCCAAAGCCTTTTAGATGTACATGTCAGTCTATTGTGTCACCCGAATTGACTTTTATCGACTACGCACCTCTATAGTTGTAGGAGGGATTTAAACATTACAGTGGATTTATCTAAGGTCCATCACACTCAAGAACATGAGCGCACCATGGATAGTTCACCATGCCACAACATCCACAAGCACGCATCACCTGCCTAGTACTCAACGGCTTGAACGTGCATAGGAAATTGGTGAAATGTTCCTACGAAATACGTGTGGTCACACATATTGCATTTCAGAGGAAGGTACCCAATGATTAGACCTTAATTACTTAAACGGGGTTGCATCTTCAGGACCTATCCACCCATAATTGCCTATCACACATTCAAGTCATCATATTCGGATCTCACACATAATCTACATCATCAAGAATCATTCATCAATCAAACAAAACATTGAGTATAGCATAATCGAGTATATAGCTTTCCCTTGCTAACTCTCAACAGTGCTGCGTAATCACAAACCAAACATAAATTATTATACCCATTTAGTTAATAAAGGAACAAGAATATCACACCTAGTAAGGTCCTAATCACTAAATAGGAGATACATACCTAATTTATACCCATCAAGTAACATATATTTTAAACGAGTATGAAAGAAACTTATAAAACATAGTTAAATTCATGTATTTCAAATCCATAGAACATAATGCCTTGTTGCTGCTGGTCGTTGTGGGGAGTTTCTGGTTCAAGTTTGGGCTCGTCTGGAACCTTAGAGCCTATCGTTGGGTAATAAAATAAAAATAAAATATTTAACAACTAGAAACTTAAAGTAATTTTGAGAATTGGAATTTTCATTAGCTAGTGTAAATTTAGTAAAATTAATCTCAACTACGAGTTAAGATGCGTGAGATATGGTCATTTGGATTTTGTGTTCGTTCCATGCACGTGTAGATATGTTCATACCCATATAGTGATTTCTCTTACCTGTGAGTTGGTTCCTATGGTCGGGGATAACTTATCTTGGTTAGAAAGGGCTTGTTCTTTGTCGTGCATAGCGTAGCATGCTCGGGAAGGTCACCTGGATGGTATGTTAATTAGTTCCTCGCGGGCAAACATGCTCAATTGTTGGTGTGTTTAGCATGAAAGTTGTAGGGAATTACAAGGCACATGTTTTTATTGTTTAAAACTTTTACATTTGAGCAACATATGATTTTTTTATAAATATCATTTTGTGCACCGCTATCCCAAAAGGTGCTGAAATGATGTGTTTTTAGTTTGTTGTTCTAGTACTTCAGTTATACTAAGTAAATAACTTGCGCACGAGTTTTATATAATGGAAAACATGAAGAATGGTTTGGATAGGGTTCTCGCACAAAAGGGATCCGGAAGCCTTTCTAGGATGATGATATTGAAGAAGGGGATTACAATCTGTCCAAAAAAAGGTTCGACAGCTGTCGAGCATACTCCATGCTATTCCTTCACTTCAACGACTCTGGATCTAGCTCTTCTACTTCCTTAGATTGTGGGAGACGTTCTGTTGCTCATCCCTAAGTTTGTGTGTTGAGTCAAGGTGACACACATTAAGAAACGAGGACATTACCTCACTGTTGTCCAGAAGAGTGAAACAGACAAGAAAGAACCTTCAAAACTCGCCCAAAATCTATACATGAACAAATAGTTTGGATGTAATTAATGCTTAAGAAGTGGATAAGCTAATCTTGCTCATCTCCGTCCTTGGATATGGGTAAAAGATGACAAAAACCAAATCGGCAACTTGTTGCCATAAATTAACTAGCAAAGATAATAGGGACTAAGAACCGTAGTGTGTAATCGAGCTATGACAAAGTGGGTGAATGGGAACCAAAACTTTTTCTCAGCTTCTTCACGCTGAAAACCCCTCAAGAGCGATCCATTGAACAGATGGTCGGTGTGTCGCGGCCATAGCAACAAACACCTGGTAAGCGTGATCGAGGATCAAGCTATGGCATGGAGCTTGACTCCAAAAACACCAACACCCTTCTTGTAGGAAAAAGGGAAAACACTTACTAAGAGGCTAGAAAAAAACCAATATAGAGTAATGCTCATGGGAGAAAGATGATCAAGATGATCCATGATGGTGTCCCATGTCCTAGCATGTAAAACAAACTCAAACAAGGAAGATAAAAATTCACCAAAAATTCATGTGAAAGTCAACAAAAATTGAAAACTCATATCTAGAGTAGGATCATCTTCAAAGCAACAAAAAGCACAAACTTTCTTAATCCTTCCATCAAGTTGAACCAAGTGGAAGCAAAAATATCGAAACTTAAGCGCAAACAAGGAAGGTCAAGAATCACACACAAACATGAACTAGAACATGGAGAATATGATTTTCTTTTGTTGGATTCTATTGTTTTGGTTTGAGAGGTTTTACAAAGCCACACCAAGTGCAAGTGCACACAAACACACCTAAACCTCGTTCCTCTACTTGAATAAGTGAAGTGGGAAACACCCACTACTCTCCTTGTATAACCCACAAGCTCTAGGATATCATGATCTTGCGAGAAATTGTGATCACCCTTGGATTGCTCTTGGATAGCTCTAGGATACACATGGCCACACCGGGTCCACACACTCTATACACGGCCAGAAGCTGACTTAGCCGCTAAGTTTCCATCGCACAGAACCTCCTGCCATGCCTCGAAACCTCATGATGGCCAAGTATGTCATCCATGTCACCATCCTTATCTTCGTGATCCCAAAATCCAAATCCGACCGTTTCACACAACTTTCTTGTCGTTCTCGACCCTAAAACCGCCAGTTGTGTCCCGACACATTGTCGACCATGGTCCACATAGTCTTGTATCGCACCATCCTTATCATCTCGATTCCCAAATCCAAATTCGAATATTTCACGCAACTTCCTAATTGTTATGGACCCGCGAACCACTGGCTCACGTCCAGACACGTTGCCGACCATGGTCTACAGAGGGAACTGTATCACAAAGATTAGTCCATTTAAAACCAATTTACATCATGACTTGCATGATTAGTCCATTATTAATCATGCACCAAAACCGAAAATATGCATCGAAAACTATGTAAACTTAGTATTGCCTGAGCAAAAACAAGCATCAACCCTTTTCGCTATTCCTTGGGCTCGATGGAGAGGAAGGAAGTGAGATTGTCTTCTCTGCAGTTGGCGAAGGTAGTACAGGTTGAGGCAGCGGTGCACTTGAAGTTGTAGCAGGCTGAGATGCGTCGGGCAGTACGTTGTCGGCCCTCTTTGACTGGATCCTTTGGTTGACAACATCGCTAGAATAGTGATCTCATCATTGGGAGTGGGATCCAACATCTATTTGACGGCATTGGAGTGTACCAGATCCACCTTAATCATGATATAGCCATAACGAATTTGCACACAGTGTAGAACATCCTGATCTAGAAGCACCAGGCGCTTTGCAACCTCTATTGGATACCCACTAGGCCTGATTAGAAGTCTGTAGAGCATGGGTCCTGCTAGTTGGTCGATTGTATCCAGCTCATATGTAATCAAGGGGACCAATGATTTCTTAACTTCCTTAGAGGCGCAACTACTCTTCCATACAGGTGCCACATGGTCAATCTCTAGTGGGTTGGAAATTTGTATTCCCTGCGCAACAAGCTTTTCCATAATGTTCGCATAAACTTTCTTGGTGATGTTTATTGTCAATGCATCGATGTCCACTGTGACCGATCACTTCCTCTTCCTGTACATTCCAATCTCTTCGGAAAAGCCATATTGCTAGCCCTAGGAACTGGATAAACCTCGCACCCGGCCTAGGTGCTCCGAGTTTCCCAGTGCCACTGATAGAAGGTCATTTTCCCTAACCCCGGAGAAAAAACCTTGGATAGCTTCTAGGACTTTCTCAGCAACATACTGTATGTCTTTACTCTTGAAAGTGATTTCACCGTTCTCAGACACAATGCCTCGTGCACACAAATATGACTGGGCTCGTCCGGAGTATTGCAATCAAGGATTCTGGCATACTTCTTCAGCAAAATTTTCATCCTCTTTCTCCCATTTCAGCTTTTACCAATGTAGCCCACTGGTCCAAGCCTATGGTCGTGTTTGTTCCTAGCATGAAGTTCTTGTTCTCACTCCCCAATTTGAACTGTTCGGAGCTCTTCATCTACATGAATGCTTCCCAATTTTTCTTTCTCAAATGCATGTACATGTCGAAGGGCTCTACGTATTTAACCAGAAAACCATTAACAAGCTTGCTCTTGATGTGACGGTGCAGCTTTGCTATCGATTTCATTTCTACCTTGAACGAGGGTACTCCAGGTACTCCTTGAGAGCATTAAACAACCCCCTCTTTGCTTTGTCGTTCAGAGCATCGAAGTTTATCGTTATTGGTACCCTTTCCCAAGCGATAATCCATGTGACCTTCCAGAATGTCTTCAAGGCCCTGTCACCAATAGACACCCCTTCTCCATCTAATCCTGTGATTGTGATCTTCTCAGTTGGCCGCTTTGTTTGCGACCTTGTTTTTGTTGTTGTTGGAGAGTGTACACCTTTGTCGCCTTGTCTTGAAGATGAAACAGGTTTGAGGATCCTGTTGAAGATTCCGCCATCTAAAACCCAAAAAAATATGAGCTATACCAAGTCACGTATGTATTGATGCCTAGAGGAAGGGCGCGAGGGGAAGCCCCACAGGGGGGACCGTGCCTTGAAAGAAGCGACGGCGAGGGGAAGCCCGACGAATAGGGGAAGCCTGGCGGTGAGGGGAGACCGGTGCGCCTCGAATGGAGAGGCGGCGAGGGAAAGCTGGGTGACGAGGGTGAGGCCCAATGCGCGGCGAGGTAAAGTGAGGCTCTAAGGACTTAGGCATTTTTGCACTGAGCAACGCACGCTTTTGAATAAATAGGGTCGTGTTATAAGTGACGGGGAATAAAGTATACCCGTCACATAGTTCTCTCAAAAAGAAAACAAAAATAGTGCAGGGGCACACAAGCTAGGCTTGAACCAGACGTTGTGGGGAGCCAGCACCGGTGCCGCACTGCTAGCTTGGTTGAAAGTTCATTGTTTGTTCGATCATGGTTTAGGGTGTTAGGTTTTATCGTTTCAAGTTTAGGGTATCTGGATTTATCAATATTTTGATTATTTTCCGGTGAGGCTAAAAATCTAAAAAGCTCTACAATATTCCTTAAGACATTTTTCATTCATAATATAGAAACCGCTATAATTTACAATGCCCCTACTACACTACTACACATATTAAGTAGTACTGCTACTTAGGAGGAAACCACTCCAATGCAAGAACACCATCTTGTGGAGGATCGTGCTCGAAGGCCTCATCTTCCACCGGCCACCCCGACCACATGACTCCATCTGCCAGCGCAGGTTGAAATATCTCCGCTGTCAATGCGTCCCCTATCGGGTCGCCAGCAGCCACAACCTTCGATGGAATGTCGTCGCCGTCGTTGGCCGCCCACCACTCCATGTCTTTAGAAACGGAGGTGGTCGTCGACTCATGATAGGAATCATAGATGTCCATAAAATCCATGGATGCGTTCGAGCTAACGAAGGTGAAAACCCGCTATGATGACCAGAGAATGGTGAATGGGAGCCTTGAAGATTTTTCATCGGACCGATGCTCCTCAAACTCACCAACCATACAAAATCCAAACACCGTGACAACTATGTGTACCCCAAGGTTACATGGATAAGACCCATTGATGAGGACATCATTGACGAGGTTCAAGAAGTCCCCGACCACCGGGCACAAGTCGAGAGGATGTCAAAGTCGCTGCCGAGTCCGGTTCGGAAATCCAGGACCAGTGCACCTTCAAACGGACGCCCAGATCACATATGACGTCCAAATGAAGCAAATAAGGACTCTACGGAAAGTTTACAAGATAAGCTTTCCAACGGATAGAGCCATGCCTACAAATTCAATCAAAGTCAATGGGAATTGCGAAAATAAGTTGACGGATAGAAACTTTCCGGCGCTGCGTCGTCTTATTTTTGGGCTCAAAACCCGTATACCCCTAGAGTTAGGGTTGAGCATGTGTGGGCACCTGTTTGGGCCCCACCCTCTGGCTGCCGCCCTATATAAGTTCCCCACCGTGCTTCGTTTTAGTTGGGTTTTGTTTAGTTTATTTCGTCACGGTTGTGTGAGAATTCGCCTTGTTTTTCTTATGTCGGTTAGACCAACAGGACCAAGTTTCTGAATGCCATTATGCTTAATCTATATTCGCAATTGTGATTGCTTATCTTGTGTTCTTGCTCATTCTTCGGTTTCCTGCAGGAACCGTCCTTCGCGGATAGGTCGATCGTGCCTCTGGTTTGATCGATAACACTCGTCGTGGTGGTTTTGCGATCGCTGGGATTTCCAGTTCCTTGTGGGGTTGGAAGCCGGATCGTTTAGTTCTCCTCGACACCTACCGAATTATCCTCATCGTCTCTCACCAGAAGATTGGGAACAGCATCTGCGCACATCAACCAACAAAAGGTCATGGCTAATATGGCCAATAGCATCGCTCAACTGGCGAATGCAAATGCCCACGGCATGCCCACGGTGAGAAGGATTGTCAACTTGATCACGAGAATGGAAGACATTGAAAGAGGAGCACCTACCCCTGTTGCCCGTGTGCCTCCTACACCCCCTTCTGCCCCAGTGCCTCTCGCAGCCCCTGCTCACCGTCGCTCTTGGGCTGATGAGGTTGAAAAAGCTGAGAATGAATATGTTGCTGATTCCGAGGCTGATGATGGACTCGATGTCAATAATGATTGAGATCATCGAAGGCTACGCCACAATCAGCAAGGTATGACAAGAAATCATCAAGGTAATCGTGAGGTACGTGATGACTCATTAGCCAAGGTTAAATTGACAATACCTCCGTATGTTGGTAGATATGATCCTGACACTTACCTTGATTGGGAATTAATGGTAGATCAAAAGTTTTTATGCTTTACCGTTTCACCTACAAACTAACTTAAGGTTACTGTTAGTGAATTCATTAATTTTGTATCTATTTGGTGGCATGAAATCTGTAGAAGAGGAATGAACCTACCACCTGGCAAGATTTAAAACATGCCATGCGATCTAAATTTGTACCTTCTTATTATCAAAGAGATTTGCTTAATAGGTTGCAACGTTTAAATCAAAATAGCAAAACAGTTGAGTAGTACTTTCATGAGCTACAAATAGGTATGTTGCGTTGTGGTTTACAAGGGAGTGAGGATGCAAAAATGACTAGATTCATGGGTGGGTTAAACCGTGATATTCAGGATATACTTGATTATAAGGAATACAATTCTATCACTCATTTGTTCCATCTTGCTTGAAAATCAGAAAGGAAAGTACTGGAACGACAAATCCAGACGCGAGGAAGCTTCAGTGGGTCATCAAAATCAAACCTTTAGGCTGCAAAGGTCCCCTCGTCAACACTTCATCAAGCGTCTCCACCAGTTGTTCCTCCTATCCCTCCAACACGAGTTATGAGTGTAAACAAGAATTTCGTGGTGCAAACTCCCACCAAAAGTGCTTCTTCTGTCACATCCACCGGCCGTACTTGAAGCATTCAATGTTTCCTTTGCAAGGGATTTAGACATACAAAGCGTGATGGTCCTAATGAACGTGCTCTTATTATTCGTGAGGATGGTGAGTATTCTTCTACTAGTGAACATGAGGATGATCTTACTTTGGTTGCCGTTAACCACACAAGTATCGAAGATTCTGAAGGAGAGGTGTTTAATACTTCGACAACGGAATCTTATCCAACACTTGTGACCCGTGTATTGACTGCACAACCAGAACGGTCACAAGAAAGTCAACGGCATAATCTATTCCATACCAGAATGGTTATCAACGAATATGTAGTACCCGTCATCATCGATGGAGAAAGTTGCAACAACTTTGCGAGTGTTGACATGGTCGAGAAGCTTGGCTTGACCACACACCCACATCCACATCCATATTGCATTGAATGGTCCAATTCTTGTGGTAAGCTTAAGTTAACTAAGATTGTTCGAATTCACATCTCTCTTGGTACTTATCGTAATTACATAAATTACGATGCTGCGCCATGTATGTTTACTCTATTTTGCTTGGTAGATCTTGAATATTTGATGTAGGTGCTGTTCATCATGGTAGGTCTAATGAATATGTTTAAGGGGAAGAAATATGTGCTACAACCTATGACACCGGCTGAGTTAGCAAAAGCAAATCGTAAATCACAAAATAAAAGTGGTGTCAATGATAAATCAAGTGTAACACAAAAAAGGAATCTGTTGACATGAATTCTAAAATTAAATTGAAAGGTCATATTTTTTTAGCTGCAAAACATTGTGTAGATGATGAGTTAGCTAAAAAACCATGCAATGATTTGAAAAATTTATCATTGCTTTGCCCCGATTGTTCCTAACCTTTTGTAGGATAATATACTCGTGTCGAGAATGACTCTAATTCAATAAAGGGGGAAGAAGAGGACATCATTGATGAGGTTCAAGAAGTCCCCAAGCACCGGGCCCAAATCGAGAGGACGTCGAAGTCGCTGCCGAGTCCGGTTCGGATATCCAGGACCAGTGCACCTTCAAACGGAAGCCCAGATCACATACGACGTCCAAATGAGGCAAATAAGGACTCTACGGAAAGCTTACGAGATAAGATTTTCAACGGATCTGGCCACACCTCCAAATTCAATCTAAGTCAACAGAAATCATGAAAACAAGTTGACGGACAGAAACTTTCCGGCGCTGCGTCGTCGTATTTTTGGCCCGAGGCCCGTGTAACTCTAGAGTTAGGGTTGAGCGCGCGTGGCCACCTGTTTGTGTGCCGCCCCTCCTCTGGCCGCGACCCTATATAATTCCCCCGATGTGCTTTGTTTTAGTTGGGTTTGTTTAGTTGATTTCGTCACGGTTGTGTGAGATTTCGCCTTATCTTCTTGTATCGGCTAGACCAATAAGATCAAGTTTCTGAACCTTAGTTGATCTTAATATATATTCGTAATTATGATTGTTTATATTGTGTTCTTGCTCGTTCTTTAGTTGCTGACAGGAAACGTCCTTCATGGACAGGTCGATCGTGCCTCTGGTCTAGTCGATAGCACTCGTCGTGGTGGTTTAGCGATCGCCGGGATTTCCAGTTCCTTGTGGGGTTGGAAGCCGGATCGTTTAGATCTCCGTGACACCTACCGAATTATCCTCGTCGTCTCTCACCAGAAGATCGGGACCCCGCGTCCATGCTTATCATCCATGATAATTTGAGGGGTTTTTTAGTCGCAATCCTTCTTGTAAAGTGTCCAAACAAAAGAGAATCAATTCAAACCTTTCTTTAATAAAGTGCAACAAGCTAAATCACTAAAGCCACTTTCAGAAAAGCAAAACAGATTCTTTCAGCAATTGTCCTTAGCTGGAAGAGGAATCTAGTAGATTTATGGTGCTCTAATAATTTTGGGATTTCTATCCATGTCATGACGAGTCAAGAAGCACTCCACCAAAAAATAACCTCAAAATTCATTGCACAAAAATCATAAAAATTCAAACACTACAACCTGTCATAGATCTTGAGCAGAAAATTTAGGGCTCAGCTTTTACCTCACTGCACCCAAACAAAGAATCTCCATGACTTCAAATTTTTTGTGTTGATAGATATGGAAGCCACGGAACTTATTCAAATTAAAGCACTAAAAAATGATTTGTATAGACGTTTCGAAAAATCAAACACTGACTGCTGCGCGAAGAACAAGTTCTGGACAAATTTACAACTAGTGGGAAAACTTGATCTCTTGCCTATACTAGGTTGCAAAGAATGTGTCAATACATATAAGCAACCTTAAGGCATCATGGATCAGATGCATGAAGAAGGAGAGGAGGTAAATAAACTAATTGCAATAAATACCAACAAAGCAACAAGATCAAAACCTAAGAACTAGCAAGAACGGCCATGAACTTGAAGAACGGAGATTTCGTTACATAGATAGTTTGTGGATTACAAGCCACTCTCACGACCACAAGCACTCGTAGCTGCTACCCTTCTCTCTCCTACACACCCTTCTCACAAATGTGAAATTTCTAGCTCAAGGTGACGAGGAGGAGGTGTCCCCCTCTCCCTCTACTTATAGCCTCAGGGGTGAGACCTCCCAAATTCTAGGGGTTGCCTCCACCCTTGATCTGAGGATAAATGGTGTACAACACACACGCCACCTAACTCACGACAAGGAATATTCACGCTGCATTCCTCCGAATGTAGTGGTGGGTTTTGGGGGCAACGAAGCGCATGTGGTGGGTTTGAGGGGCAGTAGTGTAGTGGGTTACACAGTCCTCGCTGGCATTTTCTTATAGGCCATGACGAGATCATCTTAGTTTGGAGATGAATGGTCTCCGGCATCTCGGATTTGGAGACGAAGGGTCTCTATACTTGACGGGTGTAGACCATAAACCATCACTTGCAACCAGGGTCAAGGAATAAGTCCTTAGAGAATCAGGGTGGCTCCCTCACTGGACCCAAGTCTTGTGCTATCTACACTTGCCTTGCATCCAGCCACCCCAATCAAGTTTTGCAAAACATTTTTACCCCGATAGTACCCACTATCTTCTAAACCCTTTTAGAACACAATGATGACAACATTCGTTCTATAAGATTACATGAAAACCGCATATATGAGACAACTCATTACAAGTACAATAAAAAGGGTCTAAGCATTCTAAGTATCATGAAAAACTTTGATTGTGAGATTGTGAGCGGGCAAGGCTTGCTGGGTAGGCCAACAGCCCTGGGAATCGGGCGGGGCACTCGACGAAAGGGGGGAGCGTGGTAATATAAATAAGTGGTATATAACAACCTATGGAAACAAGTACAATTTTAATACAAATAATAATATTAGATAGGTATATCTCGGACGCCGTCCAACAGCAAGGAAAACTCATGCGCCAAGTCCATCGGACGCTCGCCACCTTCGCCCAGACGCCGTCCGATGGGAGGATACTCACATTTTTGAACTTGATCGGACGCCGTCCGGTAACAGCCGGACGCCGTCCGACAGAGTGCACTGTGCACGAGTTTTGCTGGTCGGACGCTGTCCGGCTGCGCCCAGACGCCGTCCGACAGAGAGTGTTTTCGTGAGAAAAGGCTTGAGTGTGTATGGGAGAGTTTAGGGTATATCTTTTCTCTCTAGATGTCTCACAAAGGAACATTTGGGTATTTTTAGAAGAGGTGGACTACGGAAACCGATTTTTTGAGAATTTGCAAAGATCCAACAAGATCCGAGATATTCAAACCCCTTTTGAAAACCGACGAAAAACATAAAATAAATCCTAACTACTCCTAATCTATACGTGACCTCTTCTCTCGCCCGGTCACGCTTTTTAAACCTCGGAGTAGCTCACAAATTTGCCGTCGCTCCAAATTAGGGTTTTGCAAAAACGCCGAGTCTTCGCTAGGGTTCCGAGAAGTCCAAAAGACTCCCTAGCACTTAATATTAATTAATTTGTCATCAATGCCACTAATAAAAATTAGGGCTCAACGATGCTCACATACACCTGCCTTGCAACCGGCCACCCCAATCAAGTTTTGCAAAACATTTTTACCCCGATAGTACCCACTATCTTCTAAACCCTTTTAGAACACAATGATGACAACATTCGTTCTATAAGATTACATGAAAACCGCATATATGAGACAACTCATTACAAGTACAATAAAAAGGGTCTAAGCATTCTAAGTATCATGCAAAACTTTGATTGTGAGCGGGCAAGTGCTTGCTGGGTAGGCCAACAGCCCTGGGAACCGGGTGGGGCACTCGATGAAAGGGGGGAGCGTGGTAATATAAATAAGTGGTCGATAACAACCTATGGCAACAAGGACAATTTTAATACAAATAATAATATTAGATAGGTATATCTAAACAAACTAATTAACATTTTTAGTTTGCACATAGCATGCATTTCAAGAATTCTACAAAACAAGTTCACAAACATAGGTATGAAAGGTTCAACACTTGCCTTGATTTATCAAAGAACGCACTCTTCTGTAGCGTTGGCAAAAAATTTACTTCATTACCCGGATCTAGTATATGCAAATAAAGACTATATTCAATATGCGGAAAATTAAATAAAATGTATGCAAATGCTCATGGGAAAATTGCAGCAAGTAGACATGAATTTATATACGTTTTAAAATATATTTCACAATTTTTGGATGTATATAAATAAAGATATTAATTAATAACTAATGCATGTACATAATATAACGTAATAACTTCGTATAGCATACATTATACGAAGTTATACGAATGTTTACTCTATTTTGCTTGGTCACACTCTTCCGGAGCGTTGGCAAAAATTTACTTCATTACCCGGATCTGGCATATGCAAATAAAGACTATATTCAATATGCGTAAAATTACATAAATAAAATGTATGCGAATGCTCATGGAAAAATTGCAGCAAGTTGACATGAATTTATATATGTTTTATGTTTTAAAATATATTTCACAATTTTTGGATGTATATAAATAAAGACATTAATTAATAACTAATGCATGTAAATAATTTAAGCAAAATTATTCTAATAGGCCGAAAACAACCTGGCTGCACCCCTCTTGGGCAAGCCTGACGCCGGCCCGCATCGGACCGAGCCGAACGACGCACCCACGCTGGGCCGAGCCGGCTTGAGCCGCGCCACGCATCACCCTGGGCCTCCCGCGCCACGCATAACACTGGGCCTCCCGTGCGCTTCGCTTCCCTTGCGCGAGCGACCGCCACCTAGGCCCCCTCCTGTCTCTCTTTGGCTCTACCGGGCCAGCAGCAACCCTACCGTGCCATGGTGGCGGCGCAGCTCGCCGGTGATGCCAAAATATTGCGCAAACCCAAAAAATGGATTAATGGGATGCCTAGATAATTAAGGGCGTAGAAGAAAAGGAGGTTATACAAAAATCAGAGACGAATTTGAAGGAGACGGGATTTTGGCGAGCTTTCCTGCGACAAAAGCCTGGGTCTTTGGTCGTCGTCTCCTACGTGTCAAGGGTAAAATGGGTTTCATAGGGACTGCCTAGCTCCTCCTCCAATAAGAATAAGATCAAAGACTTACTCGAGGAGAAATCAAAGAACAACCAAAAGGAGGAGAGGAGAGAGATGCCGGTATCTTTTCATGGGATCAGAGGGAAACGGGGAGAAAAGGATCCGTGAGAGAAGTATTGCACCAGGGTAGAAACCGCGGTACTTAGCACCAATTGATGGCGTTGTTTGGATTTGATGGCAATTGACGAGGATTAAGGAAAGGAGAGGAAGGGAAACAGTCAAGGACCATCGGTTGCTTGGCTTGAACGATACAGCAGGCACATGCATCAGTGTGTCGGCCGCTTGGGCCTGGTCGGCTGGCCACCTGGGCCCAGTCAGGCGGCCCAATAAGACAAAGAAGAAGAGTGACAGCCCAAGAAAAATCAGACGAATGATTTGGGAATAAAAGAAAGATAGGGAGATTAGGCCCTAAGTAAATATAACTTTTATCCAAATATTATATCGACTTCATGAAAAAAAATTTAACAAACATTTTCTATTTAAAATATTTGAAACACTTTTCATTTTAAAATATTAAATTCAACACATGTATCAAAAGAAATTATTTAAGTATGATTTTTAGGAAAGCATCCAAATATTAGTTTTATTTTTACAAAAACGCAGGTATTTATTCATAAACAAAAATTAAATCTCTTTACATTTAAAATAATATACTCATTTTATGTTTCAAAATATTATGCATAAATTTTAATTTACGCAAATGCCAAGCATTATTTTTATTTTTCATAAAAACAAGAATGTTACTGTAATTGACCATATATTGTTATCTTCAATGTGAAGTGCAATGAAAGACGAGCTAATAAAGCCAGTTCATTCGATCTGCACGTTGTTATGCGAAAGTAATTCACGGCGATCCAATCACCTCCGCCATGCTAGTCATCATCGTCACGTGACACCTTGCGGCTCCATGGCCTCCGACGTTGTTATGTGCAGGCTCAGAAAGGCCCAAACGGTCCATGAACAGTGCCCGCAGGTATAGTAGTGACATGAATAGTACCCATGCTACTGTAGCATGAGATTAGTTAGAGGGTTAGTTAAGATTAGATAGAGTTTTGAATTGATAAGATCAATTTGTTTAGGAGATAAGATTAATTAAGATTTTTTCTTAGAGTTCAGTCATCCTAGCAATGAAGTAAAAAATTGAGATCAAAATCTCATAGGTGGTGGCTTCAACAACAGCATAGGCGCCAGCATTAACAGCTCGCCTGCGTCAAAGGTCCTATCCCCTGTTGTGTGATTGCACGTAACAAATGGTATCAGTGTCGGATGATCTCTGGGGATGGCATTCTGCTTCGGGTACTACGATGGTCATTGGTACGATGGCCAGCGTCCCTACGATGATCATCATGCTTACGACAATCGGCGTTCCTCCGATCGATAGTAACCGTACAATGACTATCAGCGACGTTGAGATGAGTGGCCAAATGACAGATACCATCAGCAGATTGACGAAGAGCGACGTGCTTTCGATCCCCCCGATTATACCTCTACTACCAGCGATTCCATAGGAGTGTGGAATCGTTGACAACTGTCGTCGGCCATAGGACGATCGGCGGTCATATGACCACCATCACATCTCCGATGACATTCGGACGTGCGAAGTGAATAATCTGGACAACGGTGGCCTCACTCCGAACCTTTGCCAGTCCATCATCGACAAATTGCAACACATGACGAAGATAATAGATGGTGTGACAACACACTCTACAACACCAGCAACTCCAACCACATCGATGGTTGACCTGTACCAAAATAACTGTGCCAAGGCCATGCTCAGCGAGGTGGATGTTGCTGCCAAGGTGTAGGAACCGCTGAAGGTCACAATTCACAAAGGCCAATAAGGCAAAGGAGCCGCATCATAGTGCGAAGGTCAACACGGGCAACATCCATGATTCGTGCATGTAACATCCCAAATTTTAAAAATCAATTTGGCACGTTAATAATTTTATCAAAATGCATGATTTAAAACATTAAAAAGAATTATCTCGGAAAGCATCATGATTCCATCCTAGCATGCTTGTTTGAAAAGGGGTTAGGGTATTGAAATGTTAGAAGGCAAAAATTATTTTCGCCAAGGTTTTGCTTTGTTTAAAACTATTTAAAAATAGTTTCCAAATGGAATTTATTCAGAAATATTTTTTTATTATTAAGGAAAAATCCCCTCTCGGCCCATGCCCCAGGCCGCTCCCCTCCCCTTTACTTCTTTTCTCCGCCTCCTCCTTTTCCCCTCTGTTTAGGCCACCGGTGCCGCTTTGGCCCACTCCGCCGCAGCCCACCTGCCTTGCACCCGTGCGTCGAAGCCCTCGCTGACAGGTGGGTCCCCTTCGTCAGCCTCCTCCTCTTTCTCCTCCCCTGGTTCTCTTTTCCCCTATTCGTCGGTCGCCTCCTCTATTTCTCTCCTCACCCGAAGGCTGGTTTCTCTTTTCCCCGCGCGATCTTCCCTCCTTATCGTCTTCCTTCGTACTCTCCCATCTCACAGCCGTTCTTGTCTTGCCGCCGGCCAAATCCGACGTGATGCCGTCGTGTCCCGCGTCCTCCTCCACGCCATCGGCCCGGGGTTCGCGCCGGTGTTGCCGACCAACCTCGCGCGACGCATTGAAGCTTCCCGGGCAAAGCACGTCTATAAATAGGGTATTGCTCCTCCATTTCCTCTGCCTCGCCGCCGTCCTTTCGCTGTTGCTCGAGCCCGGTGCGCTGTCGCCTCCCCTGTTCCGCTGGCCCCCTCTTTCTTTTCTTCCCTACTTCGCCCTCGGTTCTTCCGTTGCTATCCCTCACCATGGGCATGGTTTGCAGGAAGTCGCAAAGGAGATCGCGTCCGGGGGAGTGGAGCCGTGAGGTCCGTGCGCGTCCCCGGAACCCACGTCGCCACCGCCGTGGTTCTGTCGCCCTGTTCCGCTGGCCCCCTCTTTCTTTTCTTCCCTACTTCGCCCTCGGTTCTTCCGTTGCTATCCCTCACCATGGGCATGGTTTGCAGGAAGTCGCAAAGGAGATCGCGTCCGGGGGAGTGGAGCCGTGAGGTCCGTGCGCGTCCCCGGAACCCACGTCGCCACCGCCGTGGTTCTGTCGCCTTGCCGCTTCTTTTGACCCGGCGAGCTCTAAGGTAGCCTCCTCCGTCTATCCTCGTTCTCTCGGCCGAAGGATTTGGACTTAGATCGTGCGCCTCGTCGGCGCCACGGTACCCGTGAGTCGCCGCCGCCATGGGCCGCTGTGACGCTTTCTCCGTCCACCTCTTGGGACGCCAAAACCGCCATTGTGTTCGCCTCGCTTATCTTTCGCTCCTCTCGCGTCCGATTGACCTCCCGGTGGCCGGAGTCGTCGCCGTCGGAGTTTTCCTCTGTTTTCCCCTCTTGTTTGTTGCGGGTGGCACTGACAGGTGGGGTCGAGGGCTCCACCGGTCAGCAAGCGCGTGCCGTTCCGCTCGCGCCCTCGCGAGGGCTTGCCGCGATATGGGCCACGCTGCCGAGCCGGCCCATCGCCTGAAATTCCCTCTTTTTTTCTTTTTCCGCAATTCCGATTTTCTTTAAAAATCAAATTTGATATCTAAATACGTATGGTAAAAATAGCTGGCCCACTTTAAAAATTTCCATAAAAATTCTTAAATGTTTTAAAGGTTCTAGATCCCTTGGAAGTGTTCTGGCATGTTTTTCATGCTGCATATGCATTGTAGTTGATTGAATAGATTATAGGGAGGGTATCATTTCATGTGGGCATATTTAGTTTTACTGCGTTTTTCACAGATGGAAATACATCAAAATATTTTGCTGATGGTTATTGTACTGCTATGCATGTATGTTTGCGCGATTATGAGGTCAAGGTTCCGAAGACGCGATTGACGACGCCCTTTTCGCCTTCCCGGGATCCAACCAAGGCAAGTCCCCTTTTGACCATATTGTGGAGCAATTTTTGTTTATTTCAAAAATGTTTATTAGACCTGAAAATGTGCATGCTAATTTAAAATGATAACGACGTTTTTGATAGACCTAGTTATAATGACCAAATAGAAAATGGTAAGAAATAATGTTAGGATTAACACCTGAGGCTAAAATAGTTTTGCTTACATTTAAATATTTCGTTGTGTTAGAATTAAATGCTTAAAACTCTTTTATGCGAAATAATTCTATCATTTGTGTGAAATCAGTCTGTATTGAGAAAGGTTTGGAGAAAAGTGGTTTAAAGGTAGTGCGTCGAGGGCGATGCTTAATAGGAAATGTTTTCCTCTTTCCCCAAAATCTTCCGACTAGGGAGAGGCTTTCGCCGGTTGGTGCGGTACGGCACCGTTTTGAGAAAATTGGGCTAAAGTTCCATCTCTCCTCTAGTCTAAGGATTGCTCGTCCTATGATCCTACGAACTGAGCCATATCAGTACAACCTTGGGTCGCTGTGTGGGACAGGCCTGGTCGTTAGTCTTTGAGCCTAGCGACCTTGTGGCGAAACACTTCAAGGTGCGTAGCCTCTCGAGGGTAAAGCGTACCCACTCTGCAGAGTTAAAACTATCATGATAGTCGTGCTCACGGTTACGAGTGCGCGAAGGGACTGTTCATATGGTAGAATTCATTTTAAAAAATATTTTTGGGAAATTTTTTAAAAGGAAGGTTTGTGTTGTAAAGTTGCCGAGAAGATTTTCATTTAAGTTAGGTGCCACTGGCTTACATCCTGGATTGGGGTTCGGCCTACCGGGAATTGTTTGCGCGGTTTGGGCCTAACTATTTTGAGAAAAGAAGTGAGAAAGATGATTTTTGACTCGCTATGGCACTGGGGCCAAGTGGCGAGCGCGTTTTCTAAGAGCCCAAAGGAAATGTTATGATTTAAAGCACTTTTTAAATGCCTTGTCAAAACTAGGCAAATAAACCGCTTTCCGCAAAAATGACCTAAGCCTCCCCTTTTGGCTAAGACCCATCTGCATAAATTCTGACTTGCGGAGTACTTTTGTACTCACTCTTGTTGCTCCCTCTCCCTTTTTAAAATTTTCAACAGCTGGTCCATCTGATTTCGGCTCACCGTCCGAGGAGGAGGACCCGGACTACGACGAGGGGTCGTTCTCCGATGATGGTTATGAAGAGTAGGGTTGCGTGTTCCTATAGCCCTCGTGCCTGTAGAATAAATAAGTAGATTTTGTATTAGGCTTGTATCATTGTGTACTCTGTATTGTGGCCTGCGAGCTGTTGTTTATGTAATGTATTGGACTAAGTTCCCTGTATGTAATAATCAGAACATTGGTAAAGTACCGTTTCTGTTTAACTGTGTGTACTAGCCATGATCCTTGGGACTAATACATCCTTACGCATGTAACAGCCCGGCTGTCATTTCCAATTAAGCATGCATACTATTGTTGTGTTCATTTGATTTTTCTACGGTTCTTTAAAACTTTTCATTGATATGCATTCATCTATTGGACTATACGGTGGGAACATAGGACTTTAAACTAAAACCATTAGAATACCAGTCACCCAAGCCACCAGAATGGTAAGGTAGATATTGACCGGGCTTTGGCGGGCAACTATATATAGCCCGCTGGGCACGTCCCTTAGCTGGCCGAGCTGGAAAGCACCCCACCGAGCTAGCCCGATTGATCCTTTACTCGCGCCTAGTCTCCTCGACCAGACTTGTACGACCAGGACCCGTAGCTACTGGCCGAGCAGGCAAGCGAGCATGCCGACCGAGCCTCACCGAGCTCGGGGGAAGATTAACCAAGCCCGGAAGAGGCCGAGCTTAATTAGGAGGACTATCTCTCCCTATTTAGAGGCAGCCAAAGTAAAGTAAATCCCTATTATTCCTTTATTCTTTTTTGTTCCGGACAAAGACCCGCTGACTTCCTTCCCATTGGATGGAGTGGGCGGTGGAACACAGTCGCCTGGCTCCCCTTCTTTTCTCATTGGCCCGAATGGGCGGTGCACCCGACAGTTTTCCCACGCGGCGCAGGGAAGCCGTGGAACCACACCAGGTGGCGCACGGCAGCACGTAGCAAGCCAAGTGGCAAGAAAATTCGTTTAGCTGCAGCATCCTCACTATCCTTACCCATTTTCTCACCCAAACCCTCTCATTTATAGGTGGGACCTAGCCCCACTTGTCAACCACACATAGCAGCTCTATTTAAGGCCCCAACCAGCCCTCTTCGACCTTTCCACACCCTCATTTCTGCCTCCTCTTCCTGCTGCTTGAGCTGGGCAAGAACAGCAGCAGTTCTTTCCATTGTCCACCTTCAAATCCACCCAAATACTTGGTGAGAGCTTGCGCATGTTAAGATCCAAGCTCTCCAGCACCTGAGCTCCCCACACCTTCGACGGCATTCGCATGAACGAAGGATTCGGTGAGTTCTATCCCATTTTCGTCACCCCGTATGTTCTGAACTTAAAGCAGCAAGAACTCATCTAGTTCTTCTCCTTGCTGCCATATCTTGTGTCCCCAAGCCTAAGGGAGATTCTTGGGAGGTTCTTCATCACCTGGAAGAGTGAAGGAGCAGTGGGAGAAGCATCAACAAGGAGGGGAAGGCGCAGCAGGAAGGAGGCGACATCAACAACAAGAAGGAGGCCGCTGTTGAGCTTCATCCTCTTAAACCTCTCCATCCTCTCGACGTCCAATCCTAACCAGGGCACCCCCTTGCTTGGTAAGAACCTTAGAAAGTATCTTATCCATTCCTTGCATCATCTAGGCCCATTCATAAGTTCATCTTTGAGCTAAACCGAGCCTAAGTACAGCAGTCTCAAACCTATTCAGTTTTAGTCCGTATCCAGAAACAGCCACTCAGTAAATAATTTTTATAAAATCAAGCCCGGATCGAGAAGTGTTCTACATGAAAGTTGTTCGCCAGGAGATTCTCTAAACTTTCATGTTAACCCCGGGCTTAGCCGGGCTTGTCCTCTGCCTCAAAAATAGCCCGCACTGAGAGACATACCTGCTGAGTGATTTACCCGAGCAAAACCTATTAGAGTTCGACCAAGACCTTGCCTTAGCGAGCTAAGATAAGCCACATCCGACCTATGGTAACCCTTATTTTACAAGACGACAACCTTCCCTGGCAAGTAGGCTCAGTTCCGAGCTACCTTGAGCATTCCTGAGCTTCCTATTCCTAGCCCGAGCTACCTATAGCACCCTGACTTCAAATAGTCATATCTCACTCATCCGAGCTCAGATTTGAGTGATTCTTTTTGCAAAACCTGCATTAGCTCATGAACTTTCTGAGATATTATGTTGTTCCATGCTTCTCTGTGTTTTGGTATTTTATTTGGATTTTAGTTGTTGTGCTTGTTACCGAAACGATAGGAAACGACGTTCTAGAGGAGCCCGGACTTGAGCAAGCTGCTCTCCCTTCCGACGACCAGCACCAAGGCACTTATTACTCCCCTCATTTTACTCAATCATGTTGAACTCTATTTACTTGCATTACTTTGATTATGTTTTATCAACGTTGTAAGCTAGTTTCTATATGATATTTGATGGGTAGAAGTAGTTATGTCCTACTGGTGGTCAGTTTATTATTAGGTTGATACATCCATTCCTTGATAGCCTAAGTGGGTACTATTTATCTATGATTGTGTCACGAATGCTTAGACTTGCTTAGAGTCCACGTGGTTGAGAGCAATACTTGATTATATGATATCTTGACGATGTTTGGATGTGAGCATTTGAAGTTGTGCTGGAACGGGTGATAGAAGATGACGGGAGGAAAGATCCCGGTCATATAGCCCCGTTCGGGCGATTAAGGACCGAACATGGTGCCATCATTTCGAACTACTATACGTACGACCACATGTGTATTATGGGGACACTTAGCTGACTTTATGTGCGTGCTTGTATCATTGGTGATCATTGGGGCTATTGTTGTTTATTCGTTTGTGTTTTGTTGGTGGGGACCTCCCAGAGGCCGCTTCTTAGCCATGGGTAGCTCCCGTGGGGGCTCAGGGAAGGCCGGACAGAGGGCCCTGAGTAACGTCCACGACAACGGTTAACTCCATTGAATCACAACACGGCACGTGGAACAGTGGGCTACAGTTACCGGGCGATCCAATGATCTGGCACATACATCTAGGAGGCTTCGGCATGGCTTGCTGTGTCGTGTGGGTAAAGTCGTACACCTCTGCTGAGTTATGAACTGTTCGAACAGCCGCGTCCTTTGGTTAGGGATGAAAGCTCGTTAAATCAAGACACTTCGGTTAGCACTTGGATTCTGGGTTGGTTATGGTATGGACTGGGCTATGTTTCTCAATTGAAGTAATTATGGGAGAAATTGGAGATAAATATTTCTCAATTCTCATTGATGAATCACGTGACATATCCGTGGAAGAACAAATGGCAGTGGTATTAAGGTAATGAGCAATGTGGTATTAATGTATTTATCTTGCCATGTTTGTGATATTTATCTTGTCATATTTGTGATGTAGGTATGTTAACAACAAAGGAGAGATTATTGAACGTTTTCTTGCTCTCAAACATGTGAAAGAAACTACATTAGAGGCATTGAAGGAAGCTCTATTTGATCTTCTTGATCACCATGGATTATCTATCTCTAAGATTAGAGGGCAAGGATACGATGGCGCTTCGAACATGAGAGGTGAATATAATGGTTTGCAAAAAAAGATTTTGGATGAAAATTCATATGCCTATTATATTCACTGTTTTGCACATCAATTGCAACTTGTGGTGGTATCTGTTGCTAGTAGTAGTAGTTGCCAGTCAATACATGATTTCTTTGAGTACATCTCCTTAATTGTGACTATAACAAGCTCATCTTGTAAACGAAGGGATGTATTAAAAGAAAAACATCATAAAGAAATTTTAGAACAACTAGAGAGGGATGATATTTTCACTGAAAAAGGTTTGCATCAAGAAAGTAACCTTGCTAGACCCGGGGATACTAGATGGGGTTCACATTATACTACCTTGGTTCATTTGGAGACAATGTGGAAGTCGGTGTTAGATGTCCTTAGTGTAGTCCATGAAGATGGTCGTGTGCCAACTCAAGCAGCGGGGTTGATAGAAAAAATAAAAAGTTTTAAGTTTGCATTCATTTTCAAATTAATGTTGAAACTATTTGCTGTTACAAATGAGCTCTCTCTAGTCTTGCAAAGAAAGGATGTCAACATTGTTCATGCTATTGAGTTAATTGAAGATGTCAAAACCCGCTTGGCTCTCATAAAAACCGATAGTGGTTGGGATACCTTTTTTGATGATGTCAAAGTTTTTTGTGTTGAAAAAGGGATTCCTATGGTAGATATGGATGATGAAGTACCATTCAAAGGTCGCTCAAGGCGTGATGGTTTCACTATCACTAACCTACACTACTATCGTACTAAGCTACACTTTGTTGTGCTCGATAAAATCAACTCAGAGATATGTCATCGGTTTAATGAAGTTTCTTCTGAGTTGCTTATATGTGTATCTTGTCTTGACCCAAAGGATTCATTTGCTAAGTTTGATCTAGACAAGCTTGTTCGACTTGTTTTACTGTATGGTGAAGATTTCGATGTTGCTCATCTACCAATTCTTAGAGGGAAACTTGAGACATATGTTTTCCATGTGAGACATCATGCTTCTTTTGCTTCTTGTCAAGACATTGCTTCTCCCTATGAAGATGGTTGAAACTGGGAAACATTTGGTTTTTCCATCGGTTTACAAGCTAATTGAGTTGGCATTATTGTTGCCTATGTCAATGGCAACAGTTGAGAGAACTTTTTATGCAATGAATATTATCAAGTCTGAATTACGCAACAAGATTGCCAACGATTGTTTGAATGACTTGATGGTTTGCTACACTGAGCGAGAGATCTTTAAATCACTTGATGATGAAACTATCATCCGACGCTTTCAAATCCTAAAAACTAGGAGAATGCAATTGCCTCGTGTATTTCAATAATCTAGCTGGTATGTTTCATAATTCTTCTATTTCAAACGTCTAAATGTTTCAAATTTATATTCTTGGTTCACTAATTAGCAATATCTTTTGTTGTAGATTGGATTTATATAGCTACATTAATGGAGTTGATGTTGCTAATGGACAATTGCTATATATGGTACTATTGCTTTCTTAGTTCTTACTATTTGCTTAATTGTTTTCTTTATTATTATTCGAACTTAATATGTGTTTCGATGTTATTTTGTGGACATATATTATGCTATACTAGAGTACTTGACCATTTGTGAACTTAGTGTATTTTACGCTTGCCCTACCTAAATTATAGTCCTGGGTCCGCCACTGGCATAGAGGCAACAACGATACTTGTTCTTCAGAACCGCCTTTGTTCAATCGGTTCATCAACTTGGGAGGCGGCGATGCGGCAGGTAGCGGTCATGGCTCCCACTCACCTGGGAGTTAGAAGCTCCTTGTGTAACTTCTTGGATGACTTAATGATGCACTCTATGATGTTCATGTAGAACTTGTGTTGGATGGCTGATGTTGAACTTGTGCGTTGCGGTCATGTGATGTTGGAGGAACTTAATTATGTATGTATTCTATCTATGTGCTCTTTGCATCTTGTGTTGGATAGTCACGTGATGTTGGATACAAGTTTCTGATGATATGAATATATGTGAATTTTCAATGAATAATACTGCACACTGTTTTTTTTATAAAATATATAAATTCGTCCGCCTCAGGCCGACGAAAATATTGTGGGGAATAACCAAATTAAGTGCCACATCATCCCATCGCGCCACCTCCATCGGTGTCATTTCGGTGACATGGTAGTTATTTTCGTCGGCCAAAGCCGATGAACTTAACTTCCACGTCAGCCCTTGGACGGGGCTACAGGCCATTGGGATATATTACGTCGGCCTATAAAACCAACGAAAATAATTTAATTTCGTCGGCAACCTATGAAAAGGTGTTATTTTCGTCTAGCACATTTCGTCGGGTTAATTTAGTTAGCCAAAACCGACGAACTTAACTGCCACGTCAGCCCTCGGACAGGGTTTCAGGCCATCGTGATATATATTTCGTCAAAACCAACGAATAAAATGAAATTTCATCGGCAACCGATGAAAAGGGGTTTATTTTCTTCTAGCATATTTCGTCAGGTTAATTTCATCGGCAAATTGACGAAATTATTTTTGTTGGTTTGACCGCTATTTTTGTTGGTTTATGGCCAACGAAATTATGGCGGATAGTTGTAGTGCTTGGCGTGTTTGAAAGCTCTCAAGATGGTGTAATAGGCTTGGAGTTCGCCTTGCCGGAATGATGAAGAACTAACATTAGTGGATGGAAGCGCTAGACTCGAGCAGCATACAGTTATTGTGAGAAGTAATTAAGGACTTGTCTCAACAAAGAGTAGCACGAGGCTCCGAACCTCGTGAAAAATCTCTTCTTGTCTCCTTTTACCTTGTGCAATTTTCTTTCAACAAATTTAATTCTGCATTGTGTTAGTCTCTTTGGTTGCTTAGAATAAGTTTCCTTAGATAGGTCACTAATTTGATAAAAACCCAAACTTAAACAAATAAAATTAAAACATAACTATTCACCTCTAGACCAAGTAGATCCTTGCAGCCGCCACCGTCGCACGCCTCTTCCTCGTCTTGCCGTTATCGCCACCTGCCATCAGAGTCCCCGCCGCTAGTGATAGAGGGAGAGCAATGGAGAAGAGAGAAAAAAAGGGAGAAAGATAAGAGGGAGGAGAGAAAAGGCTCATCTTCCACATAAGCAACGATGTGGCAGACAACTTATCTTCCACGTAAGTAAAATCAGTCTCGTCTAGTATCACGTCAGTAAAACTGTCTACGATCAGGTTAAAGAACTAGCTGTGTTCAGTTTCGAGGGTTGGTGGACTGGTTAAGTTTGGTTTTGGAGTTTTGTGACCAAACTGGGGTTGGGTGAAAGTACGGAGACAAAATATGTATTTTTTCTCTAAACAAATGTGCGGTGCTACCAATATCGTTTAATCAATCTCGATCAACGTACAGCCATGCCAATATCGATCGTTTGTTCAATCTCGATCAATAGTTCAAAAAAATTTAGGTGTTTAAAAGCTCCAATTGAAACGCATTGATTTTTTCTTAACTTTTAAAAACTCTAAATATTTTTCTGTAGAAATCCTAGGAGATTCATACTTTCTAAAAAGAGTAGTTCATCGGCAGAAAGAAGCAACCTAGTGGAGTATGTATGATCACTTGAATATACACACGTAATTGTCATTTTACGCCAACAACGAGACTAGCTAGGCACACATGACGCGTAGTCTTGGGAGCGCCAGTGCGACTCGATCGATCGGAGATGAGACGATCAGCTGCTCAGACGGGCGCGACGGCAGAGGGCGTGGCGCGGCCGCCGTGGTCGGTCTCGTCGGAGCCGTGCTTGGTGATGTCGTAGAGCTCGCCGTCCCCCCAGAGCGCGTAGGCCTCCTCGCCGTGCACGGCGTCGTCGCCGACCTCGAGCTTTTCGTCGGCCATGCGGAGCGGGACGACAAGGTTGATGGCGACGCAGATGGCGGAGGTGACGGCCACGTTCCAGCCGACGACGAAGAGGCCGCCGGCGAGCTGCTTGCCGAGCTGCGCGCCGCCGACGCCGCCGTAGAAGGCGCCGCGGGAGTTGGCGACGGGGAGGAAGAGGTTGCAGAGGGTGGGCTCCGCGAGGAGGCCCGTGAGGAGACCGCCGAGCAGGCCGGCGACGCCGTGCGTGTGGAAGACGCCGAGGGTGTCGTCCACCCGCTGCAGGGCCTTGGAGCGCTTGTGAAGCACCATCATCGTGTACCACGGGACGCTGCCGGCCAGCACGCCCATCACCATCGCCGCCCACCCCTGCACCACGCCTGCATGCATGCACTCGCAAGCAACATCGATCGCCGCCGCACAAAGATCAGATTCCATTCCACCCGATCCCGTGGTTAATTAATTACTGCTTGCACCGTACGGAGTACGTGTCGTCGACGACCATATAATATGAAAATTAATTGGGACAATTTTATATATAGATGCCACTGCAGAACTTGGTATTCAGAGAAATGACACTACAAAACGTGTATTTACGTAGGGGTCTGGCTTGATATAACTCTCTGTCAATTTTCTAGATCGTACATGTCATCAACAACCATAAAATGAGAAAATTTATTGGCTCAATTATATATATATATAGATGCCACTGCAGAAACTTGATAGTCACAGAAATGACACTACAAAAAGTGTATTCGTGTAGATACCGTTACAAAATTAAACATAGTTTGTAATGATACTCCGGTATTTATACGCATATTCATATAAATAGGGTATGTCAAGACAAGATTAAAATGGACCGGTTTGAAAACATACACCAGTTGACATCAATAATAATATTTTCCCAAATATGCAAGTTTTGCAATTGCAATTACATCTATCTATATATATGACCAAATTAATTTCCATACAAATCTAATATGCAAATCAACGGAGCCCAACTCCAGCTAATTGCCTAATTGCATGCGCTATTTCAGCGGCCGCCACCAGCCCACGACTACAATTTTGTCATTATTCGATGCAAAACGAATATGCAGTCAATGGAAGTAGCCGGGACGGTAGGATACAAGCTACAATTAATGGTAATGGAAAATTCAATGGCTCTGATTTTCTTTCATTTTCAACGTAATTTGTCTATATGGAAAACCGTAGATTAACAATTAATGTGCAGTCCTAGACTTTGACTTCAGCTGGATACGTAAAACTGACATAAGCTGACAGGGCAAATTGGCCTACAAACTTTATATACAAAAAGATTCCTGCAGATTCCTGACAAAGCACGCATAAAGATTCCACTTGCACATAACTGCGTAGAAACTATATTTGTGGCCTGTTTTATTATTTGCTAATAAATCAGTAAACCTTTTTCAGAATAATTCTGCTAATTAATGGTTAGGAGTACTATAAAATGGATTAATAAGCTAGAAACCTTCATGTGCATGCATGGTTACGGGCTAAATCCTAATTACGAACGATCGCGTATATATGGATCCGAATGTTCAGCTGGATCGGCGGCCACTGGCCACAAAAGGGTAAACGCAATCCGTGGCGCGATCACATGCGTCTTGTTTCTTGATAGGTATCATTCCTCCCGTTTTGTTGGCATGCAACAGATTCTGAATTCAAAGTCAACTCCCTAAGAATCATCTGGATAGCTAATTAGTACTACGTGTCTACGTACTCTGTATACCAGGATAATCTATCTGATTAATTAATAACGATCGATGCATTGAACAGCATGGTTTAAAAAACTTTGATCAATCAAGACCGAAGAACTCGGCCCTCGGGTACATTTCTGCATTTCAACGAACTCTGCATACCAGGATAATCTATCTGATTAATTAAGAATGATGGACACATTGAACGCCATGGTTTAAGAAATGAGTACGATTAATGAGGAGCGAAGGGCTCGGGTACGTACCCGCCCCCGGCGTGATGCAGACGAGGCCGGTGATCATGCCCTGGACGGCGCCGATGACGGAGGGCTTGCCGAAGAAGACGACGTCGAGGCAGGTCCAAACGATGAGGCTCATGGCGGTGCAGATGTTGGTGTTGACGACGGCGATGGAGGCGTCGACGTTGGCGGCGTACGGCCCGCCGCCGTTGAACCCCGCCCACCCCATCCACAGCAAGCCCGCCCCCGTCAGCGTGAACAGGATGTTGTTGGGCGGGAACCTCTCCCGGTCCTTCTGCGCCCGCGGGCCCACCTGCAGCCACCCACACAGGTCAGTGAGGTGTGGTCACCTCCCTCATCGCCGGCCGCCGTTCACCGATGATGCGTATTGCGTACATCGATCGCACATACGTACCCAGTAGGCGGCGGTGAATCCGGCGATGCCGGCGGAGAGGTGGATGACGTAGCCGCCGCAGTAGTCGATGACGCCCCAGTGGAAGAGGAAGCCGCCGCCCCATAGGGAGAAGGCTCCGACGGTGTAGGAGAAGGTGAGCCAGAGCGGGACGAAGAGCATCCAGGCCAGGAAGCTCATCCGGCCGAGCAGCGACCCGGCCACCAGGATGAGGGTGATGGCGGCGAACACGCACTGGAAGTAGACGACGGTGGCCATGGGGTAGTAGGGCTGCACCATGGCCGTCTCCAGGGCCCCGTCCGCGTGGTAGTGGGCCGTCGCCGGCAGCGCCGCCTGCCCGACGAGGAGGGCCTGGTTGAGCGCCGGCCGGGCCTTGCCCCACAGGGGCAGCAGCTTGTTGCCGAAGGACATGTGGTAGGCCCAGGTCACCCAGCAGATCCACACGGCGGCGAAGGCGTACAGCGCCATGAACGCCGAGTTGATCGCCCACTTCTTCTTCACCACGCCGCCGTACAGCACCACCAGCCCCGGCACGCTCTGCAGCCCCACCAGCGTCGCCGCCACCAGCTGCCACGCGTTGTCTCCCTTGTTCAGCCAATCCGCCACCGCCGCCGACGTGTTACCCTGGTACGCCACCGGCACCGCCGACGACGACATCTTCCTTCTTGCTACCTAGTAGCTATCACAAGGGACGGATCAAAATGATCGATCTTGCTAATGTGCTCGTGTAATTAACTACCCAGCAAGGTCGGGCTATATATAGAGATTAGAGAGACAGATCAAGGGACGAGACTGTGGCTACTGCATGCCCAGCGGCTGAACCAGTACCACTAACAAATGTGTTGACCAGTGCAGCTCCTAGCAACCGCCTACTTTTTTTTCCGTGAAATGCAAAGCCGCGTGCATTTTTGGCTCGATAGATGTTTAATGATGTCCGATCCTCGTTAAGATTCGTGCTCTGCTCTCGCTCGTGGTAAAAACCAAATTTAGGGCGCTGAGCAAATGTAATAATTTGAGCCAACTTCAGTTCAGATCCCGGAAAATTTAAAGAATTCGAATTTAAATTAGAATATCTCTCTCAGCTTCTGTCGACAACCGGGTGACAGGTTCCACGGGCCGATTTTACTTAGTTGGTGTGAGACCCAACCACGACCCTTCTCCATAAACTACGGTTGTCTGGCACCGGGGGGTCTGCTCCTCTTCTGGGATGACTCACTAGTTAGCTATTTGATCTGTTGCTCCTCAAGCACTCAATCTCGTCCCAAATTTCCTCCAATAACGAGCAGCATAGCTGGATCATCTCCAACGTGTATATGCCGATAGGTGAGGTTGAAAAAATGATCTTCCTCCAAGAGATGCATGCCATTGCCTCCCATTTCAGTATCCCATGGCTCATCCTTGACGATTTCAACCTAATCTACAAATCCTCTGACAAGAATAACCTAAACCTCAACTGGAGACTCATGGCCCATTTCCATTCCACCGTTGACGCCTGCCTCCTCAAAGAAACCAAGCTCTCCAGTCGCCGCTTCAGGTGCAGCAATGAGCAATCCAACCCAACTCTAGTAAGGCTGGACCGAGCTTTTGCCAATGCTGACTGGGAGCCCCTCTTTTGGTCCTGCTCCCTCCTACCACTGTCCTCCTCCGCCTCTGACCACTTCCCCTACTCCTCACCGTCGTGTGGCTCCCAAGGCCGCCACAGCGCTTTCGCTTTGAGATCTTCTGGCTCCGATCGACGACTTCATCGACGTCTCCCAGCATGCTTGGCATGAGTCCTTCCCAGGTTTGCCCACTCACCCACTACTAGGCCTAAAAACCAAAACCGCCCAAACTTCCACTACTCTTCGCTTTTGGAGTCGCTCCTAGGTCGGAGACAACAAACTTTAGCTTGCTCTAGCCTCCGAGGTCATCAGGCCCTCTCCGTTGAAATGGTAATCCTTAGGAGACAAATCAAGGCCTGCATCCTGGGACTTAGCGCTATTGGGTAGACCAAATGGAAGCAACCCCTAACCTGAACTGGCTCATGCTCGGGGACGCAAACACTAAGAACTTCCACCTCAGGGCAAATGACCATCGCAGGAGGAATTTCATCCATTCCCTATAAAGCCAATCTGGCCAAACATTGAATTCCTAGACAAAGCGGGCGTCCAACTCCACCACTTCAATGCAATCTTCAAGGACGACTCAGTGTCAAATCACCCCCCCCCCCCCCCCCCCCCCCCCCCCCCCCCCCCTCCTCGGGTTGCCAACGGTCAACCACTCCTCGCTTGATGACCCACTAATCATGGAGGACCTCCAGCAAGTTCTTTTCTCGCTCCCCCAACGACAAGGCCCCCGGCCCGGATGACTTTTCCTGGAACTTCTATAAAGCATATTGGGAGTTCATTTCGGTGGATCTCTTTGCGTCACTTCAATGTCTCTTCAATCTCAATGGTTCCGAGCTGGCGGGACTCAGCAATGCTCGTATCGTCCTGCTTCCAAAGAAGGAGTGCCCGCAGTCCGCCTTAGATTACCATGCACAGTGTGGAGAAACTCTTACCAAAATCCTCGAGTCCCACCTCGAACTGTCATGGACGACCTGATCTCCCCCTATCAAAGATCAGGAAAAGACACATCCATGACAATTTCCTTCTTGTCCAGAGCAAAGCCAAGTCCCTCCACAGATCGAGCACTTTAGCTCTCTTTTTAAGCTTGACCTCGAAAAAGCCTTCAACTCTGTGTGCTAGACCTACCTCCTAGAAAAACCTCCACACCGGTGGATTTGGCGCTCGCTGGTGGGATTGGATCTCGTTGTCCCTTGCATGGTGCTCCTCAACATCCACCTCATCGATCATCCACCACCGTAAGGGGCTCTGTCGGGGCGACTCGCTTTCCCGCTTGCTCTTTAACTTCGCCATCTAACCAACCATAGCCCTGCACCGTTGGGCTATTGACACCCGAGCTTTCTCGCCGATTAGAGGTCTTAATCAAGCCACCCGAATCTCCCTCTTTGGCGATGATGCAATGATTTTCCTCAACCGTTCCAGGGATGGTGTCTCTACTCTTGCTATAATCCTCCGAGAATTAATGATTTTCCTCTCCACGCTCCCAACATACGTCATGTCCGCCATCAAGCCATCCTCCTTAGTCACTAAGAAAATATATTGCATTAGAAGAAATTGGTTGTAAAAGGCTCCGCCTCTGCTAGTGGTGGATACAGAGTGAACTGGAGCATGGTCTGCTCTGCAACCTCGCTTGGGGCCTTAGGGTCTACGACCTTTCTCGCTTATACAAGGCTCTTAGACTACGTTGGCTCTTACTTAGCAGATGTTCGCCCAACCTTGTATGGGCAGCGCATCCTTTCGCCTCCTCCGAGCATGATATCGCTCTACTAAGGGTTGGGTCCTCTACCATCCTGCACAATGGTTCAACCCATTCCATTTGGGAGGACCACTAGCTCTCTGGCTGGGCTTCGAGGCACCTAGCTCCATCTCTTTTCAGGCAGCAACAAGTAAAAATATGTCGGTGCTCGATGCAACCACATCAAACAACTGGATCACTAACCTACGGTGCAACCTCACCCCGCAAATGATCCTTGAGCTAATCTCACTCATTCGTCAGATCGCCCAACTGCAACTAGATCAAGCTGAGCTAGACCAGTTACCCTGGCGCTTCATCGTGGATGGGACCTTCTCTGTCAAATCAGCCTACTTGATCCAGTTCATAGGCCGTGTGGCAAGACCGACCATGCAGCAGGTCTAGATACTCTGGGCGTGCTCCAAGTGCAAATTCTTCCTCTGGACACTCCTGCACAATAGGATCATGACTGCTAACGCCTTAATCTGCAGCCAGCTGCCAAACAAGTTCTTCTGCCCTGTCTGCACATGTAACCTGAAAACATCGGAACATCTATTCCTGCAGCGCGGCTTCAGCTTCTTCGTTTGGGCCTGGTTGGCCAACATGCTTAACGCACCGCAGCTAAACCAGGTTGGGTGGCCACTGACTAGCTGCCTCACTGACAAGTGGACGAGCGTCATCATTCAAGAAGGCCCACCTCACGGGGTCCTCTCAGTTGTCTCCATCATAGTTTGGCATCTATGACTGGAGAGAAACAACCATATCTTCCGGCGAAGCGACAAACCTTTGGTGGCCTTTCTCAACTTTTTGATTGATGAGGCTGCGGGAGCCCCTTTTGTAATTAGTTAGCTTTTTTTTTTAGCCCACGGCGGGAGGAGGCCTTTATCTCCCCCACCATGCAATTCCTCTCTTTTTTATCAATGCAAGGCAGCTCTTTTGCCCTTTGCTCAACAAAAAAAAGTGGATACATTGCATTATATGCGATCTAGAAATGACTAGCACGTGTGCAGGCAAATGTCTAATGCAAAATACAAGGTAATCACAAGCGCGTGCTGCCCCACGATCCACCAAAATTTTAATGAAAAACAAGTGCTAATGATAGGCGAAGAAAAAACACTGCGAGAAAATAAGATGGCCATTTTCAAGGAGAAGGTATCGGAGACGTTTGACTCGTCCGTGCCACCGTGACACCACGCAAAAAAAACTGCAGGTAATGAGGTCGATATGGCAAAGACGACGTCGGGCATGGTGCAAAGCGATCAACGTGTCAAGGCACCGTGTCATGATTATAGGTGAAGTCTGAAGAAGAGTTGGGCGACGGGCGCGACTCGGACTTATGATGCAACGTACTCATGCAATCACTACAAGGGATTGGGACTTCCCAAGCGGTTCGTAAGGCCTGTGCAAGCGGTTCTAGAACCGCTTGCAGGTAACCGCGACTGATGCCCGAGGGGCATCACTAGCGGCTCTGGAACCGCTTGCAGGTAACCGCGACTGATGCCCCTCTGCAAGCGGTTCGCAGGGCGATGGCACGGGAGGCCCAGTAGGTCACGTGGGTCGTCTTCGCAAGCGGTTGGAGGCACGAACCGCTTGCAGAGAGGTATCTCCGCAAGCGGTTCAAAAACCGCTTGCGCAGACTTACAGTAGGCCACCTGGTTCATTCCTGGGCGGCGCAAATAGATATTTAAATATATATTTCGGCAGGAGATTTATTTATTTGTCGTTTAAATTTAAATACAAATAGGATGAGCATATAATTAGCGATCAAACAAGCTTAAATATATTAGATAATACATGTAATAATGTACACTTTATATGCACCGGCCAAATTTACAAAGTTTATAATTAATATACATTGTGCAAAATGGACAAAACAGTTCATTTTTTTCTTGCAGTACTCTTCTTGACGCTCTTTGACGACGTAGAAGTCGTCCCTAGTTCGTTCGTGTTGGAATATGGATCTCGATAATGGAACTCGCCCTGGGGGTTAATGACCTCATCGAGAATGAAGCCGAACAGTTGTTCTCGTAATGCGAGCACCCGATGATGTGGTAACACTTCAGTATGTTTATCCATGTCGGGCTGCCAATTCAATTAAAGTGAAAAATAAATAAATACGTGCACCCATAATGTAAATTAATGGAGCACATAAGAACGTTATTAAGTTGTTGCTAGATGCATGGTTGCGTGCATATATATACGAACCTCTTCAGGAGTTTGAGGCTCAAGCTCGCCGTGGCACATCATTTGGATATAGTGGAACACATAGTAGCCACATAGGTTGTTTCCCGCAGATTGTTGTTTTACCTATGGTCGATGCGGGGCAATTACAGATCAGTAATAACAAGAAATATTAATTGACAAAGGGCAATTACGTCGTTTTAGCGTACCCAGTCGCTTAGCTTGACATCGAATTCCTTCTTAAAACGTCCTTTCTGAATCTCTTGAAAGCTCAGGAACGCCTTGTTAAGGAGGTTAATTATCCACTGGTATTCCTTTTGCGGTTTTCTCCGTGAGTCTTGGACGATGATCATGCTTTGGTCAAGCTTTATGATTATAAGGATCCAGTGGAACCTATTTATATATTGCAACAGTTATGAAATGTAATTAAACAATATATAGTGTGCCATCAGGTGCCTTAAGCAATGTAAGAACGAGATGTTAGTGAGGACATCAGCACGTACTTAAAGTTGAATGGCAGAAGTATGTATTGCTTGTAGTATTGTTGTACTAGTGCATGTACAACGTAGTCGTGGATTTCCTTTGGTTTTCCAGGGTATTGCCCGACTTCCTCGTTGACCAACCAAGGGTCAAGGAAGCCAATCGAGTTCGGCTTCTGCTTTCTAAGTCTTTGTATCTCCATTCTACAGAAAATAGGTTAATTGAGTTAATTAATTAGGGTTCTCGGCAAGCAGCATGTATAGATATATATATATACATCTTGTGGAGTCGACACTCACAGGCACCAGCAGGTCATGAAGGACACGTTGACGGCGTCTGCATGGTACACATTGTACCAGTCTTCAAATTCAAGATTTATCAATTGATCATTCCCTCGATGTAAATGTTCTTCTTGAAACGAGACGCAGCAATGAGCATATCCCCTGGCGGACCTGTGTTCGTACCATTCATGCGCGCGTCGCATCTTGACCGGTAGTTTTCGTATGTCCTTAGGGTCTAGCAACTGAAATAATCACCCTACCTACTATTTTAAACTAATGTGAAACTAAAACCATCCAATAGATCACCACATTGCCTCAAAAGATCTAGAAGGGAGAGCTAGCTAAGGCACCAAGCTAGATCTAGCTCTCTAAAACAAATAATCACCCCTACCAACTAATTTCAACATCTTATACATCATCAAAAAAGATACAAAACTAATATGAGACTTAAAACCACCAATAGATCTACATCTTGCCTCAAATTATCTAGAGAGAGAGAGCTATAGCAAAACAAACACCCTTCAATTCAAACAAGATTATTTAATATTTCTCCACATCCAATGCAAAATGATAAGCAACATCGACATGAAAATGATGTTGAGACCATGTTTACTTACCTTCGAAACCTTAATTTAGAGCTATTAGCCTCAATTAAAAATTTTGGCAGCACCTCCCCTGCATGAACAGCTCGGCCCATCAGTGCTACACTGCTCGAGCTGCTCGGGGAGGAAGAAGGGGTTAAATGCACTGGGCGGGAAGGGAAAGGGCATATGCAAGCGGTTGGTTATACAAACCGCTTGCAGAGATAGCACACTGTAAGCGGTTCTTATCACGAACCGCTTACAGAGTATTTCAAGCGGTTGGTGATACAAACCGCTTACAGTCTGCTATCGCTGCAAGCGGTTTGTAGAACCAACCGCTTGCATATGCCCTTTCCCGTCACCCTCCCACCCGTTGGTCACGAACCGCTTGTGGCGATCGGGTCACAAGCGGGTTAAAGCGAACCGCTTGTGATGAGCCGCTTTGGAAGCCCCGATCCGCAGTAGTGAATCATTCGACAATGGATGGTCCGATCTTGAAATGAAAACGATATGTCAATTTCAGCGAGGAGATAACATCGACAATTTAGCTACCAGCCAGCGAGGATGGAAATCAGCAATAACAAAGCCACCAACATGAGTTCCGATCAACCATGCCGAGATGTGGTCGACTTTATCACTGCGAGCAATGGAAAAACATGAAATAACAAAGTTAAGAATCAATTTCAAACTTGGATTAACCAAATTCATGAACAAAAGGATGAGGTTCTGTTTCCCGCCTAAGATAGTTTAGTCAACACACGCAAACACGAGAAAGGTTAAACACTAGGACATCCAAACACAACAAAACATAAAATACAACGTACGAAGGCAGCGGCCATATATAGAGTGGTGGCCAGGGAAGGGGTGCCCAACACAGGGTTGGCCACCACACGTTGACGCACTAAACCATAGAAATACGTGGACCTTGAGCCCAAAAGAAAGGTGGTGCAAATCAGATCTGTTAGTGGGACCAAGTCCGTTTGAAAGCTTATCTCCAAAGCTTTCTGTCGAGTGCCTCCGAAAATGGAATACAGGTGCCTATCTTATGACCATTTGTAGTTGACTTGTTGGTGGGTGATCGAAACGGGATTGACAGCAACTTGGGCCTTGTGTAGGGCTATCCTAGAAGCAGGTTACATTCTTGAGGCATGTTCTTAAGACACTAATCCGCTGGGATGGCTTATAAGGCCAAGCTTCTAGATTACAGATTCTGAACATCGAAAATGATATAGTGGAAAAGGCGAGGATCACAACGGTAGGACTGCAAGTAGGGGAAGATGAAGCAGTGTTCTTCTCCTTGATAGGGATGTCCTCATCATTGTCCCCTTCTTCATTTGGACTCGTCGTTAACTCCTCATTCTCCTCCAAAGGCATAGTGGTAACAGGAGGCAAAAAACATATGTTTGCATTACATTAGCTAAAAAATTTATCCCCTAACTTAGGTTCAGAACTTTTATCATTTGGTGCATCTCGTGGGTTTAGTTTATGGCTAAGATTTTACTTTTACCACCAGCACATTCTAGTTTCTTTTTTGTAGCTCTTTGTGCAACCATTTTACTTAATTTAGCTGGAGTCATGACAACTAAAATGTAATTCTTTCCCTTCAACATGAAAGTATACCGAGTAGCCCTACCATGGTAAATGACACCAACATTAAAAATCCACAATCTATCTAATAAAAGGAAACATGCATTTATGGGCACAACATTGCATTAAACAAGATCATGACAGGAACCAATAGAAATATGTACACGAATAGTTTTTGTTACTTGCACCTTACCGGTAAAATTGAGCCATTTAATCTCATTTGATTGTTGTAGTAGACTCGTGATCAAGCAATACTGCTCGACCATATTCAAGCTATCAATGTTTTTACAACTATCACCATCGAAAATGATGTGTGCTGCTCACTCATTAACAACAATCCTCATCTTCCAGATGGTGCTCCGCTGATTTTGTTCATCACTAATGGGTTGAGCATGAAGCACTCATGTGGCAATAATAGTCAAGTACTTCGTTGCTACTATGTTACAAATCTTGCCTTCTGGTTCTTCTGGTTCTGCAATGTTAGTCATGACAAGAGCATATGCATCTTTATCAATATCACTAGCACTAGTGTACTTACCATCATCCTTCATAATTAAAGCACGTTGATTCGGGTAGTCACACATCATGTGCTTCATTCTCTTGTAGTGAAAGCATTGCATTTATCTTGTATGGCCGGTGGAGGCGATGAATGAAGCGCTCTTCACCAGGGGTTGTTTTGCAGCTAACTTGCTTGCCGCATAGGTGTATTTTTCCTTCTTCTCTCTCTTCTAACCCACAACACAATATGCTAATTTGCAATTCTTGATAGTACTCTTCAACAGTTTTATTACCATGATTAAGTGTTGCAATGTGTTAAGCAATTCACATTCATTGTATGTAGGAATAAACTTGGCATGCATTAATCTCTTTAATGCATCCCATGTTACAAGAACATTACGTTAATTTATACAAATTTCTTGCCACCAAATAGATGCAAAATTAATGAATTCACTAGTAGCAGTCTAAACCCTTCTATTCTCAAAGAAATCATAGCAAGAAAATTTATAATTTACAGCTAACTTCCAATCAAGATAAGCATCAGGATCATATATACCAGCAAAAGAAGGCATCATAAATTTCATTTTCTCAATTGAATCATCACATACCTCCTGCGGAGTTTGATGGTTTCTCAGCATACCTTTCCTGTTATAGTGGAGTCGGCAATGATTCTACTTGTTGTTTTTTGTTTGTTTGATGGTCTGATTCTGAATAAGACGCATTTTTGTTCAATTCTTGTTCCATGGCTTGGGCAGTGGGTGCACTTGGTGGAACATGAGCAACTGGTGGAGGATGTAACAGACAACCATGCATGTTTTGGGAAGTACCAAGAAGTTACGCCTTCTAGGCATAAATTTTATCCAAAGCGGTGTGAGTGACGAGTACATGTCGATTGTCCTGCCCTTGAAAGTGGTTAACTAAGTGTCGCTCTCTTGGAGTAAGGAGATCTTCATGTTCACTTCCACTCTCGATATTGTTCCCATGACGAGTACATGTCGATTGTCCTGCCCTTGAAAGTGGTTGACTAAGTGTCGCTCTCTTGGAGTAAGGGGATCTTCATGTTCACTCCCACTCTCGATATTGCTCCCATGATTGCTTCATTCACTTGCCATGGTTAGTTGAAGCACAAGAGTATTTAGAGAGATATGAATAATTCTATGAACTATTGGGTCATAGCAAGTGGCAAGCCTCACACACTCTTAACTTCCACCAAGCTCTTACAAATTCTCGGCCTGCAAAGGGGTAACTAGTGGTAGGTGTTGCACTTTGAAGGTGCAAAAGAGATTGCAAGAACATGTTCCTATAGTTTATAGCATAGCGGAGTTTGGACTGGCCAAATATATAGCAAAGGAAGAACTAGAACCACACCAAGCTCTTACAAATTCTCAACCTACAAAGGGGCAACCAGTAGTCGGTGTTGCACTCTCAAGGTGAAAAAGCAATTGCAAGGAATTGTCCCTATGGCTAATAGAATGGTGGAGTTTGGATATGCCAAATATGTAGCAAAGGAAAAACTAGAACTATGTTAGACAAAGCAAGTTGAATAGACATTCAATAGCGGTACCATGTTGGTCCAAGGCTATAGCAAGCTAGAGACATGAGACTAGACATAAACAATATCACAAAAGCACAACCGATACATCTTCAACACAAAACAAATAAGGGCTCCTTCTTTTCCCCTTTTTTCTAGATTTTTTATATTTTCTCATTTTTTTTACTTTGTCTCTCAATTTTGAAATGCGAAGCACACATAGATGGTGCTCAAAGAGAGAGAGGGGCAAACTCACCAATATTTCTAATAAACAACTTTTTATGTTTTTCCTTTCCTTTTATTTTTCTTTTTCACTATGACTTTTAATTTTGCACCTGCCTTTTCCTTTGGCCAAGAGGTGGATCGTCATGATAAGAGCATCCCAAACAACCTCCCTATACTCCCCTCCAAAACACTATCCATAGAGACATGAATAGTGTTTTAGAGGGGGGTATGGAGAGGATGTTGGAGATGCTCTAACATGATGGTTCGGGCTATCTATTTTTGGGGGGATCGGTTGGTGGTTGGCTGAAACCCTAGATTGACAGCGGCAACTCAACACAACAAAAATAACAGCATAATCAAAATGATGACGACTTGGGCAGTGAGGTCGATTCGTTTTGTACTCTGATCCAACCATGAAATAGAATCAAACTAGATCTAGTGTTGATCTAAATTGGACTCAACAAGAAAAGCGACTAAAACATGGTGAATGAGTGATTGTGACGTGACCAGGACTCAAAACTTAAAAGGATTAGACACTACAACCAGCAACAACACGGCAATGCAACGATAAACTAAACAAGCATAGGCTAAGAGGTAAGAGCAAATGGCTCAACTAGCTTCAACCTCGGGAACTATTTGTACTTTTGTGGCTATTTTCTAGACTCGGACGATCAAAACATATCTAAACTAGGGTAGATGTGTCTTCACTATGCAACCGATACTTTGATACTACTTGATGTGACAACTAGTTGCTCGATCTCCTTGTGAGAACGATATGTTAATATTTGTGAGAAGACAACTTTGAGAATTCGGCTACTAACCAGTGAGGATGGAAACCAACAATTGCAAAGCCACCAACTCGAATTCCGATCAACCATACCTAGATGTGATTGACCTTTATCCCTACAGGCAATCAAGAAGGTTGCAAGAACTAAGTAAAGAAGCAATCTGAAACTTGGATTAACCAAATTTACGAACAAAGGGTGAGGGTCTTTCTCGTGTTGAATGATCTAGTTGACTCGGGTGAGCACGAGGAGGGTCACACATGGGACGCCCAAACACAATAAAACCTAAAATACAATGTAAAAGTGTGGCGGCTATATATAGAGTAGCGGACATGAAAAGTATCTAGCTGTTAAAGAGAATATCTATCTTCAAATAGTATTATTGTTTGCATCAAGAAACCAAAAGAGATACCATTGATTATTTCTTTCTAAGAAATAGCTCCAAAAATGTTAAACAAATTCAGCTTTGTTCCTTCTGTGAACTAGATAGATAAAATAAGGTCCGTTTAGGGCATCTTGAGTAGTTGCCTCAAATGGGCATGCCCCATCACTATAGCGGTAAAATTTAGGATAAATTGCTATCAAGGTGAATAGTGGATAATGAATATAGAGAGAAAAATGTAAATAGGAATGGGGCAATTGATAGTACAGAGGGGGCAGGGAAATGCCCTTGGAGGTATACATTCTTTAGGATTTTGTACAACAAATTTAGAAATAGTCCAGTTCTATCAAGACTTTCTTTAAAAATGGTTCCAACGTTTTTTAATTGTAAATATTGCAATAGATCATACGTGCTTGCTCGTTAATGCTATGCACCTAATTGGCCAGATCTATTCAGTCAGCCCTATCTAATGGCTCGAAATCCTACGTGAACCAATATTCCTTTGGTACGTACGTATACTACTGACAAGCGCATGACAATGCTTGAATCGACTGCTGTGATGTGACCTCATCAGCAACTGTACAGATCGGAGAGCAAAGCGAGCAGAAGCTCTACATGGCGTTTTACATTTGCAGCACGTATAGAGTGTCTGGTAGGTGAGGGAATCTTTTTAGAGTGTAGTGTAGTTGCAGATTTAAAACGCCATATAGAGCTTCTGCTAGCTTTGCTCTAATAATTTAAACATTAACCGTGGCCGTACATACGTAGGTTCACCTTGATCAAAAGCAATTTTCCTTGATTTGATTATCCAAATCGTCATCGATCTGTGAGCCAAAAAAGAAGTCAATGCCTTAGCCCTCTGCTACGTGACCTCTCAATCCAAAAAGGAGAGATTAATCCTGTCGTTCCATGCCAAACGAAAATATTAGATCATCGAAAATATTAGAGCATTGTCCTGTTCCTATTTCACTATTACGGATCAATTTTAGCCCTAGAATAGTCTTTATTTCAGTTTCTAAATTTATAAACTATTTCTTCGAGTTCATATATTTAGAAAGTCTCTCCAATTTCTATACTTTTCGACGATAGAGATTTTGTTGTTGAAAAGGATGGAGATATAGCAAAGCACAGTGATTTCGAGATGAAATATAGAGAACGAAATATAAAGAACCTGGTGCATGGTGATGCTCTTAGGGATAGAGAGAATTCCCTGTATTTCATAGGAAAAGTTTACAATTCCCTATTTGCCACTCGAAATTCTCTCTTTTTTCTTCCATGCCACTAGCTCAAATTTTCTCTTCCCTCAGTTCCACTGTCGCTAAGTCCGTTAGTTTAGCCGTTTAAAAAGTTCATTAATGTTTAAAATGCCCCTTTTGTTTAAAACTTTTATAAAAATCATACCTCTTTCGTTTTAACTTCGAATTGAGTATTTCAATTTTTTTAATTTATGTAAAATCATGCTCTACTTGCTATTCAAATATTTGTTACATTTGGTATTTTCAACTTTTGTTCTCCTTTTTCATAAGACATTATAGGTTTGATTAATTTTAAAATAAAATTTACTAAAGGTTTTAATTTTTTACTTTCAAAACTGTCTATTCATAATTTTATGAATCCGTAGAAATTTTTTTCATGTTTTTTTATGAATTCTATATTGTTTTTATGATTTTTTATATTTTGTAACGTATTAAAAAGGCAGGGCATAATGGTTATTTTATAACTTCGTTATATTCTTTATCGCTTGAGCAGCACTGAGGGAAGAAAAAACTTAAACCGGTGACATGTAGGTGAAGAGAGAATTTTTAATGGCGTATAGGGAACTTAAAACTTTTTCAGTGGCACATAGGCAATTCTCTCCTTGATATACATTATGTACTTGTTGACCGTGAACAGCTGTGTGTGTGCCCGTCATCGGAATTCTTGGAGGATAACAGAATCCGTACATGTGCAATTAGTCAGCTATACCAACTACGGAACTAGAATCAACTATAATTTTTATTTCAAATTAGTGTTAATATCATAGTATTATTTGCATGCACGAAATATTTCTAGTGAAAGCTAATTTCAAGCAGACGGACAATTCATTTTTATCCCATCCGATGGAGTCCTGGTAATTAGTGGACATGTTGCCACTTGAATTGCCAGTGTTGGTGTGACATAATCATATCCAAACTACATATTAAAAAATGTGTAAGTTCCGTGTCATTGCTTCATCTCCCGGGATCGATCAGTACAAACAACTGAAACAAGTACGTAGATATCACTTACCGTTAATATCTTCGAGTACGGATTTCAATTTGGGCTGCGAACTTGTGGCGCACCCTAGTCAGTAACATACAATTACACAATCTAGTTATTTTTTTTATTATAACGTTCGTGATTTGGTGTCAGCTCTGATGAGCCACTGACACAGTGCAAGTGCAGCTAAGCAGGCTCCCATTTCAGCGTGAAGTGCTGGAGAAACACTCAACATAAAAAAAAATGAAAGAAAGTCAGATTTAAACGCGGACTTCTCTCTCTTTGGAAAAACACTCAACATAAAAAGAAGTGATTCAAACGCGGACTTCTCTCTGTGTGCGCTATCTTGTGATTACTTCATCAGTTCTCAAATTTGAATTGACGGATACTGCTGTCTAATAGTACACTAGAATGTAACAGGATATCTGATTGGGTACAAGCAAATAAAAGGTTATTACAATTTAATTAGACTGATTAATCAAAACGAACAAACATCATGCTCCAGCGATTTAAAAAAAGGCACAAGAACACCCTCGCAGGCAGAAGGCACTAATATCTTCTGCAAAATTATCATTATTGAGAGAGATTTATCTATCCTAACTTACATGAAAACGTTATTACATATCTTTTGGGCTAAACGCTATGTGAAAGTTCTGAAAACAGAGGATTGTTTACGTGTGGCATATTTCAGAACATCCTATATATGCTGCTTCAGAGCTTCTCCAACGGGACCTGTGAAACACTGTTCATGTGACTTTTCGGAGAACGAATCTTTTGGGATCTTTTGAGGACGTGAGGACTCATGCATATTACATAGAACAGGTCTCATTCGGCAAGAGCAACGGACAGGTCTGAATATTGCTGTTGTGAATGATGACGGTGTTGAGGAAGGAAACTTCTGTTGGCAAAATTAAAAACGAGCTTTGACTCAAGCCTTTGAGCAAGTTGTAGGAAGGAAGCTTATGTTGTTTAAATTAAAAAACGAGCTTTGAGCAAGCTGTAGACACCAATGTGTTGTCATGCTGCGTTTCAATCATCAATCAGTTCAAAATATTTAGTGAGGTCCATGATAATGGCTGTGGACACGCTCACTCCAGATAAGAAATGAATTCGTGCTCTCCACAACAGTTGACATTGCAGAAATAATAATGGGAATGTTCGTTCAAAAAAATAATGGGAAGGTGATACTGGATTGGCAATGGTCTCTGAACCCGAATTCCTGAAAGCATCTGGATTAACAAGTTTTTAAATAGGGAATCCACGGCGAAAAAATAAGAGAGGTTAGCTAAGCTACTTAAGAATAATTGACAGGGCGTGTGCACCGTAAATTTTTATTAGTCGATAGCTTGACTCTGGACAAGCGAAAGCGTAACTCAACAGTTTGTAGCGTCTTCCTTCGTGGTGTTCTTTTCGTCTAGCGCTCAACCTGTCAGCCCTCAATTTTAACTTACCTTGAGGGTCGATAATCCCATATACTAGTCCCTAGATCGGTACACTAATACAAAAGATCACATAGCCAATACAAGCATACATCGCTTAAATAAAAACTTTGAATATTACATACCAAGTTACGCCCTTATGCGAGTTTAGTAAGGCAGACAATACACGCCTTAGATATACAAAACAATATTCAGAGTTGCAGCAATCACTAAAATATGTATCCAAAAGAATCCCTAACAGCTAGTGTCCTGCCAGCGACCGGAGCGACCCCTAAGATTCTTCAGGTCCACCGTAGTCATGTCCATCGTCTTCATGACACGCGTATGGATCCTCCTCGAGGCCCTCGTCTAAAGAAAGTAAGTAGGCGAGGTCAGTTTCATCCAAACGCTGGCTAGTTAACACTTCCCTTAATGCAAATAGTGATTAGAAGGCTTTATTTGGAGAAAATGTTTATTTTTATTTGCGTAAAGTCAGGTTTACAAGATTTTGAAATAATCCTATCTAGCATCTAATAGAAATGGTCTTGTTTAAATAAATCAGAGGTTTACCATCTTACTAATGCACCCAAACCCAACTGATCGGCCAATTAAACCGATCAACCCACATTCGACCAACTCTCAACCAAATACACAAGCCAACTTAACCCATCGCCCTGACCTTCTTCCAGTTGCCCCCAAACATTTCCTAGTTCTGCCATCCTTCCAGGATTTGGCAATCCTGTTGTGTACCACACTTGCCATGGCATGCCCCCCTCGGCCTAGTGGGTTGCCAGCCCTCACTAGCCAACCATCACCCTAGGGAAGTGTGGCCTTTATCACTCTTGGTGATGACCCATGCCGGTCCCTATCGAGAATGGTCCTATAGGGCCTCCACAGAGCGCTTAAAGCTAGCGATCCAAGACCCGTACTCCGCGCGATGGCGACGCGTTGTGTTGGAAACATCCCTCAAATGGCAGCGATCTCCCCGCTACGCGTGTTACTCCGCGCTCCTCCTGGGTAAGCCCTAGCTAAACCTAGCACCAGGCACACCCTGCGCCTCAATCATCCCTCAGGATGTCCTCTAGGGGCAACTCACCAACCAATCTCTACTTCCACGGTCATCGACCGTACCACACTTGGACTATCCCAACCAACCAACCGACCAAACCAAACCAGCATCCCCTAACCATACCCTCAAAGACAATCAGCTCAACATGCCTCTAATAACCCTAACTGTCACTTGTCATATCATAATTGAATGAAGAAAATGAATGACTGGTGAATGTTGGTTCACCGTTCCGTGGCGATTAGCCGGAAGATTTGTTTAAGTATAAGCCAGTCTAAGCAAGTTTTACCCATTAGGTAGGGTTAAAGTGTTTACCAGGCTAATCATAGGCTAACAAGAGTAATGACAATTAAGGCAGTCATTAAGGCTAAACAGATCAACGGCAGGCATGTACAAGTATTACATGATTAACAATTAGGCAGACTGCTAAGCATGCATTTAAATAATAAACAAAATAGTTAATAGAAAACTGGGTAATGAACATGGTATTAGTGATGTTAATCCGTAATAGACAAAGTCGCTATCTCTCCCTAATACGGACAACATCTAAAGGGTAAGTGTTAACTCGCCTTGCTCAGGTATGTGGTCCTCCTCGGTGTCACAAAACCTCCCTTCGGGATCGCCTACGTCTAAGCACACATACAATCCAATAATTACTTATTGATGTGAATCGGAAACATGATGCATGCACGTCCTAGGTTTTACCTTCGACACTAATATCCAAGATCGATTAACGATTCAAATTTCCATATGATATGCCATGCATGCTCTAATACATTAGTAAGTAATAGTATTATCATAATAGAATAGGTGTACCCAAAATACGATTTCGTATGTTACGGTCATAATAGGGTAGTTAGGGCTTTTAAGTCGACCTACGATGATGGTACGTAGTAATACAGCATGTGTACAGAGTAAAGCTTATCGGAGTTGGCAATTACTAGGTGCTCCCAAATATATGAGGTAATCCTAAGTTATATCTCATATTAATATATTTTCTAAGGTCAGCATCTAATTTAATTTAATAAATGATTTGCTACTTACTTGTTGGTGTCTAGTGGTTAAATACTCCTATGAATATATTTAAACAAGAATATCATTTTTAGAATGTTCCAGATTTATTTAGGTATTTACCTATCCATTATATCTTCTAATGAATTTTTAGGGCTAAACTCTCTATTTAATATAACCAAGATTACCCTAGAATTTGTTTAACCATTTTGCATACAAGAAATTCTACTATTTCAGCTAACAGTGCCAATTCCCTTTTACAGTGGTCATTGTCATATTTTTATAAAATCAAGATTGGCCTAAACTATTTATCTGAATTTTTCCAAAATTTTTGAGAGCCTCTAGCTATTTTAAATAAATCTAAATCAACTTATGGAATTAATTAATTGGTAAAATTGCTGGAAAATGGTTAATTCGCGCCGGGCCGAACCAACCAATGAGCCGGCCCAACCGTGAAAACAGCCCATGGCCCACACGCGCGCTCGCGCCAGCCAGGGCGAAAACGCCGAAGGCGTATTTCGCCGAGACGCCTTCGCACGGGGCTCACGCAGTGCTTACGGTCGTATCCATTTAAACTGTCCAATGGGCCCTGGGCCCACCTGGCAGCGACACCGATTTAACCCACGCGCAAAATGTTTTCTGGCAATGGGGCCCGCATGTCATTGACTCTACGTTCACAGCCTGCACGAATCTTGGAGCAAGATCGACGGCTACTGCTCATCGTCTACCTCCGGATGAGGCGACGTGGCCGGCTGCGGCGGCTCGCGTCGCGGCGGCACTCTAGCCCTATTCCGTCCGTGTGCGTGCATGCCCTCGCACCTACTGCCTCCTACGGACCTAAAGACGTCCTTGCCGAGACCGGAGATAGCCGGACGCGGCGACTCGACGGTGGTGGCGAACCGAAAGCTCGCCGGAGACGCCCAAGCATCAAAAAGGGGCCACAAGTTATGGGAGAGGTCGGGGAGCACGTGGCGGTGATGGGGATGCTTACCGAGCTCAAGGAGGAGAGCGCGGCGGAGCGGAGACAGTGGGCCACGAGAAGCTCGACGGCGGCCGAAGCAGAGGCTCCGCGGGGACGACTCCTCCGGGCAGCTCCCCATAAATTGGGCGGGGGAAAATATTAAGGGTAAGTTGAGCAAGCTTAGGGTGAGGGGAATCGATCAATGGCTTACTAGATCGACGGGATAATCTCCGGCGCCGGTGCGGTGAGATTTGGGGGAAATGGGAAAAACGGGCCGGCGGGGTGTGCGTTTGGCTTTATAGGCGTTGGCGAGGCGGCTGGCCCGAAGGTGCACTCGATGGCGTGGAGGAACGAGCGACGCGGCGATGGGATAGGCGCGGCGCGGCAGGGGACAGCGCAGTGCGGCAGGGCGCTGCGCGGAGCGATCGTGATAGGCGCGGCATGCGATGATGGCGCACGCGGTGCGATCAGAGCAGGTCCGGGAAGAGCAGAGCGGCGGCGGGACCACCAAGCAGGGTAAGAGAGAGAGAGAGAGGAGGGAAGGAGTGGGGCCCACGTGTCCGCATGAAATTTCATTGTAATTTGGATTCAAACAAGTTTTGAATTTTGACCCAAAATTGGGCTGTTACACGACCGTAGATTCGTGATGCCGATGTTCACATTGCAAACGCAGATTCCATCCATACAACGGCATGGAGGAGCCAAAGCAAATATGCAGAGTTCATGCTTCCAACTTCCAACGGTCATGCATTGTAAACTCGCAGAAAATAGCAAAATATATTGGGGCATGCCCAATGCCACCTCCATATTTCCCCCCTCTCATCCCTATTCATCTACTTTTCTATTATTATCCTATCTCTTCCTACACTCTTCTCTCTTATATTTTATTTCCTACCTATTACAATGTTTTGAGAATAAAATAAGGGGCAAAAGAGAGTAGAATTGGTAATGCCCTAAAGGTGCACGCATTGTCACTTTTCCGGATCTCTGTAGGTGTACATCTACCTGACGACCTACAAGTATTCTCTGGCCCTTCTAAGTGGGAGTTTAGCTTTTAGGAATTGTATCAAAGATTAAGAAGAATTTTAATTGGCATTGCAGCATTGTAACGACATCTTTGGTTATGCTTGTCGATGACTGGGTTCGAGCTTATCCGTCAAGTTTACTTCTGATTGGAAGACTAGAGAGCCTCTTTTTATCGCGATCCAAACTTCCAAGATGTCATAGTTATCTTGGCGTAAGACACATATAACTAACACAGGAGTTTTTATCCCGAGGCCTCCTGAGCAAGGAATAATAGCCATACATCCAGTCTTTCACAAGGTTTATGTGCCAGGTAAACAAAGAAAATACGTTGATGTATATGGTGTTCTAATCAGGTCTATCTGGACGTGGATTTCTTCGTTTGTATCGTTCTGCCCTGCCCTCTCACAGAAGGAGGCTATTTATACTAATTTTAAAGACACAAATCCGAAAAGATCAACATATACTGATAAACGATCCTTATAAATTTGTGATATCCTAACACTGTCTTGGAACTCTAGTGCGATCCACCGTCACAGGTTGGACCGCAGCATAAGATCAACACGTCACCGGCAATGTCTGACCGGCACACCGCCCGTCATCCAAGTAAGCGCATGTCTATGAGCAACGGAAGAAGGATACAAGGGAAAAACCATGTGGTGTTTCACTATCTAGAGAAGGCAGAACTTAATGTCAACAAATGCTATTTTAAACAGGCAACATATTCAGTGCAAAAGAGTATTCAGTGCACAAATGCAAACATCAATCCTCGGTCCTTGGATCTCATCCCAACGGCCCAGCCCCAACCTCCTCCCTAATCCACCAGCGCCTCGGATTCTGAAAAAGGAGGGGGAGGGGGGTTTCTGAAAAAGGAGGGGAGGGGGAGGTGGTTGGGACTGGGCCATTGGGATGAGATCCAAGGGCCGAGGATTGATGTTTGCATTTGTGCATTGAATACTCTTTTGCACTGAATATGTTGCCTTTTAAACAAATGAAAAGATGCATCTCTTATATGGCTCCGACTGCTGTGCAATCCAGTGGCGCGTGCACCCCTGCATCCTTTAAATCACAGCCATCCAAACCAAATCCAGCGGCAAGTGGCTTTTTTTCATTCACCCCCGTGCCTACAGTCCTTCCTCCTCGGCTCCTCCCACGATCGCTGCAGCTCCCAGGCGTCCCCAAATCCCCCATCGTCTAGGGTTAGCTCCCCTACCCCACCGTGGCCTTCGTCGCCGCCGTGGGCATGCAAACCCCCGCCGCCGTGGGCTTGCCAACCCCCGCCGTGCTCCCCCGCCCTGGGCTCGCCTACCCCCGGCGTGCTCCCCCGCCGTGGGCTCGCCTAGCCCCGCCGTCGGCTGGCCTCTCCATCGACGAGCTCCTCGACGTCGTGCGCGTGCCTAGCACCGTGCTCTCCGCCTCCTCTCCGTCAACAAGCTCCTGGACGCCGTGCGCACCGCCTAGCGTCGTGCTCTCTGACTCCTCTCCATCGACGAGCTCCTGGACGCCGGCTGCTCCTCGCGGGTTGATGCATGCCAGATTGTATTTTCAGTGATGATGAATGCATGTCAAACTGTGTTTTGAGTGATGTTGGATGTATGCCAGATTGTTGAGGGCATAGATTGTTGATGTTGGAGGCACAAATTGTATTTTGCTTTTTGAAATTTTCAGTCATGTTGAATGTATGCCAGATTGTAAACATTGTAAGCATGCCAGATTGTAAGAATTAGAATTTTTTTATATAAATGGTGTGTGATTTTTAAATGGTTGAGATTCAGATGCTTCACTATTTGACAAAAACCTGAAACTTCTCTGTTTGACTAAAACCAAAGAGCAAAATGGCATTGAGCTGGACACTGAGATCTGATCATAGGTATGTCTTATACAAGAAGAACCCGTACAAACAAAAGATAACAATCCAAAAGGCCACTCCACTCTACAAAATGATCCACATTTTGCCTTCAAACAATAAGCAGGGCAAAGAAAAATTAAGAATCTTGGGATTGTTTTTGTTTGGGCAATTGCGACTATCATGCAATGCAACTTGTTTGCAAGTCTTGCATATGTGTGTCCCTCCGGCTTTCATCTTTTTCGACACCCGCCTTTCTTTTTCTTCTTGTCCCCATGTCCAAGAATTCTCTTGCATCTCCCCTTAGTATGTATATCGGTAGGTGGGTGGACGTCAACTTCATTTGGAATTGTACAACCGATGAAAGCCTCATGCTCTTCTTGCCTAGTACGAGAGTAAGAGGGAACTAGGTTTGACAATGGTGCCTCAATGTTGTCCAAACTACTCAATAAAAAATCCATGCCATCTCTAGAAGCCTTAGCCATTTGAAG
>SPJY01002502.1:3769407-4104991 GCA_005191435.1 Raddia distichophylla
TTCCCGAGTGACGCACTTCAGTAGAACTCCGTTAGCGCCCTGGTGATATAGGTCCCCACCTACCAGGGCGTAGCGCTTGGCCTTGCGCGCTATCTTCTCAGCTGACGCGTCATCGTCGGGGATCACACTGTCCCACAGGTAGGCTAGGATAGGGTCCATCCACTGACCTTCCCGGACGAGTGCGACGACGTTAGCATTGTCGCCGACGTACTCTGCCTGGCCTGGCATTTCCGCCTCAACCGCCTCAGCAGTTCTTCCGCATCCTCCCTCCGATTGGGGAGCTGCTGCGGGAATGGTGACGTCTCCGCCAGGAGTGGGAGCTACGTCAAGAATCATGCCGTCCCCACCAGAATCGGGGGCTGCGACAGACGGCCGCATGAGTCTTTCTTCAAAGACCCCAGCCTGGTCGCCCGCCTGACGCGTGGGGCCCTCGCTTGGCGCGCTGAGGAGCTCGCCCGTGCGCTGGGGCCTGGTCGCCCGCCTGACGCGTGGGGCCCTCCCTTGGCGCGCTGAGGAGCTCGTCCGTGCGCTGGAGCCTGGTCACCCACCTGACGCGTGGGGCCCTCGCTTAGTCTTCTTTAGGACTCTTCATACCCTGGTATTTACTGTACCGACGCGTGGGGCCCTCGCTTAGTCTTCTTTAGGACTCTTCATACCCTGGTATTTACTGTACCGATAAGAAGTTTAATTGAAAAATTGATCAACTGCACGGCTAACAACTCCGCGCTCGCACGGGCTGCGTCGGATGCGTTGGATGCGCACAGTGCCGGCGATCGGACAGACGGCGCCGATCCGGCGCACACGCGTCCATCCGGATGTCCGACGCCTGGCGCTCGCCAAGATATTAATGTCCGCACAAACAGTTATAGTATTTATCGGTTCGAATTGATACATGGCATAATTATTAAAGTCTAAGGATAGATCCTCGATCTTTGAAGCAGTAGCAGAATCTCTATATGCTTGTCCAATGTCCACGATTTTTAGCGTAGAGGCAATGCCTAAATTTCAACGGAAAATACTTTGTACGTTAATTTTATTGGTTTGAATTGCAATACCATATCTGGCATCATATAATTACCCTGTGTATACTATGGCACTTCGTTTTTATGCACTTGTATGCTTTTCCGTCGCTTTGCACCGTTGGAACCAACTATAATTAATGCTCGTATTACCGCCTTAATATATCTATGACAAACAGATCCCACCTTTTTTCTATCTGTTTGGACAATAGTTTGACGGTCACTCAATGCAAAGCACGGCATTGGCGTTTATCCTGTCGGCATTGGATAGATACTAATGCTGAATCAGATTGGGTAGTTTTTGTCTCCAGTTTATCCAGATTTACATTTACCAATGATATTGACAAGCATGTTTGGAAGGTTGGTAAAACAGGTAGGTTCACTTTTAAATCGGTCTATGGATTCATTGCTGATAAGTGGCAGAATAGAAATCTTAACAGAATTTGGTGCACTAGGACTTCTTTCAAAATCCAAATTTTTTCTTTGGCTGATACATCATAATGTGTTGCTAACACGGGAGAACAAGAGAAAACGCAATTGGAAGGGGGATCCTAAATGTGAATTATGTGACAATATGGGGAGTTGGAGACGATGATGGATCACCTCTTTTTTCTCGTGCCCACTGGCAAAAGCAATGTGGGGGGTTATCGCAGCCTATTTCCATGTCAATTCTAGACCAGATAATCTTGAGGGATTCTATCAATGGATGGGGAATATTTGGAAAGTAAGTAATACGATGCATTCTTTTTGTCTCGTGGCCTTTTGCTGGAGTACATGGGGGCATAGAAATAAATCTGCTTTTGATGGGGCAAAACTGCAAAAGTATGGTCTCCTTTTACTGTTGTACACATGATGTGTCATTTTAAATTTCTGGTCAGGGTATTTGATGGATGATTTACAAAGTATTATTAGAGATTGTTCCTTACGAACAAGCGCAGCAGGGGCTGTTACTGAACCGTAGCTCGTTAACAGATAACGGTGTTGAAGCAAAGAAAAAAGACAGATTGCTTGAAGGGAGCTTCCAGCAATCCTCTCATCCTACTGGAGGTCTTAGTCATATACTCCCTCCGTATCAAAATATTTGTCACTTTTGACTTTTGAACAAACGTTTGACCATTCGTCTTATTCAAAAAGTTAGCACAAATATGTAAAAAAATAGGTCATACTTAAAATATATTTAGTGATAAAACAAGTTACAATAAAATAAATGACATCTATATAATTTTTTTGAATAAGACGAATGGTCAAACGTTTATTCAAAAGTCAAAAGTGACAAATATTTTGATACGGAGGGAGTATGAAGAAAAAAGAAAAAGATGTGGTGGGGGACACTGCTAGGTGATGTCTGTTTTGTCGTTTGACTCCAGGGCGGGTTGTTAGCAGAGTACGAATAGAGTAGTGCTGTGACAGAAGTGGTCTTGTTTTTTGTAAAATGATTGGGATGTAACTATGGTAGCCGATCGTTTTCTGCACTGAACTGGACAAAAAAGGTTGCAAAAAATACCGTCAACCTTTTGTTTCCGTTGTCTGATAATGGTAATTGAAATCGGGGTCTTATCCCCTTACGGGGAAAAAACAGATCCCTCCCGTTAGCACTTCCGTTTACTCTACCTATTTCCTCTCCTCCTCCAGTTCTCTCTCTCATATGTGTCTCATGTCTGCACCGCATTCTTGGAGATGCACCCATCGACAGTAGCTCCAGGTGCTCCTCCGCCACCCCCGCCTTGGAGCCCTCCAATCCCGGCTTCTGGAGACCCCGCTCGTGCCGGCCAAGCAGAGGGCGCACATCTGGGCGGTGGGAGAAGAAAGAGCGAGATCACCCAAGGAATCGATGCCCCAGCTAGAAGAGGTCTCTACCCTGTGTTCGCCCGCCGCCACAGCCAGAGCAGGACGGAAACCCTAGGGCGAGAGCCATTTCGGTTGGATTTGGAGTTATTGTCGTAGGCACTTACAGCTCGCCTAAAATAAAGAGCTCTTTGCCTGCACATAACGATATACTCTTTCACCAGTATATCTCGCATCTTTTGTTTGGACAACCATCTTAAAAAAGGTTAATTTCACTTGTGCCATTATTGAACAGCCCGGAACCACGGATGCCATTTTTCGATTGCCTCAACCAGAGATGACATTTTAACAGCTCATCCGTGCCAAACGTGCCATTATGGGGGGATACCGAGCCTGGGTTGATGAAATACGGGTCCAAATATAGAAATACGGTCTGACAAGGTGGGACCCACCTGTCATCCTCTCTTGCTTCTTCTTCCTCCTCACTATCTCTCTCCCTCCACGGCCGCCGCCCCCACCTGCCGTGCACATCCGCCGCCTGCCGGAGCACCGCCGCCACCCCTTGAGCACCGCCGCCGCCGCCGGCGAGCTGCTCTCGAGCGGCTCAGCCCGCACCGCCGCCTCCTTCTCCACATGGTCGAAATCCCAAATTGAGCTTGCATGAATCGAATTGATCCATTAGGCCGCATCCTAGAGCTAACTTGAGGTCTCCCTCACCTTCCCCGTGCGTCTCGCCGGCCAATTTGGCCTCCGTCCACCGCCGCCATGAGCGCCAAGCTGAGTCCTCAAATAAAAGCGCCATAAAGCTGATTAAGCGAAAAATCGATGAAAGGCCGCGTGTCCAAAATTTTCCTAAAAGGTTTGCTAGGGTTTTGGCTTAAAACCTAATTAAAGTAATTTAAACTAGGGTTTTGTATATAACAATTCCCTTTTATTTAATTTTAGGTTTTCGAAAATACAAGTGACATACGACAAAATAGAGGATGTCACATGTACTCTTTCACCGGTATATCTCGCATCTTTTGTTCGGACAACCATTTTAAAAATATACTCCCTCCATCCTAAAATATAAGGCATATCTTGACTTCAAGAAAGTCTTAAATTTTGACCGTTAAATTTATCTGTTATATATTATGAATTTCTACAAAGAGGATATTGTATTAAAATCACTTTGAAATATGAACATATTATTACAACTTTTGTACACTAACGATGCATATAACTTGATTAGTTTATAATCAAAATTTATTAATTTTGATTTTTTCTGAAGTCAAACTACGCCTTATATTTTGGGATGGAGGGAGTACTCCACTATTATTCTTTGTACGCAGTACAAAAACTATCTTAGTATTAAAAATGTGAAAACAATAAGCCGTTACACGAGAAGAATGGATGTTTCTATTTATATTATCCTAGTTGGTAGATATCTAATGGTGGCCCTATTCCTTATTGTAGATATGATGTCGTACATAGTAAAAAAAAGAATGAGAGCAAAATACAAGATAGATGTAGGGATTGAGAAACTAGGCCCCGTTTTTATTTGGCAAAAATAAGAGTTTGTCATGTAAGAGAACGTATCAAGTGCAATCGGGGTTTCCGTGTAATCTCCGTGCAACCCAACTAGCAAATGTCATAAAAAATTTTAAAAAAAAATCATACATATACTTCAGTCATACTCCACCTATATATAAAATTTTATGTTCAAAGTCATTATATTTAAAGCACAGCAAAAAAGAGAAAATTCTGATAGATTTATAATAAAAAATCCATCAGAATTGTCTTTTTTGTTACTGCTAAAATATAACAAATTTGAACTTAAAATTTTATATATAGGTGGAGTATGACTTGAAGTACGTGTATGATTTTTTTCAGAATTTTTTATGACTTTTGCTAGTTGGGTTACACGGAAATTACACGGGAACCCCGATTGTATCGGATACGCTCTCGTCATGTAAATAGTACGACTGAACAACGAATAAGTAAGAAAATGGTTTAACATTGCAAATGCTCTTATGATAGTGCCCTGTAAAATTTCTAGCAACAAAATGGCAAGCACAAGATGATAGCCATCTTAAAATGACAAAAGATGAACACAGCAATTGAGAGAGATGATCATCATGTGATTCATGAGCCAGTTACAGCACACAAGCTCCACTTGTATTTTCATGGTCCTCCCAAGTCTCAGCCCTAACAAATTTAGGGCAGGCCACAATGGAGGCATGGCAGAACAATGAAAATAACAATCACAAAATATAGAAACGCAGGGACAAGCGCATTTGACACATCAATATACACCTGATTCATTTGTTTCTCCAGTGTTGTTCATTTCAGCTGAATAGATTAGGAATGCAGGCTCCCGATTCAGGATTCTGTTGCTCTTTCCAGATACGGCCAGTGACCCGTAGTTTCAGCTCTTTCCTATCTCCACCTGAGAAGAACAGAGCCATGTTGCGCTGAATAATGAGGCCATCATGGCTGTCTCTCACCTTCCGATGGCTGTCTCGGATGCTGCGGGGAGTGCCCTCCCATATCATCTTTCGGCCATTCGCCCCAACCTCAAGGCTATAACTGTAGTTCCTTGCATCATTTTCGTCACCCATAAAACGAAGGAAAGCCATGTACACTGGTGCCATGCCAAGTTGGAAGGCCTCAAAGTGCAAGCAGAAGTACTGACCAAAGCAATGGAAGACCTAGAAAGAGGAACGATAATGTAATGTTATTTATCACAGCATTCATACAGATGGTTAAAGCATAAGTTTTCCCATCATGTCAACGGAATGTGGACAGAAAAATCATTTTGAGCATTGATAAGCTTTCCTGCTGTCCTGCATACAGACAAGTTCTTAAATACTAATATTTTTAATGAGTGTCCTTGCAGATTACTAAAGGTTCAACAATTAATATTCACACCAATATATATTTTGCTAGGACGAAATTGGTAAAAGTGCTACAAGCAAGCAATCAAGACATAGCAAAAAAGTGTGCGCACTAAAAACCATGAACAGAAGAAGATACTTACAGTTAACATCCAGGTTGCATTTTCAACCTCTCTGGGATTGGACTTAACATAACGGTGATTGAATGTGCAACCTGAATGCATGTCAACTTTATGATCATCTCTTAGATGTGCAACAAGGAAAGGAATATCACCGACAGCCGAGCATTCCGAGCCTGCGTAAGGGCAGTTGTATGGCCTGAAATTGCACTGGGATTCATGCTTGAGTTTGCTGTAGTATGGGAAGATCTCTGGACAACCCAGTGTGTAGTATTTGCAAGGTAGTTCAAGTGATTCAGCCACTTTTTCCAATGCTAAACACCTAATATCTCCGAGCTCCTGTCGACAGGTTGGGCAGCGATTGTGCACCCGGGTCTTGCAGGTGGAACACAGGGTATGACCATTTTGGCACTGAAACATATTAAAATTATTAGTGGATTTCAAATTTGATATGTGTTAAATAGTTACCTACAAATGCTTAACCTAAAAAAATGCATAGTATTATGTATATAATTTCTACCAGGAGAAGAAAGCAACAGCTAGAAATTGGAAAATATAAATTCATGTAGACAAGCAAATAATGAAAAGCATTGAGACAACACGGAATGAAAGATAGTAAAATACAAAGGGGAATACATGCTAAATTTATGTTTGATAAACTGATGATTCCACTGAATGAAGCTTGCATACCCACTTGAACAGTTGTACATTATCTAAGAGCTTCCCGTGTAATCTTATGGACATCTACCATACGACAGTATTTTGCTATGTGTGATGAGTCCTTAACTAAAAACAAGAGACCGACTCAATTACCTAATCCTAGCTTCTGCAATCCCAACTCACTCTCCCTTCATGTACTCCTTCCCAGCAGTGATTTAGGAACAGCTAGGCTGCATGCAGCCAAGTTGTCAATGATCAATTGATGGATGCAAGAGGCATGGACAGGCACCAGGGGAAGCACAACTCGGCCGAGGGGCAAGTGGCATGGAGGTATGAATGGCAAAAGGGAGGTGAGCAGGCCACATAACACCAGATGCGCCGATACAGCACTGAGCAGCAGCTAAATTCTTTGAATATTTGGCAACATTTAGAATCCTTTGATCATCCCAAACAACTTCAACAGTTTCACGTTCCACGTTAAATGTGACATCAAGCCTGCTAACATATCATTCAACGCAAAGTACTTGCAGAACCTTAAGAACAGTGATAGGCAACTGGAAAATGAGGGATTTTAGTGAGAAGATTTGTAGAATCCTAAAATCAAATATGCCTATTGTAGCCTCAAGTTCTCAATTTTTATTTTTTAAGCTCTGGTATCCACTTGAGAGAGATGTGGACACCCAGGTTCGAGCCCAGATGGTTGAAGTGCTCAGCACACCATTCACCAACCGAGAGAGTGTTTTGTCTTTCAATACTCCCACTGCCAAGGGCTGGGACGAAGAGGGGGTCACAACAGTACTACACTTTTGAAAAAGAAAACTTCTCAATTTTTGTCCTACAAAATACCATTTTCATGTGTTCATGGGCATCCAAGGGCCCTATCATTAGATACAGGTATTGATTTTAGTGTATTTTACATTCTCTCTGAAACTTGTCTATTTATGTATGTTGAATTTGGATTACACTAAGCAGTCAAAAGCTTTCTCCCATGAGCAGCTCTCTATTTTTCTGCTGTGTATGCTGGTGATTGTGTTAAAGACAGACAAACGATCAATTTTATAGAAACATATCAAATTACATAAAATTTTGCCACACAACCGTAGAGTAAAAGACATCATATCAAACCTACGAACAGTTTGATCAAATAAACTAAATAACACTTTCCAGTTCTCATCCCTTCCATCCACATGTATAGGAGCATGGAAGCATGCATAAAGGACATCCTAGACTACAAACAGAAAGAAACGAATTTATTAATGGACAATGAAAGGTAAAAATAATTTGTTCAAAAGAACTCCACTTCGCTAGCAAATGCCCTAACCATCATTCTCGCCTTCCAGGGGTGATATACTGATATTTTCCACTAGTAAGTATACAATACTATGAAAGAAGGCCTCAAAGTCAAAAGAATCCTGAAGAGAGTGAAACAAGAGCAAACTGAATGGATACCCATCAACCAATGTTCTGTGCCTCACATATTGATTCCATCCACAAGCATAAATTCACCAAAAAAAGGGGATACCCGATACCATATTGGTTAATGGGTATGGGTATGGGTGAATTAAACCCATCGCTATAAGGTAAAAGGGAATTACACATTTCTATCACATACCACAACAAACAATTCAACATTTCAAATGCAGGATTTCCGAACCCTCATTTATCCATAATTTATGTTCGGCACGCTGCTCTGCTTCTAGTTGAAGAAGCCATCCTACGCTCAAATGCGCCAACTATGCCATTTTCCTATGAGCGAGTCAACGAGAGAATGTGCCGAGACCAAGAACCCAAGAAGACGCAACAAAGATCCAACCTTTACGGCACCAGATCACGCAATTCACAGGCACGAGGCCGAGATCCCGACGGGGGCAAGAAACGAATCGGGGGGTGGGGCGCACGCGGGCCGACCTGGTGGATGGGCGGGTACATGGAGTTGGTGCAGACGGGGCACTCGAGCAGCTCGTGCACGCTCGTCGCCGGCGAGATCAGCGGCCCCGCGACGGCCCCTCCCGCGCCGGCGCCGGCGCCGGCGGAGACGACGACCACGTTGACGGGCTCACCCGCGGCGGCGGAGGACGGCTTGAGGAGGGGGCGGGGGAGGTGGGGGTGGTGGTGGGACGCCGCGTCGTCGTCGTCCATGCCGTCGGAGGAGGACACGCACTCGATGCTGTCCACCTCCATGGCGCGGAGCAGATCGAACCGAATGGCGCCCGAATTGGGGCGCGCCAGCGCGCGGCGGGCGGGGAGGGTCCGGCCGCGCGGCGCCTCCGCCCTCTCTCCAAGAGGAGGAGGAGGAGGAGGGGAGGGTGATGGCGGTGGCGGCGGTGGAGAGGAGAGGAGGAGGAGGGGATTGGCGTTTGGTGGCGTGGTGGTGGGGGCACTTGATGGCGCGGGGCAGTACGTACGGTGGCCGAGCTCCCCCTCTGGCTTTTGCTTGCTCGACTCCATTCTTATTTATAATTGGGGATTTTATTTTATTACGGGAGCCGGGAGGTGGTGGTGGTGCGGTGCACGTTCGAATTCGAACCTCTGGCCCGGTTGGATGGGAAGGCCCCACAGCGGCAGGGCATCCATTGTGAGTTTGTGATGACACTACTCTGTTATCTATGCGCGGTTTTTTTATAGAATTATTTGATTATCTGTTTATTGGTTATTATTGAAAATCTTGAGATAGCAGAGTAAGCAATCTCAAATCAGCTGTTTATTCGCGTTTTTTTTAAAGAGTGATAAAAAGGTCGAAATTATGTTTCAACGGATAGTCAGATAATTTCAGCATCGTGGAAGCGGTTACGAACTTACGATTACCAAATACTTACTTTGTTTGATGTTACTTACTTTGTTTGATGTTATGGGATGCAAACTAGCATCTCAAGTAGTTAGATGTCTCTGAAATCAACTCTCCGTACACGCTTATATGGAAACATTATTTTCTATTTCTATCACCTTCAATATCACTCTCCAAATAACGCTACAACAGAAACAATATATAAAGAGGAGAAAGAATCTTAATATTTTGGGAGATACACAATCTACGTGGGAAATAGAGAATATTAGATGAGCTATTTGTGAATAGGGATGGCGACAAGCCATTCACCACACCATGGGACACGATTCCACTTTTGACGGCATGTTTGGGATCACTGGGATTTGTTTGGTTTGGAAACATGGGGACATGTTCCGCTGGGTCAAAATAGAGGCATGTTTAAGTTTGAAAAACAAAGAGCATATTTCCACGTGTCAAAATGAACGCGTTCATGAAGAAATATTTTGTAACGTTGTAACTTTTAAAGAAATAAAATTTCAGAAAATATTAAACTTTATTTGAGAGAATCATTTCTGAAAATAAAATATATTTAGAATTTAAAATCATTTTTAAAGAATTTAAATCAATATTAAACGTTGCCCGCGCCAGAGTTACAAGGGTGAGGGGACTGGAGCGCCGAGTCTCCGAACTCTCCATTTTTCTCCGTGGTCGCCACTCTTTTTTCTCCGTTGTCATCAAAGTTAGTTTGAAGTGTTATATATTTCTCATTAAATAATTCATGGAATTTAATTAAATTATATATTTGATTATCTTATGGTCGCCTGGTCTCATGAAAAATTAACATATATTTTTCTAAAATTAAAAGGCATTCGTACTATTTTTAGGACTACTAGAAAATTTTAAAGAAACAAATAAATTGCGGTAAAATAATTAGGAACTTTGGTATACTATTTCGCATGAACTTCATGAAATATTTTCATCAAAATATATTTAACCCTTTGATTCAACCACTCGATGACTAGTCTGTCCCATTTAGATTTCTTTTCCTATTTGACTTAACATAAACAAAGAAATTTGGTCTTTGTTCCGAGCTATGACCTCAATCCATTTTTGTCTCCAAGAGTATCTCCAAAATCTAGTTATGTGGGTGTCGATCAAACGATTTTAATGGTTTCTAAAAAAGTAAATCCAAAAGAAGTATATCTAAAAAAAATATGGTCCAAATGACACTAGAGAGAAATGGCCTAATTTACCAACACATCAGTATTGGTTGGATTGAAACCCGCTGCTGATAGTGCACCAGTACCGGTTCATAGAAACAATAACAATTTTAGACTTTTAGTATTGGTTGGAGGCAACAGTAAAGATATCTTTTGCATGCGGGTATAGGTCAGCTGGCGCGCAAACTCATTAGTACAGGTTCGTAATATGCACACTAACTGATAGGGGCTCATCAGTCGGTAACTAAAGGCTCATTCCAGTATACTTCTAATGGAATGCATATCTTATTTTAATCAATACATGTGGGTGGGTGGGTGGGTGGGTTGGTTAGAATGGTTAGTGGAGAGTCATGTGGTAGCATGAGGTCTCAGGTTCGAGTTTTTAGTTCGTCATGTTTTTTAGATATTTCTGTTGCTATAGTTTCGGTTGGGATCCCACCATAGGCCTTTAGTCCCAAATTGTATGTCCCGGTTGGTAGTAGTGAGAGGGTTTCTCAATTACTTATAGTAAGCTTAGTTTTGCACATTCCTTTTATAGATATCTACTCTTGTTGGAGTTATAGTTTTTCAGAAACCTTAACATATAGAGGTCTGTCGACGGTTGAGATATGACCTCAAGTCGATTAAGGTTCTTCGAGAGAGAGATAGGAGGCACGCCGAACAAGACGAACAACAACGAACAGGGAGACAGGGGCTTTTATCCTAGTTCGGGCCTCTCGGGAGAGATAATAGCCCTACGTCCAGCCTTTCTTATATATCAAAGATGATTACAAGAGGATTCCCGACGAGACGGACAAGTCTCAGCGAGATTATGTGTGTAAGGTGCTAAGATGCAAAAACTCTTTGCCAGGGGTGTAAACTCGTGCTCGGTCCCTCTAAACGCCGTAGGGGCCCTGTTTATATAGGCAAACCGACCTACCGAGGGAATATCAGGCCGGGCTAATCGCGAGATCGTAACGAACTCAACATGCTAAATATATCCCGAGGCAGATAAGGCATAATCCTAGTCTTGGGGATCACGACTTCTATTCCAATCCGAGAAACCAACGTCCGGGTCTTCACGTAGCCGTGCAGAACTCCTGTTTGAGACGGACTCAAACACCATTCCTTGACCGTTACGCATCATGCCAACCAGGAGGCTGTTCGGCAAGATGCATACGGGCCAAATAGAACCTTCCAGGGAACTGGGCCCTGGTAGGCTGTTCGATTGGGCTGTCAAAGAATGGGCCATGGCAATGGGCCGTAATTCTATCTCCGATAAGGTCGAACCCATATAGCTACCCCTTTTTAAGATGCTCTAAGAGCATCTTCGAAAGAGTTGGTAAATAGGTTGCTATCCTTATATTTTAGGATTCTTCAAAAAAATTGCAACCCCAACGGTAGTTGGTATCTTCAAAAGATCTCAAAAAAATATTGCAACCTTGGCTTTTATTTCTACTTGGTTATAGTAAAAGACAATATTGGATTATTCCGCCTTAGATTTTTTTATTTCTACTTGGTTAGCTCCAGGGCCGGACCTACAATTTAGAGGCCCCAGTGCAAAAATATAACAAAGTTGCAAGTAGGCCTCAAAATACAATATTATAGAAGAGAAAATTTTAAACTATGCACTTCTTTTTTAGTACTACCTCCATTCTAAAATATAATAGTAGAAAATTATAGAGATATACTTACTATATTAGGCTATTTGAAGGATATGAGTTCAATTTAGAGGCCTTACTAGTTTGGGGGGCCTGTGCGGTCGCATAGCCCGCACATGCCCAGGGCCGGCCTTGGTTAGCTCTATGAAAGATTTGACATTTAACTTTTTTATAAAAAAAACCTTGAAATCGAAAGATAAATATTGTCATCTGGCTTCAATTATTAGTTTATTCATTTGAATTTGGTTATTAGTGTTTGAAGTCACTATCGAAAGAGGCCAATTTCAGTTTCAGCAGATAATCGAGTAGTTTTAGCACTACGGAACCAGCTTGGTTTTGAAAAGAACCGTTCATCGAGGAAGCTTACACTACAGATACGTGTTTTAACATGTTTGGACAAAACACGCTCTTGCATAAAGGAGAGGACACTGGAGATTGGCTTTCGATCATAACATAATGGGATAGAAAAATGTTACGCAATCCCATAGCTAGCGTTGCAATGGGAAACACTTCCCTTCTCTCCCCCGCACCCCTTTCTTCCTCGTGTTACAGTAGCACATGGCCAGCATGGTGGCAGGAGAAAGGAGTCAGGCAACGAGGTCATCATTGGATTGCTGCGGGTAAACCTAGAAAAGAAGGCAAAGGTCAAGATTACCCTAGGGGATAGCGAGCACTAGCCGCTTCTAATGGGATATGAGCGCCTACCGGTGATTATAGCTAAATTTTACAAGTAAATACTTTAAGAATTACCTATGCTACAGGATTTAGTTCTTAATGCAGAAATTAAGTATTACTCCTGTTATAAAATATTAGTTGTTTTGAACATTGACATGTTCTTCAAAATAAAACTTTGGCCATAAAAAACTTTTAAAAATTTATTTATAATGTATTAAAAATTATAAGATTATTAAAATTCTTTTGAAGACGAATCTATGTATACAATTTTTATGTTCTCAATGTAAATAGTTTAAAAGCTCTCTATGAATATAGTATTAAACTTTGACTTAGAACAAGTATAAAACAAAATGCTATGGTTGAAGATGCACCAAAACTAAACTATGTGTGGCCATGTGTCACACACGCACAGGTGCAATGCTAGGCCCCTACGGCCTATCTCAATGCCTGAAGAACCCTTCCGAAAAGGGTCATCCACTCATGAGCAAAGCTAGCTGAAGTTCTAAAACTTGCTGCAAACAGTTTTGCTGCAAATTTTCTTTACACATTACACGACACTCTAAAAGATTCTTTCGTCCTACCAGACACTATTCAATACAACAACTTTTACAGCTTCTCCTAACTTGTACAAATCCAGCGTCCCTACTGCTTAACCGGCCAATTCCCACCTAGACAAGGAAATATGCCGCAAGCAATTCATTGCCTGACTTTCCTAAGAGCATCCCCAGCAGAGCCTTTAAATTTCCCCCTATCGCTACAGTAACTGCTACAGTAACTGCTACAGTTCAAATTCCCTCTCACATGCATCAAATTTTCTCCTGTTGCATTTGAAAATTTTTGAAATAGAGGTGCATTTGGGAGGTGAGATGGGGATGCTCTAAAAAAATATTCAGTGACTGACAGCTTCCATCAAGGCCCGGCGAATGATCAGAGGGTCGGAGAATTGCATTGCAATTTGCAAAAGAAGCTATCCACCTCTTTATAACTTTTTCGATATAATAGAAACAAAAAGATTTAGGTCGCCCTGACAAATTATACCCCCGAAATGAACCTTATACATGATGGATTTATGGGCATGACTTTACATTTGAATGGGCTCAAGTTACATGGCAGATAACAAGTTATGTACATAAGTCACTGTTATCAGAAACATTACATACTTGCCACTCTTGAAGGGGTTTCTGCATCAATCTCAGGTTCTCCATCGGACTTCGCTGGTTGCTGTCCCTTGTAACATAAAGCATCTTAGGACGCTGGACAGATTAATCAACAGACAGAGTGGCTTTGCTAATAAAGCTGTATCAGATTAGTATTACCAAGTGCGACAGTTCATCAGTTTTCTCTATCCATACAAATAAATTAACAATTATTATCATTCGATGGTCTGCCTGGTTGTCTGTCTAATTGAAGAGTTATGCACAAAGGTGATAACGTAAAGGTGGTAACATAGGGGCTACCCACTTAATTTTGTCACAAGACAAATACGGAATACCGAGAAAACATTTTGAAAAAACAAGAAACAATGTATTCCTGATATCTGCAGGGGAAATGCAGGAAATAACCTACCCACTAGTAACCAGTATTCCTCTTAATATCAGCAGCCCCATTCATAACCATTGAAAATAATACAGGACTAGCCTAAACTACTGCAACATCCTAGAGCTGGCTAACAGAAAAAATAGAGTATCAAATGATCATGTTCAAATAAGTGGGCTGTAAGGCTAGGATCCAATGCTTATAGCATGTGAAACACAATGATAAATGACGCACCATTGATTCTTTATCATGTTCGTCCACGTAAAGGTCCAACGCTCCTTCTCCGCAAAGAATCTTAGCTCCAAATCCATGTTGATTCACAGATCCAACAGACTCTTGATCAACTACAACAGCATCTATTTTGTCTTTTCCAGTTCGTGTATCTGGTATCTGTAAGACTTGTCCATTAGGATAGTTATTAAAGTAACAACAGAGCATCTGAAATAATGGGACTAAAAACAGATTCAGCTAGCTGAACAATGCAGCCAGCTGAACAATGCAGCGATACAAATTGACAACCCAAACTGTAATACAATGTACTAGATAACTATTATCACCTAGTTTGATTGTTTACCACTTAATAGATTTAGCACTAAAATGTACAGAGAAAGAGCACAGACATAGACACATGGAAGTTTCTTTTAGTTCATGGAAATATCTTTCTACGTTTCTAGGTATTAATGTGCTCAGATATTTGGGAGGTGTTTGCCAACTACATGCAAAACGATTACATTAGCTGTTGATTGGTTATTTGGTTTACCCTGGGCTAAAATCCAATACAGTGTAAATAGATCCCATGCTATGCATGCTTATTTACACCACAGATCAAGCTATCAAATGATCCTACCGCAGCTTCGTCACGTGGGACTCAACTCACCTCCAACCCTCCATGCTCAACCACATCGATCCCCACCTGCCTCTTCCCAAACTCCATCCTCCCTCTGCCCTCCACCATGCCAAGTAGGAGCAGATAATGTCCGACCAACAGACCAAATAAATATGGATAGTGATTTGGATAATTATACAGATATCCGGCTGTTTTCCGCAGATACGGAAATGGGTATTAGGCTGTTGAAAAGAATATGGATAACATGGATAATATTCGACAGATAATATCCAAAGAAAATTACAGATATCCATTCTTAGACCCTATGGCCTATGGGCTATCAATATCATTTGTCAAGCTATGGGGAAGTGAATGATATGAAGTTCAACACGCATGAGTTAATTAGACATCGAATTGCTTTTTATTACTGCACTGCAGTCTGTACCCCATGTGACTTGTGTGATCCTTGTTTAGTGTTTACTAGTGTCTGCAAATGTTGTACTCCACTTCAAAGTATTTCATTTACCTTCACCAATTGCCAGTATGGCAGTATTAGTAATCGGTGAAATTGTTCAACACAAAATCGTATATATATACACGTGTACTTTGAATGTTAATGCTTCTTTTTCAATCTATGTTTCATGTATTATCCGAAGGGTTATCCATTCCGAACAATATCTGAACTTGTAGTATCGTCCGACTCTATCCGTATTTGATCCGTATCCAAAAAAGAAATACAGATACGGATACAATATTACTAGTATCCGGCCATATCAGCTTCGTTTGCATTCCTAATGCCAAGGTCTCAGTTTCCCTATCGTCCACAGACAATGGCCACAACACTAGTGAGATCCGAGCAACAATGATGAACGATGTTGAGAATTAGGTAGCTACAAGATGCCGCCACAAGCGACAGTTAGACCGGACGGTGACAATGGCAACGAAAGCCATCATGCCACGACACCAGTGAGATCCAAGCAGCAACGTGGGAGGTGGCAAAGACGTTGAGACTTAAGTAGTGACGAGATGCATGCGACGGCTAGACAGCATGGTGACAGCAGCAACAAGACCTGAGCATCACTGCATCAATCTGGGCTGTATAATCTAGGCTGTTCCTTAAACCCCAGATGCATGCAGCCAAGCAGTGGCAATATAGCAGCGAGAAAATCCGATTTCTTTGCACCGTCTGGTAAAGCCAGCAGTGATGGGCCTTCTGTTGTAAATCCATTACCTTGACCTCAACCAAACAAGATGAGTGATTGTCCATTACATTCTATTAAGACCTGTGATTGCATTCCCCATGCATTTTAATTACCATTGCATGAAATCTTGGGACCTTAAGCATAGGATGGGTTTCTTTCTCGTGTATAACTGCACTAGTCAAACAAACTGCAGATGGCTTGATGACTTATAGTGCATGGTTGAGGATATTCTTTTAAACCCAATGCAGAGCTCTTTTGGAAGGATGAATCAAAAGATATCAAAATTCTATATGAGGTTCACGTGGCTGCCGCAATGCTGGTTCAAATTGAGATGTTCTGAAATGTTATAATAACCCAATTATAAACCAGGTGCGCAGGAATGGGAAGAATATATACCTCATACATTGCTTCAGTCAATATACTTTCCAATATGGACCTTAGACCTCGAGCTCCAGTATTCTTAGCTATTGCTCTTTTGGCAATAAGCCGTAAAGCCTTCTCAGTAAAATGCAACTTGACCTATAATGGAGGCAAAACATAATAGCATACATTATACGTTATGCTACAGTAGCACTATCAAGCAATGCTTCAAATTTTATGACAGTCACTTACATCATTCATTTCAAACAACCTTGTGTACTGCCTGCCAAGGGCATTCTTTGGTTTTGTAAGTACCTGCAGAGGGATGCAGTGGTGCACGAGATGAATATGCAAGTGTGCAAACTATCTAGGAACCAAGAATGCTCAACAAAATTATAAAAACACTTGAATTTTGCCAAACTTTGTGATATGGCATTACACTGAAGCGACGGTGATATTAATGATGATCACCAAACATGACAATATCAGCCCAAAATGATAGTGTGTGAACCTTTTGCGGCCACAAAATGAACAGGCCCTAATCCATAAGTCAATACCATTATAGGGTACAATACCCTGTAACCAGCCACAGTTACCATATTTGGAATAAATAACCACTTATGGCCAATCCTGGTTTGTGTGGCAGATGATGGCATATTGGCATGTTTAACCCAATCAGAACAAAGTTAACAGAAAAAAGGACACATCAATTACGGATGAACAACAAACTGCTTAATTTGTTCATGCAAAAATGCAAAACAAGTTTGCAGCTGGGTAGCAAATAAAATTATCGGGGCTGAATTTCAAACAATAATAAATTGAATCAATGTAGGCCAAAATAAACAAAAGAACACCCAAAGCTAGCCTATTACATGTATGTAATACAATCATACAGGTTACCTCCACAAGCTGATCTTCACTGAGGGATGATAGACTAACAAGAATTGGAAATCTACCAACAAACTCTGGGATTAATCCATATGCAATGAGATCGCCACTTTCAACCTGCAGAAGTTTCTTCCAAATAAAAACCTCTACTATTCTGAAACAATCAAGAGTTAAATAGATATACAGAACAAAAGAACAATATATATTCTACTACTTGGTCACTGACATGGTCCCATATATACTAAATAAAAGTCACTTTGTTTTCACTCACAGATTCCAGTAATGAAGATGTAATCTCAGCATTTATAACACTACCAGTCCGCATATTTGAACGAACTGGTGCTCGGAAACCAATGGAAGAATCATGCCTCCTATAAAAGATTCAGGGGAAGTCTAAAGTAAGAAAAACCAGTAATATCTCAGGTGAAACATAAATTGAAGTGTATGCACAACCTTTCAGAAATAGTCTTCTCCAAATCCACAAAAGCACCACCACAAATGAAGAGAATATTCTTGGTATCAATCTGTGATGCATACAAAAGAACATCAGATCATATTAAATAAACAATATTTAAAGGCTTATCTGGAGACAGATGTATACAAGTGCAAGTTATGCAAATCCAACTGGCTCACATGTCTGACAGGTATGTTTGGATATAAAACATATTTTTTGGGTCAACATGATACAGCTATTGTAAAGGGATGCATTAGTCTTTTCATTCTTTCTTTTTCATTTCGAGGGCTACATGTGGAGATCAGAGGTGCTGCTTGCCATTATATAGCCTCAGCAACAGAAAAGGTGTTTATGGTAACAGAATGTTTCTGGATCATCCAGCAACAGAAAAGGTGTTTATGGTAACTGAATTTTTCTGGATCATCAAAAATAATTCCAGCATTGCAACTAATTTGTTCTGACTTCTGATTATGCTCAGTGTCCCCCTAGGCAATCCTAGGTGGTGCCCAACCGCCCCGCTTTTGCCCTAGGCGGTGGTAACTAATTTGTTCGGATTCAGTCTTGTTAGAATAAGTCCTCTTTGTATTTCTTGCCCTCTATAGGGACTTCTTTATATAGAATAGGTCCATCTCGGCCTATTGCGTCTTCCTCGGCTCCTCATTGATCTCCTGGAAGACCAAGCGACAGGATGTTATGTCTCGCTCCAGCACCGAGACTGAGCTTCGTGCTCTCTCTTCGGCCATGGCCAAAATCACTTGGCTTTGCTAGCTCCTTAGTGATCTTGGAGTCCCCGACAGTGATGTACTCCGACAGCACCGGCGCCGCCAGCATTGCCCGTGATCCTGTGAAGCATGAGCTCACCAAGCACATTGGCATTGCAGCACACTATGTTCACTCTCAAGTGTAAGATCAAGTTATTACACTTAGTATGTGCCTTCGGTTCTTCAACTAGCTGACTTCTTCACCAAGGCACAGACTGGAGCGCAGCATGATGTACACATTTCCAAACTCAATATTGTTGATCCACCGTGAGTTTAAGGGGGTGTTAGAATAGGTCCTCTTTGTATTTTACCCTCTCTCCTTCTACATGTATAAGACAGCCCATTTGGGCTCATATTGAATAAAGCTGCACATCCCTATTGCCTTACAAGTCTCACATTCTCTAGGCAAATAGATTCATGGAATAGACACAGAAAGTATTAATCTCGTGTGAAAGAAAAACAAACAGTCGTAAAAGAATAAATTGACCTATAAGTACCTGGATGTTGTCACCCCTTGGATGCCTCCTTGCCCCCTTCTCAGGAACACTAACAACCTATCTTAACAGATAAAAACAATTGTAAGAACTAGATGATTAGTAATTGGTTAACTTATCAAGTACCCTCAATATTTTACATTCCAAGCATTCAAGGGTACTTTTTCATAAACATCTTAAATGGAAGAAACATAAATGTAAAGAGGATAGTAAACTATGTATACCGCCACAATATTAGGTGGAGAAGCAGCTTTATAAATTTGATTGAAAAGGAACAACAGTAAGGAGAGGTAAAGCGACCCATTATCGTTTTCTAATTTTTGGCGATGCAATATACACATGCTGATGCAGCATTGTAGCACATTTTACAGCCTTTGGATGAAGATCCAACAATTTTGGTTTGCTCCTCACTTTTATATATAACTACTATAGGCTTTTGGTTCACTCCTCACTTCATATATAACTATATAAGCTTTCTTTCCAACAAAAACCTAACCCTAGCCTCCCCAGCTCCTATTCAGTCCAGCCACCCGTCGAGTTGAGCTGCTTCTCATCTCCTCCCCACTCAGTTGCTACCTCCATCCGGACAAGCCAAGGTGCTCCACCACTTCCTCCTCTTTCCCTCCTACCTAGCCAACACATCCTCCCTTTCCAGCTGAATCACACCATCACATTCTGATCCTTGAACTCAGATCTGAAGATCAGACAGATACAAGCTAGGATGCAGCCTTGGCAGGCTCAAATCAAGCGAATCAGGTGGTGGCAGGCTCAAATCAGGCCGTGACGGCTAAAAGGCAGCGGCTGCATGCTAAAACCTAGCAGATCAGGCGGTAGTGGCCACGGATCCGAGCACCATGTAAGGCATGGTATGTTGTAAGAAATCCTTTTTGTGCGTTAAGCGACACCATGACAACCATCGAAAGCATCAAGAACTTCAACACCTTGTTTGGTCACTGATTTTGTGAAGGTTTATGGTAGTCAATGCTGAATCAATGAAATGCATACGACAATCATTTGTGTACAACTGGTACAATAATCCTGGTACATAACTGACAATTACTAGAAAGACTGGTGCATATTTGGTTTGAAACCACAACTTGCCACGCCACAAGTTAGGTGGTCACAACTCACAACTCCCAACTAGTTAGCCTGCTGCTTGTTTCACTGTAAGAGTTTAGGCTTACTACAAAAACATAGCTTCCTGCCCCACCAGTCAATTGTCATACTCATTTTCTAGCCAAGTTTTGCAACAGATGTGGCGTTCATTTTGGACGCCACAAACGTTGTGGCACACCATACTTGTGGCACAAAACTGTGGTGAAGTGTGGTAACAACCAAGCAGGCCATACACCCCAGAATCCCATATATAGACTTCTGATGACTTTGAATCAAATAATTTATTTTGACGTCAGTACTCACAATTAATTTTACACTGATGAAGCAAGTAAGTCATTGGTAACTAGTGGTTTGAAAAACAATCATGCACTGAAGAAGGGACAAGGAAATGACCTATCGACAATGTATGTAGTCCATTGTTCAAGATAACGAGATAAAATATGAAGAAGTGACCAACATATCAACAAATTAAGTATGCACACAGAATGAAGTTAATACATGTCTTTTGTATTCTGTCATAACCATATTCTATGCCGGCAATCCATTTGAAATAAACCACAACATCTCAAATATCTTAAGGAATTAAGTGAACTGTTTCTTGTGAAGAATTTGGGGCATGAATGGGCACAAAGGTTGACAAGCTCACCGTTCCCTCAAGCATTTTTAATAGCGCCTGTTGAACGCCTTCACCAGAAACATCTCTGCTAAGGTTGATACTTTCAGCCTGAAAAGCATTAAAACATCAGGATCCAATAAAATAAATAAAATATATGATGTATCTTCGCATAGGTGTGGGTTCTAACAAAGTTAATAGCAGCACCTTCTTTGTTATTTTATCAACTTCATCAATGTAGACAATCCCTTGCTGGGCAGCAGCTATGTCAAAATCAGCAGCCTAAGGTCAAAATGGGAAGGGATAAGAGAAGTGCTTTAATGAAAAATATTAAGGAGATTATATTGTGCCAGAAATCACAATGAAACAAAAAAAAATCAACATCTTCTCGTTAAAAGTCATGATTCATTTCCTCAAGAGAACATTTTATTTAACTCTAAAGACTACATATGAAGAAACATCATTCAGCTTAAGTTGGAATTCTGGTTTCTGAATGGATTGAAGAGTGGCTTGGACACAGGTTCAGCAGAAGAGGGGGAAGGGCAAAATGGCTACTATATGTACATTTATTACATATATATATAAATATATACACACACATGGTAGCGCTATTCAGCGATGTAGGTGCTGAATAAGACCTTGTTCTTTTCAACGTTATGTACCATTGCGTATTACTGTAGCAAATTTTGTTATTTTTATATAGCCTATATGTTGTGATAATTTGTAACGATTTTTTCCTGACTTTTAGTAGTCCTTCCAAAGATCTTAAAACTATTTTTTAGTTATTTTTAAAAATCTTTATACCTCTTTTCAAGGAGACTCAAATTTGCTATACTAATACGTCAATGCAACGATACGCTAAAAAGAACAAGGCCTAAGTATACATCACCTCGATCGTTTTGTGCCTAGAGGTAGAGCTGTGGCACCCAGTCGTAATTTGTCCACGTTAACCACACACGATTCCGCCAAACAAAAAACTATAACGCGACTAGATTAAAACTACCAAACTAACGATTAAAAACTATCAAACCTAGTAGTTGCATGCAGCCCGCAACTCACATGTAAATGCATTAAATAGCCATGCAAACATCTTTTCCCATTGTTTTTCGTCGTATTTTTTGAATGGAATCTCCGATTGACTAACGATTTTCATCATTGAGTTTCTTATATTTTTTACGAACAAAACAACACCGGACTCCATATAAAAAAAAATTGTATCATCAAAAAACTATAATGTTTTAAGATAATGCATAGGAAAATAACTATAATCCAACTATCTGAGTCATGGTAACTTACAGATTTGTGATGCAGAGATAATCGAATTATAATTATTTTTCACATACATTATTGTTAGCTTACTAGTTTTTTCTACATATCATACTCTTGAACTAATTTTTGCTAGCTTACTAATTTACTATTGACTCGGATAATCGGATATAGTTATTTTTCACATACATTACGACAAGCTTCCATTGATATTATAGTTCTTCAATACTAAAAAATATTTTTTACATCAAGTCCGGCCTTGTTTTATTCGTAAAAATATAAGGAACATAATGTTGAAAACTATTTGTCAATCTAAGGTTCCGATTCAAAAAATATGATGGAAAAACGACCAAAAAGATATTTGCATGACTATTTAATACATTCACATGTGAATTGTGGGATGCATGCAACTATCAATTTTTGATAGTTTCTGTATGTTGGTTTGATAGTTTTAATCCAAACGCATCATAATTTTTCCTTTAGCGAATTTTTAAAAAAATAAATCATGTTCATGATTTGCGGGGATGCATGCAACCACCAGATTTGATAATTTTTAGTTGTTCGTTTGATGGTTACAATCCAGAAGCACTATAGTTTTTTGTTTAGCAAATTTAAAAGCAAAAGTGGTCATTTATTCCTAATGCATGGATTTGACGGAAGCACATGGGTTAACAATGGAATACATATACCATATAGGCCAATCAATTGTAAGTACAATATATGCTCCATTACAAGCTACAATGTTCCAAACAATCCTTCGACAAACATGCCAAGTTGATACATAAGTTTGTAAACATAAATATTATATATTATCATTATTGCTAGTTCGCCGGCGCCTGCGAACGAGCACTTCTTGCAGACAATTTTATATCCATCTGATCCTTTTGCCAAGACCTGTGCGGGGGCCAGAATGTGGGCTAGCCGCGAGCCCGTGAGAAAAGGCCCAAACACGAGGTTGTCTTTTGGCTTTTGGTCTTTGTCTGACTGCGCATGATGAGTACTAGCAGGCAGCAGCCTATGTGAGGCCCAACTACTACAGATTTTTTGGCTTTTGCCAGTCCCTTTTTGGCTTCTTTCATTTTCTCTGGTTCTCCTTTCTAGCTAGATAAGACCGTCTTTCCTCTTGTTCTCCAATAGAGAAACGAAAGGGAAAATAGAGAGTTCACTGAACAGTCATTGATTTTTTTCTTGGGGTCTTCCAATAGGAAATTGCGGATTTTTCTTTACTTCTTTCATTTTCTCTCGTTCTCCTTTCTAGCGAGATAAGATTGTCTTTCCTCTTGTTCTCCAATAGAGGAACGAAAGGGGAAATAGAGAGTTGACTGAACGAGTCAGTCATTGATTTTTTTCTTTGGGTCTTCCAATAGGAAATTGCGGAATTTTCTTTACTAAAACACAACACGGGAGGGGCCTGTTGTTCCAGCGGCGTTTGGAAGAGGTGAGCATTTGTCGTTCTATATTTAGATAATGGCATAAATTGGTGAGATTCTTGTCGGGGATGCTTAAATTTTTGTTGATTTTTTTGTCCCTGCACTTGTAAATGGATTAGCTTCTCAAGAATGGATGACATACTGAGGTTAGTGTCATATGGACGGATAATTTTTCGTCGATTAGGTTTTGGCTGTGTTACTAGTGATGTCTTCTGATTAATTCCACCCCTTTATATGTTCACTGGATTCATTAAATGCTTTAAATCGGACATGTTGTTACAAAGTAGGGTATTGTCCTCACTGGCTGCAAGTTACAGAGTAAGGTATTGTCCTCCCTTGCTGCAAGCAGCAAGCCTGCAACAGTGTATGCAACCATGTCTATTTATCTTTAATTTGTTGAGTACCGTCCAGTGCTTTTTTGGAGGCTCAAAATTTCATGAACATGATTATTGGGTAGTACACTCCCTAAAAAACCATATGTGGTACCATAGTCCATGCCCCATTCTTTTATTATTCATGTTTTTCAGATCCTTCATGACCTCATGTAGCATTTTGCATTAATCTTGGTAGACATTAGTAGCAGCCTAACAAATAATGATGCCCAACTTATATCTGAGTTTTTTTAAGTCTAGAAGCCAGCATTTGTTTCCCAAGAAAGAAATGTAGAAGCATGCATGAATTCAGGCATGGAATCATGAGTTTTTTTTCACTACGAAGAAATTTGTTGCCTCACTTTGTCACCATCTTGTTTCTCATGTGCACTTTATCACTTGTTTGTGTTATTCCTAAGAAGTTTTCTTGCAAGTATGTTTTTTAGAAGCCTTATAAGTTTTCGGCTGCGGGCTTGTACATTTCAGTTTAGTGTAGCATAGCGTTTCACTGTAACAAAATTTGCCTTTTTTATATAGCCTATATGGTGTAATAATTTGTAATGAAATTTTCAGACTTTTAGTAGTCCTCTCAAAGCTCCTAAAACTATTTTTTAATTATTTTTTAGAATATTTAAACCTCTTTTCAAAAACTCTTAAATTTTGCTACAGTGAAACGCTAAGATGAAATGTACAAGGCCCCGTGGATCTATTTTTTCGTTTACGTTGAAAAGAATTAAAGCTACTTGAGCTGTCATAAGTCAAAAAATAATAATAACATTATTTTTCACTAACTTCCTCACCCTTTGCCAATTTCACTACACCTCGTCGTTGGTGTAGCGCGCCACTAAAGATGTGACGGCCCAATCCTTGCTCATTTATCACCGTATCTGGATCAAGATACGGCTCGACACCAAGGGGATGTCAGCCCGGCCCTTGCTCATTTATCACGACACTTGGGTTCAGATATGGCGCGTCGCTAAAAGGGTTACACCCCAACAATTTTCTTTTGGGCTTCATTTCAATGAGCATGGCTCGGGTTTTATGTTGGCTCGCCATGCCTGTCACAACCCTCCTCCTTTACCCGGGCTTGGGACCGGCTATGTTGAACAACATAGGTGGAGTCCACCTAGGTTGAAAGATTACACTCTCTAATTTGTTTATAAATTTTAAAATCCTCTACAGCTCAAACACTATAATGTTAAGTGTTAACAATTTATGGTAATTAGTAAAAATAAGAGAAATTCATAAGGTTCTCAGAATTTGAATCACAAAATAAAGCACATAAAATGGAAAGGCTATATAAACTTCACTGTCATAACAAAGTTATTGAGCAGTACCGCTAGGAGCTTATACAGAATAGATTCAACGTCCTCACCGACATATCCAGCCTGCGAATTAGAGGACAAAAGTTATAAAAACATGAACTTTTGAGCACCAACAAGTGCAGTTCATTAGATCAAGATGCTGCCTGCAAGCCCAATACTCAAACAAAAGCACTACATCTGTTATGGATCATGATTTTGGGATTTATGGAAGAAAAGACAAGTAAAAAATTCGGGAGGTGTTTCAATGCCATTGAAAGTGAAACATGTGAATTTTATTTTTCCAAAGCGTTCAGAGAATTTGATTTGCAAACATCCAATACTCCCCTATTAACAATGCCACTTCAAGTTTTATGCCATTTAGTTTACAGGGGAACATGTAAGCAGTGAAGAAATACTCAAGAAATTTTTGATAGTGCCATGCTTTCCACCCTACAAGCACATTGCATGTTAAATGTATTGCTATTTGCTACAGTAAAAAAACTCTACAGCATCAGGCCATGAGTAGATCGAGCAACACATAAAGAAGCAACCAAAAACATTGTGACGAAGTGGAATAAAAATAACAATTGGAGCACATATCATATGAAGTATGCTTGGTTCTAACTGACAAAAGCTTTATTGCAGTATCCACGATTTTTAAAAGGGTAAAAAGCATACATGCCAGTATGCCACTCTAGAGTCTCCTTTAGACAGAAATGCCATCGCTAAGTTACTTTTGACACAGACGCCATTATAAACAAAAGAAACGTGCACACATGCCATATTTGGGCTGAGAGAGGATTTTGGACGAAATATATGGTCTAAAATAGTCTGACATGTGGACCCCACATGTCATCCTCTTCTTTTCATCTTCTTCCTCCCTCCCCACTCTTTCCCTCTCTTATCTCCCTCTTTTTCTCCCGATCTGCCTCGTGCCTCTCTCTCCCTCCCTCCTGGGCGCGCTTGATCCGCGGCTGGACGGCAGAGAAGAACTGCCACGGCGACACCCTCACCCGCTACCTCTTCTTCTCCGGCCGCGTCGACATGCGGCAGGTGAAGACGATGACCCGCGTCCTCCTCCAGTCTGGCATGCTCGTACACGCGCCGCGGAGCCCTACCACAGCGCCGTCTACGTTGCCTTCCAGGAGCACGCCACCGCCATTTCCCATGGCAACACGGCGTGGCGCGACAAGGCGCACGGCGACGCCGCCCTCGCGCGGATCTGCGGTGCCGTGGCCGCCGACAAGAAGCGGCACGAGGTGGCGTACGCACGCCTGATGGGGAGGCTGTTCGATATCGACCCGGACGGCGCCGTGCGCGCACTCGCCTACATGATGCGCCGCCGGGTCACCATGCCGGCATCCCTCATGACAAATGGCCGCGACGGTGACCTCTTCTCGCACTTCGTGCCCAGCCGAGGGAGGGAGGGAGAGAGGCACGAGGCAGATCGGGAGAGAAAGAGGGAGAGGAGAGAGAGTGGGAAGATGAAAAGAGGATGACATGTGGGGTCCACGTGTCAAAACGTATTTCAAACCGTATATCCATGTGTATTTCATCCAAAATCCTCTCAGCCTAAATAATGGCATGTGTGCACGTTTCTTTTGTTTATAATGGCGTCTGTGTCAAAAGTGACTTTGCGATGGCATTTCTATCTAAAGGAGACTAAGTGGCATGTATGCTTTTTACCCTTTTTAAAAATATCTCCATATATTAGTGTCGTTTATAGTTTTTGTAAAAAGACAAATAACTTCAAGACGGTAAATTTTACTCATATTAGGTTTTTTGTCATAGAAATGAAAAAATCTATACTAAGCAATAGCAAAAAGAAAGTGAAAGCCTGAATGGATAAAAATAAAAATAATTCATCCAGAACAATTCAAGGTGAATGACAGATTTCAGCTAACCTGAGTGAGGGTTGTTGCATCAGCTATAACAAATGGCACATTGACAAATCTTGCAAGTGTTTTTGCCAGCAATGTTTTCCCTGACTTTGGGAAAGATTTGAGAATAATATAAGCAAAACATTCATAATATAAGAAGATTTAAAGACATGTGTGGCATAAAATAGTTACCATGTAGAGAGAGAGAGGGATCAAAGAGTTGCAAATATTGATGCAGGATTTGTTTCTGGTCAGTGGTGACCAGAATATACCAATCAACGGTAAAAAGAAAGTAAAAATTCAATCAATATATCATCTACCGCAAACTTTAATGTTCAGAGGATATGAAACACATACCATTTCATCTATTAGCATGGTGTGATTCAATATACCATATGAATACATAGCATCAGCATATCAACAGGCGGTACTGTTTGTGTACCCAAAGAAACATTGATTTTAGACATTCATGCTTCTACACCACTACAAGATCTTCTCATTACTAAACAATGTTAGCATAGGGGCGAATGGAAAGAGAAGAATACTCAACAAACAGATTGATTTAAATTTTCAAGTCAAAAGAAAATAAAATTTACAGTGCATCAAGTGTGTTTCAAATAATTGCAGCATACAGCACCATCACAATCAATTGTCAGAACATGTACCCGAGCCTGTCGGACCCATCACAAGGATGTTGCTTTTCTCGAGCTCTACCGTGTCAGTATCACTTGTACAAGAATAACTTTCGCTACACTCTCCAGCAGACCTGAAGTTCACATATTTTTAGTTCAGTTTATTATGTGATGCTACGCAGCAACTCTCACAAAACTGATGGTCATATAGCACCTACCGGCTGGAGGGTGACTCACAATGTATCCGTTTATAGTGATTATAGACTGCTACAGACAGCACCTGCCAAAAGAGACACAAACCTGCTATATCAAATTACCTGACAAAACACACCGAGATCATTACTATAAGACAAGTACAAGGATGTCACATTGGTAACAACTATGCCATAAGCCTATAACCCAACCAATAAGAATCTGGGCTACAATACTAGAAGAATAAGGGCATGTAAGCATAAATTAACTCGTATTACCCACATTTCAGCACCACCTTGCAATACCAAGAAAGGCTGATCATACTAGGCAACTCAAGAATCACCAAAATTTCGTCAGGGTCCTCCAAAAGCATTACCTTCTTGGCGCGCTCCTGGCCTATGACGAACTTGTCGAGCCCACGACAAATATCCTTGGGCGTGGGGAAGAGGCGCCCCAGGTTCGCGCCGCCCCACCCCGCACCGTCACCTCCCTCCTCCTTCCCAGCAAACCCACCCCCACACCCACCACCGCCACCCCCCGCAACCCTAACCACGTCGATCCTCCCGACGGCGCCCGCGCGCGCGCCGTGCGCCTCCCCAGGCTGGCGCCAGATCTCCGGCGGCTCCCCGCCGCCTTCATACGCTCCGGCCCCGCGCTCCGCGACCGCTTCGTGGAAGGAAGGCGCGGCACGGGGGAAGAGCTCCTGCTGCCGCCGGCGAAAATACGCCCAGGGGCGGAGGCCGGGGCTCTCACGCTGCTGCTCCCCGGCGGCGCGGCCGGCGTGGATGCGGCGGGCGGCAGAGATGGCGGCCGCGGCGCGCGAGCGGACGGCGGCGGACATGGCCGGCGGAGGGGGGAGGAGGAGGAGGAGTCGTATCGTGAGTGGGTTGGTCTCCCTCTCGTGTGTTCCGTGCGGGGAAACGTGGGAGGGAAGAAGCGGGGTGCGTAGGAAAAATATCTGTGGATTTTTGGAGCAGGTCAGCGTCCTCCGTAGCCGACGAGTGACTGGCACCCCTATCCTTTTCTGTGGGCCATGGGGCTACTTCCACAAGGCAAGCCAAGGCGCACGGATGTTTCACGCTGTTAGAGCAACTCCACCGGCTTCTCTATATTTCTTCTCAAAAACACTATTAGCGTCCCTTCTATCCATTCCTTTAAAATTCCTTCATAAATTACACTACCCTCTAAAAGATTCCTTCCCTCCAGTAGCCCCTCTATACCTGCTACAGTATTTTACAGGAGCTGTTGAAATTGCTCTTAGGCATCTCCAATTGTGCCGTAAAAAGGGTGCGTTATCCGCTCAGTTCTTTTTTAAGCTTAACGGATTTTTCATTGTCTCAAAAGTGGGTCCTAACGCTTAAAAAAGCAAGTCAAATAAAATTGATCCGAATTTTCGAGACTATCTTGTAAAACTCTTAAAATTCAATCATTTCAGTTGTTCAATTGTTCAGCAACCAATCCAAAAGAACAGAACCTAAATAAAAGAAGGGTAGAAAAATTGGTACCAGCTCTTGATGTAGAGCTAGTCTATATAAAAGTAGTGTGAAACCACTATGGTCTTATACATTTCAGCTTAACGTAGCATAGCGTTTTACTGTAGCAAATTTTGAGAATCATTAAAAAGAGGTTTAAATATTGTAAAAGAGTAATTAAAAAATAGCTTTAGAATCTTTAAGAGCACTACTAAAAACCTGAGAAAAATCAATACAAATTATTACACCAAATAGGCTATATAAAAAGATAAATTTTGCTACAGTGAAACGCTACGCTACGCTAAGCTGAAAAAAACAAGGCCTATATGGATTGGTTCGGTAGGTCCAATACAAACAAGCCTGTTCTGGTTGGTGATCAGTAGGAAAACAATTTATGAAATGGTCTGAAATGCCCATTTCAATATGAAAATAGGGCTACATCTGTCGACAATAAAATCACGGCCCATTGCCATGGCCCACTCCCTGACGGCCCAATCGAACAGCCTATTAGGGCTTACCTCCATAGAAGGTTCTATCAGGTCCGTATGCATCCTGCCGGACAACTTTCTAACTGGCACGGTGCGTAACGGCATAGGATTCGTGTTTGAGTCCGACTCGAACAGAGTTCTGCACGGCTACTTGAAGACCCGGACGTGGTTTCCCGGATTGGAGTAGGAGTCGTGATCCGCAAGACTTGGAGTATGCCTTATCTATCTCGGGATGTATTTGGCACGACGAGTTCGTTACGATCTCGTGGTTAGCCCGGCCCGATTATCCCTTAATAGGTCGGTTTGCTCCATACTATATAAACAAGGCCTCTACGGCGTGCTGAGGGGTCAAGCCATCATCTGATAGCACACCTGATCATCGCACTGTCACGTAATACTTCCTATACACCCATATTCTCGCCGAGACCTGTTCATCTCGTCAAGGGTCCTCTTGTAGTCATCTTTGATATATAAGAAAGGCTGGACGTAGGGCTATTATCTTTCCCGAGAGGCCTGAACCAGGATAAAAACTCTTGTCTCCCTGTTCATCGTTGATTGTTGTTCGTTCTGTTCGGCGTGTCTCCTATCTCCCTTTATTAAGAACCTTAGTTGATTTGGGTCGATATCCCAACCGTCGACAGTTGGCGTCGTCCGTGGGGATACGCAGATCGAGCATGTCGAACTCCATCAGCGACACAGAGATTCTCCCTGAGGACTACGACTCAGAAGGGCAGGATGTCTCTTCCCCTGCCAGCTCGAATCGATCTTATCGGTCTAGATCGATGTCTATATCGGGGACAGAGGTCTCTGGATACGCTCCGGAGATGGTTTCGGATCAAGCTCCCGTCATCGACGATGAATACGGAACCGATGATCTTTACGCTGGTTTAGATCTATCGGATTTCAAGGCAATGTCGGTCGATTCCTCCTGTGGCGACATAGTGATGACACCGTCCAGCGCGCCAACGCACGGCCACCGCGTCGTCAACATGGCTGGTGCGGGAACCTCAGGGCACCCTGCACGGGTCACGGCGGCCGAAGAGATCGGGCAGATCAATTCTGCCCGGAACCAAGATGGAGCCGCATAAGCTGCTCGCGAGCAAGATATTGTTCGCCGCAGTTTCGATGAATCCATCAACCAAACCCTAGCGCAGATCCGCGAAGACCCCCGGGAGAAGTTCAGCCTGCCCGGGCGGAATCCCCGCGTGCCCAGACTCCAAGCGGGGCAAGACGCGGATGCCTCAGGGATCCCAGGACCACTTGAGCAGAGCCTGGAACGGCTCGAGGCCCTGGCGACCGTAATCAGATCCGCTCACCAGGACAATCTCGTCCTTATGGGCGATGCTGTGGCTTCTCACCTCGAGAAATTGGCCGAGGGCCTCAAGTCTATAGGTGAAGCCTCATCCGGGCAGCGCGGCAAGCCTTTCGGGTGGATTCGGACAGCGAGCGATCCGATCGATCGTGTGACCGCCGTCACCGTCGAAGGATCACTGTCCACGAGCAAGCTGCCCGTGGTCGCCGCCGCTAGCCAAGTCCTTGTAGTCATCGCGACCACAGGGGCAAGCGTGCGCGCGACGATCACGGGCGATCCCCTCGCGAGGAGCGCGTTGTCGCGACCACGAGGAAGGTGCGTGGGGGCTTATCACGGAGAGAGTTCCTCCAGGCAGAAACCTTCCGCTCAGCTAGAGTTCCCCCGACCAACAAGACCAACGTCTTTTCAAGGCTAGGTTCTGCTGGGGAAGGTGGCCGGTCTTATGCCTTGGGCTGTAGGGCTTTTTCCGACGAGCTTCGTGCTGTCCGGTGGCCCTAAAAATTCAAGCCCGGTCACATGGAGAGGTACAATGGGACTCAAAACCCAGAGGAATTCCTTTCTATCTACGCTACGGCCATCATGGCGGCCGGGGGGCGAGCTCGTCATGGCCAATTACCTCCCGACTGTCCTTGAGGGTGCTGCTCGGACGTAGCTGTTCAATCAGCAAGAGGGTTCCATCAGCTCTTGGAACCAGCTTTGTGACGCTCTAATTGCTAATTTTCAGAGCTGTTACGTGCGTCTGGGCAAGCAGGATGATCTGCACCAGATGATCCAGATGAACGGGGAGACCCTCCGCAACTTCGTGAAGCGTTTCATTAAAATTCGCAACACTATCCCAAACATCTCGGACGAATCTGTTGTCCGCGCCTTCAAAAACGGAGTCCGCGACGAGCGGCTCACCCAGGATCTCGAGATCAATGAGACCTGGACCGCCAACGACTTGTTTAAGACGGCTGATCGCTATGCCAATGCGGCAGAGCGCGTTCAGTATAAGAAGGCGTTCGACAAGGGCGAGCTGCCCGCCCAGCCTGATGTGGAGGAAAAGAAGAAGAGCAGCAACAACCCTGGTGACAAGAAGTCTCAGAAGAAAAAGAAGGGTGATGCGAACAACACCGTCGCCGGGATAGATCGCACACCTCCTCCTAAGGATGGGCAGAAAAAGCCCAACAATAATTATAAGGGCAAGAAGCTCGTCCAGGGAGGCAACCAAGGCAAGAAAGGTCCAAGTGACCGATATTGTAAGTTCCACCAGAATTACGGGCATGATACGCGCCATTGCAGGACCTGGGCTGTAAAGCTCGAGGATTTCTACAACGGCAAGGGCCCAATGCCCACCCTGCCCAAAAAAGGTGATGCCGGCAAGGCCAAGCGCCAAACCGGCGATGGTGATCGGGACAACGATGATGAATATCAAGAGCCCGTGAACCATATCGCCGTCATTTTTGACGGCTCCTCGGCTTACCCCTCTCAGCGCAGTCTCAAGGAAGCTGCTCGGGAGGTCCACAACGTTGAAAAGTGTAAACCTCAACCCGAGACAATGAAGTGGACCGAGGTCGCTATCTCCTTCTCCAAGGAGGATTGCCCCACAGGGATGACCAAGCCTCAGCGGCTCCCACTGGTGGTCGCTCCGACCATCAGCAACGCCAGAGTTGGCCGTGTCTTGATCGACGGTGGGAGCGTTTTGGACTTGCTTTCTGCTAAAGTCCTGGACGAGATGCAGATTCCTCGCTCCAAGCTTAAAGAGGTCGCGATGCCTTTCTACGGCATTGTCCCGGGAGAAGCTGTCCGACCGTTGGGGCAGATTGTTCTGCCTGTTACCTTCGGCAGCCCAAGCAACTTTCGGACAGAGTTGATCACGTTTGACGTGGTTGACTTTCCATTTGCGTACAACGCAATCTTGGGCCGTCCATCACTTGGTAAGTTCTTGGCCATGTCCCACCACGCTTACCATTGCGTGAAGATACCGGGTCCTAACGGTGTAATCGCGATCAAGGGCAACTACAAAGCTGCTCTAGATTACGACGAGCAGTCCCTTACCCTGGTCGACCAGCTTTCGCCGCGTGGTCCTGAAGTTCCGCAGACCAAGTCTGCACGCCCTAGGGTCTCCCTTCAGCCAAGGGGAGGGACCAAGGAGGTTCCGCTGTCTCTTGATGATACTTTCAAGACAGTCCACTTGGGGGCCAATCTAGACCCCAAATAGAAAAGCGAGCTCATTGCCTTCCTTCGAGTTAATGCAGATGTGTTTGCCTAGGAGCCATCTGACATGCTCGGAGTCCCAAGGGAGGTTATCGAGCACAAACTGGCCGTCCGGCCGGACAAAAAGACTGTTCGCCAGAAGCTTCGGCGCTTTTCGGATTTCAAGCAGGGGATCATCAAGAATCAGCTTGGTAAGCTGCTCGCTGCTGGTTTCATCCGCGAGGTTGATCACACCAAGTGGCTGGCCAATCCTGTCATTGTAAAGAAGAAAGGTAGCAAGTGGAGGATGTGTGTCGATCACACAGATCTGAACGCTGCTTGTCCCAAGGACAATTTCCCGCTGCCTCGTATAGACCAGCTGGTCGATGCGACTGCGGACGCCCAGCTCTTGAGTTTTTGGATGCTTACTCTGGTTATCACCAAATAAGCATCTCCCCCGAGGATGAAGAGAAGACTGCCTTCATCACCCCCTTCGGCACTTTCTGCTATACGACCATGTCTTTCGGTCTACGCAATGCTGGTGCCACGTTCCAGTGCTTGATGGAGAAGATTTTTCCAGAACAGCGCGGAAGAAACCTGGAGGTCTATGTCGACGACATAGTTGTAAAGAGCAAGTATGCTCCAGATCATGTAAAAGACCTGGTCGAGACTTTTCGTAATCTCACCAGGCATCGAATAAAGTTAAATCTAGAGAAGTGTACCTTTGGTGTTCGATCTGGAATGTTTCTCGGTTACGTTATCGGTTCACAAGGTATTTCTGCTAACCCTGAAAAAATCGAGGCCATTGAAAACATGCAGGCTCAGACTACCGTTAAGGAAGTTCAGAGCCTCACCGGGAGGATGGCTGCTCTAAGCAGATTTATTTCCCGTCAAGGCGAACGTGGGCTGCCCTTCTTTAAGGCCCTGCGCAAGCACAATGGCTTCGAGTGGACAGAGGAGGCTGATCGATCCTTCCAGAATCTAAAGCAATACATGTCCAACCCACCTGTCTTGACTACCCTGCGGCATGGCGATCAGCTTTTGTTGTATCTCGGCTGCACGCCACAAACGGTGAGCGCGGTCTTGACGGTGGAAAGGGAAGGCATCCAGCGGACAATTTATTACGTGAGCGGGGTGCTTCATGGATCAAATGAGCGTTACCCTGAGGTCCAGAAGCTACTCTATGCCTTGCTCATGTCCTCCAAAAAGCTACGACACTATTTTCAGGCGCATTAAATACTGGTCCCAACCAAGTTCCCTCTTGGAGAAATCCTAAGGAACAAGGAAGCCGACGGACGTATAGCTAAATGGGCAATGGAACTATCAGAATTCGATATTCTGTTCGCTGTCTGAACTGCTATTAAATCTCAGGTTTTGGCTGACTTTGTCGCTGAATGGACCTGCCCGCCCAAGTCCCAGGAAGCTCCCGAGCAACCTGAAGAACCCCCTGGACCATGTTCTTTGATGGCTCGCGCACTGGAAACTCGGGGGCTGGCTTTGTTCTCATCTCCCCTCAAGGAGAGCAACTCCAGTATTCTATCCAACTACACTTTGCGGCAACTAATAACGCCGCGGAGTACGAGGCCCTCATCGCAGGACTAAGAGCGTGCAAGTCGCTCGGCGTCCAACGGCTGACTGTGAAGGGAGATTCATAGCTAGTCATCAATCTGGTAAACAAGGAGTATCAGTGCTGCGATGACTCATTGGCGCGATACCTGGTTGAAGTGAGGAAGTTGGAGCGGCACTTACGATTTTTCGAGGTGCTCTTCGTGCTCAGGAAGAACAACTTCCTAGCCGACCAGCTGTCCAAGTATGGATCCTCACGCGAACCTGCTCCGGCAGGGGTGCTCGTTGAGCACCTTTACAAGCCCTCAATCCTCCGGATGAGGCAACAGAGACAGGTGGTGCTGTCTCCGTCATCGAGCAGGCTGCGGATTGGACAACGCCATTTGTCCGGTATCTCGCAGATGGGACCCTGCCCGAAGACGAAGCCGAGCGTTCCCGGCTTACAAGGCGTGCTAGTCCATACAAGCTTGTGGACGGCTTCCTTTACCGTCAAGGTGCTCTGAGAGTTCTCTCCAAGTGCATCTCTCAACAGGAGGGTGTGTTCCTCCTTAGGGACATACACGAGGGTACCTGCGTCAACCACTCCTCCTTCAGGACTCTGGTCGGCAAAGCGTTTCGCATGGGCTATTATTGGCCTACTGCGTTACAAAATGCCCGAGATATAGTGATTAAGTGCAAGGCTTACCAATTTTACGCCCGGAAGGCACATAAGCCCGCCCAAGAGCTCCAAATGATCCCCCATCATGGCCTTTCTCCACATGGGGTTTGGATCTGCTCAGCCCATTTCCTAAGGGGAATAAGGGCTACACATACTTACTCGTTGCCATCGACACTTTTATAAAGTGGATTGAGGCAGAGCCTGTGTCATCTCTTCATGCCAAAACGGCTGTGCGCTTCTTCAAGAACAACGTGGTCACGCGCTTCGGGATTCCCCACAAGCTGATCACGCAGGAATACTGCGAACAGCTGGGCACCAAGGTCTGTTTTGCCTCCGTGGCACATCCACAGAGCAATGGAGCAGTCGAGCGAGCTAACGGATAGATCATCCAGGGTATTACACGGCGCGTGTTCGTAGCACTTCGCGAACACAATAAGGCCTGGGTTGACGAAGTTCCTTCCGTTCTCTGGTCAGTTCGCACTACGACCAGCCGGGCAACCGGGGAAACTCCTTTCCAATTGGTCTGTGGTGCAGAAGCCATCCTGCCAGCCGAAATAGTACTCGGCTCCTCTCGCACGAGCTCGGTCAACTTGGTTGACGACGAGTAAGAACGCTTACTCGATCTCGATCTCCTCGAAGGCACACACGAACGGGCACAAGTCAGAATGGCGCGCTATTAGCAAGCTCTTCGCCGGCACGCTGCCAAGTCAGTTCAACCAAGGGCTTTGAAGGCGGGCGACCTCGTTCTGCGCCGTGTCCAGAACCTGTCCAATGCCAACAAGTTAACCCCCCGATGGGAGGGCCCGTTCACGGTCGTTTCTTCTGCTCGTCCGGGGGCTGTTCGCCTGGCTATGGAGGACGGGAGAGAGCTGACCAGCACTTGGAATGTGTAGGACTTTTGTGTGTTTGCCTAGGATGTGTAGGTCTTTTGTGTGTTTGCTTAGCTCTGCGCTTTTGTAAACTTCGCGCCTTAGTTGGTCCTAGTCTCTCTGTTGGTGATGAGTAAATGGCCCATCCTACGACGGGCCTTGGGCTGATTCCGTACCGGCCCATCGCACAGGCAGAGGGTCCAAGAGGCCATTCCAGGCCGTACTGACGGAAGCGCTTAACCCGCCAGCAGCTGCCCCGGGCTTGACCAGGTCAGACCCTGTGGCGGCGCATTCAGAACCTCGCGGGCTCCAACAAGCTTAGCCCCAAGTGGGAGGGACCGTACAAAGTAGTCAGCGCAGCACGCACGGGCTCAGTACGCCTCGCTGACAAGGACGGGAACGAGCTCCCTAGCTCATGGAACATCTCCCTGCTACGACGCTTCTACGCTTAACCAGGTCGTAAGTTTCCTTCATTACTTTCCATTTCAATTCGTTTCAAAAAAAAAAACCTTTCCCCATTCGCGAGTCACGCTAGTTTCAGTTTCGACCATTTCAAGCAAGCCCGTGGCAAAAGCCCAAGGGCTAAGGATAAAGCATTCCGGAGCATTTCCACGACGGGATAAGCCGATCTCTCGCACCCTAGTGAATCTCCGCGCAATGTGGAATTCCCGCGGCCCAAAGGTACAATAAGCCCACGTCAGGTTCGTTTGGATGGCTAACTTGGGCCTCGCCGCGCTCGGGGGCTGAAGGACCTTTTGCGCCCAAACTTTTCCTAAGTCCTCTGCTTCGCAGAAGCCTGCACCGTCGTGTGGCCTAACAAAGCACGGGAGCTGGAAGTTCGCACGAATTTTTTCTAAGTCACTCTGTTCTCTAGACCGCACCCAACTCCAAAATCGCACTTGGACTTCGCCGCGGCCCGGGGGCTGGATGATTAGGCGCACCAAAAACAAGTCTTCCTACAAGCAGTCCGTTGCTCAAATTTCTTAAGTTCTCCTTAGAACTTCGTTACTGTTCATCTTGTTCCCCCTGTTCTTTGCATTTCAGGTTTCACCCAAGAAAGATGAATGAGCAAGCAGACATTAGCGGCAAGACGGAGTCCACATAAAAGGATTTTTACAACATCAAGGGTTTTACAACCAAAATAAGGTCCCGCCATCCGAAACTAGCACAAAAGGGGGCGCCGCGCCGCTGCGCCTACAGGCGACCCCAAGACCTACTATTACGTCGCCAAGCCTACCAACAGCGCTGGCGCCGAGCCGGCGGAGTTGCGAACTCCATCGACAGCGAAGACGACGACGACGACACCGGCAGGACCGGCGCAGGCGCAGAAGGTCCCGGCGCGCTCGGTTGGCGCCTCCGCCGACCGTGGACAGGATCGCCCATGAGTACCCACGGCGCCGCGTCAAGAGCTTCCGCCGACGCTTCAGCCGCCTCCACCACGGGTACCGACGGTCCCGGCGCACTCGGGTGCTGCCCCCTCCGTCGTTGGTAGTCGACAGAATCCGCGAGCAGCGGGGGCGGCGTTGCTATGATGGCCGCCGCGATCGCCCCGATCCCCTGTTCCACCGCGACTTGCGGCGAAACCTCCTCCGGCCCTGCCGCCCAGCCACTAACCAGGCGTACGAGGAATCGGTGCCAGAATCGGAAGACATGCTCCTTCCTTTCCGCTCTCTCCCTGATCTACTCTCGCGTTGAAAGCTCTTTTCTTCCGATTCGAGAGAAGAAGAGGCTAAGTGGGAACGATGCAGCGCGGCGCCTTACGCCTCGCTTTATATAGCTCGGAGGATGCGCAACGTCCTGTCGTGCGGTGGGCTAATCGAAGCGTCGCTGCGCGCGAAGAGACTGGCAATTAAAACCCACTACCCGAGCTGAAGAGACGCGAGCGCGCGCGCCGTCTCGCAGAATACCAACCGCGCCTGTCACCGCGCGACACATGCCTTGGCCCCACCGTCAGTGGCAGGGGGGAAATCATTACGGGTAGGAGCCCACCGCATGGGCGTAGCCCACCCGCGCGGGCAAGGCTCGGCGATGCTCTCGCAGCCCGCCGCGTGGCTTAAGCCAGGTGTGTGAACCGGCGCGGACGGTTTCACCTCCGTATCCGTGCCGAGCCAACCCGTACTTTCCGTCAGTGGAACACTGTGCTGCGCGACAGAGCTCACAGTACGTACGACTTGACATGATAAACTAAGGGGGAAATGGCTAAGCCCTTCGGCCACCGCACATTACGCGATGTTTATCCGATTAAACGGACGTTCGAAAGAAAATACACAGAAGTATGTGGCCCGGAGCCCGGGAGCTGTGGACCGGGTCAAACTATGGTCCGTGCTGCAGCTTGAGCCTCTCTAGCTCGATTTCTAAGTTCCGGATTCGCGTCTGCGCCTAAAGTAACTCTATGGCCCGCGCGGCCATGTCATTTTGTTCCTGGCGCAGCTTGACCCGGGCTTCGGCGAGCTCCTCTTTCTGCTTCTTCAGGGCTTCTGACTCTGCCACGGACTTCGCCCCAGTTTCGCGTAACGTGGCACTTTCCGCCCTGAGCTTACTACAAGTTTCCTCGAGCCCGCGAACGATGGAGTTATGATCAGACTTGGTAGCCGCCAGCTCGGTGACGGCCGCCTCCCTATGCTCGCGTTCCTCATCAAAAAGGATCCGAGCCCTATTTGTCTCTTCGCGAGCCGCCTGAGCTTGAATCTTCACGGCTTCCTCCACCTCCCGAGCTCAAGCAAGCCTCGTCATGATCTCCTGTTCCTGCTCCTGCGCTGTCTTTAGCGCGGATACTAGCTCGGTAATACGCGCCGTAGCGCGGGCATCGACCTCGGCGGTGAGCCCGTCCGCGAGCTTTACCTGAGCCCGGGCTTGCGCTAGCTCGGCGGTGAGACGCTCAATCCTCGCCGAATCATTGTCTGCCTGCCCACCCATCGCTTCCATCAGCGACAACGATCCAGCAATAAGCGTGTAAAGCTGGAACAGGAAGAGCCAAGTCAAAACACAAGAAATTCAGTACTTAAGCGTAGAGAGCAGGGTCAAGGGTGTCACCTTTTTGGTATGAGTAAGCATGTTCCATGTCCTCGCCGCGATAATGCTGCCCGTGGGCACGGGTCTCCTGCAGCGGCGAGCGCAGGCAGCCAGCCGGTTCCTCGCTACCTTCCTCCAGCGGCGCGGGGCACGGCAATGCTGGCGGCGCGACTGGAAGCAAGGTTGTCGCCCCGCCCGCGGCCGCCCTCCTCTCGGCGTCCTCCAGCTTGGCTGGCAGATCGGCCTTCGCCGCAGTAGCTCGTCTCGCAGCCAATACAGCCTCGTCAAGCTGAGCCCGGGCCCTTATCAACGCGTCCTTCAATTCATCCACCGTCCACTTTGCCGCCACGAGCTCGTGTGGATCCTCCAGCCCAGGGATGGGGCGTGGTTTCGGACGTGGCAGTCTTGTTCGGCCGGCCTCCTGCGGCCTGGCGGCGTCCTGTTCTTCCACCCACTCCGGAGTGGCGGAAATCCAGCCCGCAGATACTAGCGGGGCCACGCTAGGCATCACTACGCTTGTCCATCCGTCCGGTGTGAGCACGCGGACCGGCCAGATCCAATTGACCAGCAGCATCCGTCGGTCAGGTGTTGGAAGCGTTTTTCCAACTGGGGTCTTGAAATGGTCGGCGATCCCCCTGCGGTCGATCGGCCACCATCCTTGCGCCGTGCGCCCTTCCACGCGCAAGGGCGTGATCCACACAGGATAATCGCTAACGATGACTTGCACCGTCTCTACAATCTCCGCGGAAACGTCCAACACCGCCGCCGGCCTCAGCAGAAGGGAGCAACACCTCGGTAACCACTTTGGCGCTGCGCACTGCGACAAAGAGCACGGCGGTCAGGCACAAGAAACAGAGTGATTAGCATGTAGCGCGGGAAACTTACACGCCGGCTCGAGCTCGGTGTCTTCGTACACCCCTGGCATAGGACGAAGAAAGAGCTCTGTCTCCAGCCTGCCAACACGGCTCGAGGTGAGTAAAGCCGCTCCCTTGCGCCCTGTGGGAACCTTCCTCGTGGGTTCTCGCTGCGGGACCGTTGCTGGCGGCGGACCCGACACCAGCACAACCTCCTCATCCTCGCTATCCAGAGCTGGCTGGTACGTCCTCCTCTTCTTCGTAGGCGCCGCGCCCTGAACGCACGCAAGACGGAGCTTAAGGGCCGCTGGAACCTAGCGCCCGACCCGAGTCAGAGAATGGAGGCTCACTTGTGCGGGCGCCGTACGTTTTCTCGCGTGCGCCTCTGCCGCCGCGGTCGTCCGCGGCGCTGACTCTCCTTCGCCTAACAGGACCGGCGCCCCGCCGGATGTCGCCGACGCTCCCGCCGGCGAGCGTCCCTCCTTTGAGCTCGAGGCCTGAATGGTCTTTTCAGCTGTCCTCCACGTCCGCTGCGTAAACGGACGGCATGACCCGTCAAGGTCTCATGGGCACACGCACGGTTGAGAATTAAATCAAACACCTTGCGGGCACTAACCTCAGACAGCCTATCCTTCACCCATCGGATGGGGCGAGGGGTTTTATCCACGGGCAGCAGCATCCCTGCGATCCGCGCGACCTCGCGGTTCGGGAGACCTGCATGGCATCACTAACGGTCACAACGTGCCTTAAATCGAACTCAAGCGTAAGGAAAGCAGCCACGCCTACCTTCGTGAAAATCCCGGTCGGGATCCTTCCAACCATCCATGTCGCTGACACATCGCTCGCAGCGTCCCAGCGGGATGGTTCGGTGCCGGACAAAACCGACGACAATCTCATAGCCCGTCAGACCCTTCCTAACGAGCCCCTTGATCTAGTCCTCCGTGACTTGATCCTCCGGTTGGGGCTCGCTGCGCTGAAAAATTGGGGTATCCGGCGCGGCCGCAGAGTATTCTAGGGTCGAGCCCCCGCGGTTCAGGTAGAACCACCACCGGGCCCAACCATCGACCTTCGTCCTCACCTCGTACTCAGGGTACGATTGGCTGCCCCGGGCTCGGCGCGCGGTCAGATAGAAGACCCCGCCGTTGCCCACTCAGTGGCCGACGGGCTTCAATTCGAAAAAGTACTGAAGAAGGCTCACCGTTGGCCGCACTCCGCAGTGCGCCTCGCACAAGAACGCAAAGATCGACAGATGGACGTAGGATTACGGAGACAGGTTCTCTGGCCTCAGCTCCGTGAAGGTGAAGAAGTCGGTGATGAATTGGGATTCCGGCACGCGAAACCCGCAAATAGCCGAGCTCTCAAAACATACCAATTCATCGGGCTCCGGCCTTGGCTCCTGCTCCGCGCCTAGGAGCCTCCACGAGCCCGGCTTCACAAAGCCGTCCCTCTCCAGCTCCATCATCCTCTCCCTCGTCAAGGTGCTATCTCCAATGAGAACCATGGCGGCAGGAAGCGAGAAGCAAGAATGCAGGGAGCGAGTTGGGGAGACGAAGAGAAAGGCAAAGGGGACGTTTCCGCAGTACGGAGTTCCCCCTGGAGCTCTGCCTTATAAAAGAAGACGACAGTCGAAGCGGAGATCGTGGGAGTCATGCCCAGGAAGGCGTAACTGCCCCACCTTTACATCAAATCAGGTTTAATGCTAAAACTTTGGTTCCCGGGCCAAATCTTCCTGCACGGCGCGTGGTGGGGATCTTCTCTAAACCTCAGACCGGCTCACTGCGCGACCCGCTCGAGGCTCGGGGGCTGGCTGTTGGTGATGAGTAAACGGCCCATCCTAGGACGGGCCTTGGGCTAATTCCGTACCGGCCCATCACACAGGCAGAGGGTCCAAGAGGCCGTTCCAGGCCGTACTGACGGAAGCGCTTAACCCGCCAGCGGCTGCCCTGGGCTTGACCAGGTCAGACCCTGCGGCACCATGTGCCTCCCGGGCTATCCTTAGCTCGGGAGAAGGTCCCTCGGGTGACCCGCTTATCCGTGGGCAAGTAGCAGCAATTCGTGGGCAGCCCATCTTGTCGTTTGCCCTCTTTGGCACGCAGCAGATGGTTGTTTCGCTATGCGACGCCGCCAACGGGTGGCGCGGAGCTGGCTCAGTCCAGTCAAGGCTATATTGGGGATAAAGGGAAAGTGCTTTCTCCCTAAAGAAGTTCTCTCCCTTGAACCGGCATGTTAAGACAAACACGCGTCCAGTACTAACCCGATCAGTCTTTCCCTGCAGGCTCGAGACCCGACAAGACCCTAGAACGAGACAAGAGCCTCACCACTAAAGCAAAGACCAGCGCGGGGCCCGCCGTATCAGCCTCGGGCGGCCCACCGTGCATATAAAAGAAGGGTTCCTGGACATTCAAAGGGACGGCCGATCGAACACCCGAGATCCCTCAATCCGATTCCATCTAAGCACAAGCAACACCCACATCCGAAGCTTCCTTAGCAAGTAGCCTTAGTCCTTAGTCACCTCCATTGTAAGCTCGGGATCGGTGCCTTCAAGCCCGGTCTCGGCACCCTTGTACCGTTTCCACCATATAGTCAACTAAGTTGGAGTAGAGCTATTACCCGGCAGTGGGGGCTCGAACCAGGGTAAACTTTCTGTGTCTTCGTGTTTTGTACCCTTTTCTTTTCTCTCTCGCGTTGTACTAAGGATCTGTACCTAGATCATCAAGTCGCACCAGGCCCTTGTCCGGGAAGGCAGCGCGGCCCTAGCCCTCCGCAGGCTTGGCCGCCACCCGGGCTGCTGGGAAGGGTTGTCGTTGGGCCTCACTCCAACTACAAATTCGTCTGCCTGTCCGTGGACCCGCTGCTCTTCAGGGGCGCGATTCCCAGACGCCGACAGGGACGATCTCCCCCTGCGATGAAGTGTCAGGCAGGACCGCCTGTTTGGTCCCACCCTGGGCAGCTGGCAGAGCCAAGACCTTGGCTCCGCCCTTCGTGGCGCCATGCTCCGCTTCCTGGGCTTCCAGCCTGCTGATCGCGCCCTTCAAGGCTTCGATCCGGTCGCTGGGCCAGGATGGGACCGCGGCCCACGCCGCCAGCTTGTCCTTCAGAGCGAGCAGCCTCGTTGTCCGCGAGGCACCTTGCAGGTGCTCGGGCAGCAAAGACCGCTCGACCGCCGCGAACACGTAGTTCGCGTCGACCTTCTCCTGGGCAGCTGATGAAAAAACAGAAGAATTAGTTCATGCGCGGTCTGGTACAGTGTAAAGGGAACGTCCTTTTGACTACGTACCTTCCGCAGGGAATGTGACCTTCTTCTTCGCTCCCCGGTGGAGCTTGCGCATCTTGCTCGGAGGCTCTTCGGCTTCTTCGCCTCGGCCTCCGTAAGCTTGCGGCGACAAGCTCAGCTCCTTGCTGAGCTGAGCGCTCTTCTGGCGCAACGCAAGAAGTTTCTCCTTGCGCGCTACCTCCTCCTCGAGCCACCTCTGCTCGGCGACCTGTTGCAGCCGTTCCATATGGCCCGGATGAGTCTGCGCTTAGCGCTTAAGCCAAAGGATCATGACCCTTACCTCTTCGTCGCTTTGCTTGATGAGGAGGAAGGGGCTTGGTCTCTTCCCGCTTGGCTGGCCGCACACTCGCTTGGTCTGCTTGGCACGCTTCGTCGCCGCAGGGGGTTTTCTTGAGGGATGACGACTGCCGTGGTGCGGTGAGCTTCGCGTCAGTGCGGCGGCCACCTTAGGCTTCTCGGCCACTTTGGCCTTGCCCTTCCTCGCTCCCTCAGAGTCGGAGAGCTCCTCCACGATCCCTCTAAGGATCAGTTGGTCCTCCTGCTTGTTTGGGAAGCGAAGGTTATCAATTTCAACAAGTGCAAGTCTAGCAACACTAGCGGGGGTTTAAGTGATTTACCTCATCTGTGCGGACGAGCACGTTGCGCGGACAAGTGTAGGCCACCTCGCCAGTGACCTCGCCGTCCTTCTTGGCAGCCTTCAGCATGGAGTTGACCTGCTCGATCACCCATGTGTCGGTTGGCTTCTCTACCCGAGCAGGAGAAGCTATTAGTCCCTGTTCGGATGAATCATCAAAGAGTGGTTAAGTGTTTGAGCAACTTATCTGTGCTCTCCCTGGTGATGTCTTCCCATCCTTCTATCTTGTAGAAAGGATAGGACCTTCTCCGCAGCGGACAGATCCTGTTCGCCGTGAAGTCGCGGATGATCTCCCTACCCGTGAGCCTGAGGCCCACGAGGGAGGCGATCTTCCGCGTCAGGTACCAGTCCTCGTCGGATAGCTCCGGCCGAGGCATTGGTGTTCCCTTTGCCGGCGCCTTCCCGGTGAAGAAGAGCTTGCTGTCGCCGCTCCTCTTAGTGTAGAACCACCTCATCCACCACACGCCCATTGAGTCGAGCAGTGGCGGACGAGGGTATGGCACATCGTCGGTAGTGGCCCGGAGCTTGAGGTAGTAGCACCCAAGCCCCGAAGCGGCGGAGCTGCTCCTCGTCACCGTGTAGTAGTGGAGGAACAGCCCCCACCGACGGATCAACTCCCAGGTAGCGCTCGCACAGGTGTGCGAAGACGGCCATCTGGAGGATCGAATTCGGATTGAGGTTCGCCACCTCCAATGCGCTGATGTTGAAGAAAGCCTCTACGAAGTCACTCTCGGAAGACCTCAACCCTAATAGTGCGAACTGTTCGAAGTTGACGAACTCGTCCTCGAGCGGCTCCGGAGTTTCCTCTTCCCCGGGCAGCCTCCAGCTACCGGTGTCGATGTGGCCCTCTTCCTCACAAATCCTTAAGTCCTCCTCGGTCATGCTGGTGCCGGAGAATTTGGCCATGGCAATCCCCAGGTTTGGACGAGCAGGGTTTGGTGTGGAGATCGGTTGCTTGGTGCTGAACGCGGTTGGAATTAGAGCTTGGGAAGAAAAGGCGTGAGAGCAAAAGTGGCAAGCCGCGGGTGGCTTGGGAGCTTTTTATAGCCCTAACCGAGCAGCTTTGCAACGGTTCTTTGCCACTAAACGGCTAGTTTTTTACCACAACGGCTAAGTAAAAACGGTCGTCTGTTTTCACTGCGCAGCGCAAGTTATCGTTGAGATTTGCCAACGGGTACTTTTTCCAGCGTCCACGTTGAAGGCCGGGTGCTCTGCTCGGATGGATGCTTTTCCTGTTCGATGCAACGGAGTTGCTTGGTACTGATCAGGTTTGTTCGGTCCCGGACAAGTTCTGTTCGGTAGAACCATAACATGTTCGGTCATTTGTTGCATGTCCTTATAGCAGCGTATTTTCCCTCTTTGTGACTTTGAGTCTCAAGAGGAAGACCCCACTCTAGTGAATCCTTCCACTTGAGTCTCGGGGGCTAGCTGTCGGGGATAAAATCACGGCCCATTGCCATGGCCCACTCCCTGACGGCCCAATCGAACAGCCTACTAGGGCTTAGCTCCGTAGAAGGTTCTATCAGGCCCGTATGCATCCTGCCGAACAGCTTCCTAGCTGGCACGGTGCATAACGGCCTAGTATTCGTGTTTGAGTCCGACTCGAACAGAGTTCTGCACAGCTACTTGAAGACCCAGACGTGGTTTCCCGGATTGGAGTAGGAGTCGTGATTCGCAAGACTTGGAGTATACCTTATCTATCTCGAGATGTATTTGGCATGACGAGTTCGTTATGATCTCGTGGTTAGCCCGGCCCGATTATCCCTTAATAGGTCGTTTTGCTCCATACTATATAAACAAGGCCCCTACGGCGTGCTGAGGGGTCAAGCCATCATCTGATAGCACACCTGATCATCGCACTGTCACGTAATACTTCCTGTACACCCATATTCTCGCCGAGACCTGTTCATCTCATCGAGGGTCCTCTTGTAGTCATCTTTGATATATAAGAAAGGCTGGACGTAGGGCTATTATCTCTCCCGAGAGGCCTGAACCAGGATAAAAACCCTTGTCTCCCTGTTCATCGTTGATTGCTGTTCGTTCTGTTTGGCGTGTCTCCTATCTCCCTTTATTAAGAACCTTAGTTGACTTGGGTCGATATCCCAACCGTCGACAACATCGGATTTAGCCAATAGAAGTGAATGATTTCGGGTGTGTTTGGTTGGTGATGCTGGGTTGGATGGAACGGGGTGGAACAAGATAAAATAAAAGTTGTATGATATCGTTCGATCAGAAAGATTAAACCACACCATACAACATAAACAAATAATATTATAGGTTGTTCGTGAGCCGTACCGTATCGGATTTTATACGTATCATGGCGAGATGGGACGTTTGAAAAACTAAATTGTTCAACTTATTGATAATGGTTTTTAAGAATCATGGAACAACTACTTAAAAATTAGGAACAAAACGAAACAACTTATCAAATTTGCTTCTACAAGTTCTTGAAAATGTCCCATCTCGCTAGGATTCGTATATAATCAGATATGGTACAACTCAAGAACAACCCATTATCTAGATTTGAACCATTCGGTACCGTTCCATCCTATCCCACCAACCAAACAGTTGCTTTGTCGTTGGCTTTATATTCTCATTAAATAATAAAAATATCGGAGATTTCTCGATAATCCATTAATGTATAATGTACCTTCCTCCCTCCTGTTCATGAAAACTTGTCATTTTAGACATTGGCACGGTCTTTGAAATGCAAGTTTGACTGTCGATGCCATTGCAATTTGTTGAAAATTACAAAAAGTTATATATTATGGAAGTATTTTTTAGACAAATCTATAAGTATGATTTACATGTGTCTAATATAAATAGTTCAAAATATTTATATGCATAAAATATTTAAACTTTTGTTTTAGGACATGTCTAAAACATCATGTTTTTCATGAACTGAAGAGAGTATTATGGACAAGAGGAGATAATGAAAAACTTTCATCGATAAGATAAATGACACAAAAAAAATATTACTAGAATAAAAGTTTTCTCTTATGCAACAACAAAAAATTAAAATGAAAAGAGTCAATTTGGGTTACAATAAAAAGACGCAACAAAAAATAATAAACCGTAAAGAAGAAGATATGATAATGCTTCTGTGCAACAAAATAAAATAATGGTGGCGAAAATTGCATCATGTGACATCAATATTTGGGTGGAGCTTGGAGACACCTTGGCCCAAGCGGCACCAAGAAGCATGGAGGCTTGCATAGGTTCCACCTCTCTCCTAGTATGCGCTCTCTCCCCTTTGTCTCGGGGCATGTTCAATGGGTTCTAACTTAAAATGTTCTAATATTGTAGCAAATAAAATAGTACAAAGAGAAATGTAGATTAATATTGAAAAAGAAGTGTGAATAGTATTTGTGACATCATAAGTTAGGACGCCATTGGTGATGCTCTTAGGGTGTGCTTGGTTGGTTGTAGCAGGTTGAACCTATATGAGATGGTACAAGTTAAATGGGATGGTTCCGTACGGTATGATTCAAGTAAGATGTTTGATTGGTTGAACAGGATCATAAAAGATTTTGTTTGGTTCTCGTACGGGATGACGTAGAATGGTTCAAGTATTCAAACATCATCAAATAACACGTTATATCTTGAGAAAATTTTACCCTGCGCATAATTTTATTTTGGATTATTTAAACTAAATTTAATTTTAACTTCAACATTCAAACCAAATTTTAGATTTAACATTCAAATTGGATTCAATATTCAAATTGGATTTTAAATTCAAACTACATTTAACATTTGATTATTTAATCAAATTTAAATTAAAATCAATTTTTGAATTCAAAATTCAAACCAATTTTTTTTTAGGTAACGGGCAGGAGCACTGTCATTTCATTAAAGCGGAAGAATGAACTGCACAGCATATATAAAGAGAGAAGCGAGGGGGGGAGAAAAAGGAGAAAAAAGGGGAGGGATCAGTCTAGGGAAATTACAGGAGAGGAGGTTGCCGCCCAAGCGGTGAGACCATCCCTAATTAGGGTTACAACTTGAGAAACGGACAGAGCCTGATTATGGAAGATACGCCTATTACGCTCCTTCCAGATTTCCCAGATAACATGGATTTGAAATTGAGGAAATGTTCAAATTACATTTTATATTCAAAACTCAAGTCGTATTTTCAATTGAGGATTCAAGCAAGTTATAAAAAATGATTTGAAATTTAAATTCAGCCCAAATTCAAAAAATGATTTGAAATTTAAATTCAACCCAAATTCAACCAAACACATGGATGGACATAAATTTTGTACCATCCAATACAGGAATCATATCATTCAGGTAACCAAACGCACCCTTAGTGTATTTGCAATGCTAGCCTCATCCTAATTACATTTTGATACTATTTATCCACTTTTTAATCTTTATCTATTCCTCCTTATACAATTTCTATATTCCCTCTCTTATATTTTTTTACTCCAACTCTACTACTACAATAATCGGGCAAAAACTAGGAGCAGTATGTGGCTAGCATTACGCATGCCCTAGCTCACATGAGCACAACCTATATAGGGAGAGGGGGAGTTAAATGTTGTAAAGAGAGGAGGAGAGGAGATAGAGGGGAGTAAGGAGGGAGAGGAAGACACTACTGAAGGGAGGGCATATGTTGTCATGCCGGGGGACAAAAGCACTAGATTAGAGAGAGGAGGAGTAGGAGAAGGTGGGACTCCTTTAGATTCGAGAGTATGACGTGTGAGGAGTGAGAGATGGAGAGGGAGAACGAGAGAGGGAATGAGGGAACGAAGGTTGGGAAAGACGCAAACAGAAGCTACATGCATCTTAGCTATGCTCGGTGTGGTACAATGGAACAATTCAATGGTTTTCCATTCTTTCAAATCATCCTTGTATATCTTTTAAAAGAAAATTCCGTCTATGCCACTATACAGGTCCCTAAACTAAATACTACTATCATTCAAGGAGACCCATGTGCGTCATCGCATTTATGGACCACTACCTTCTTTGCTATTGATAAAAAGTTGAATTTTTTGTTTAAACTGTGTAAACATTGTTAAAAAAATTGGAAAATGATAGTATTGACAAATCTATAGCACTCAATATGGAATTTTTTTGTTATTTTACGATTAAATTTTGGTGATAGAAAATATATTTTTCATGTTTATAATTGTTTTGTTATATTTGTTTGTAAAAATACCTAAACAATCTAGATTGAAATTACTTTTTTTGCATCACTATAATTATATCTAAAACTTTTAAGGATGTTTATATCGTTTAAACAAAAAGGAAATTTTATATAACTCACAAAATATGATGGCACGTATTTGGCACTTCCGCGGTGGCATGCAAACAAATAGTCCTATAGAAAAGGAGAACATCGCACCGTAGCTCCCCAAATTTACAGCAATTCTCACCTCCCTCTCGAATTTCATTTTACTTTGTCACTCACTAAACCTTTTGATGAGGACATCCTCCACCAATACCTGCTGGCAAAGACGCAATGGCCCAGTTGACCCAGTTGTAGTCGGACGGTGGCCGTGGAGCCTCTGAATAATACCACCTTACTTAACTTGGGAGGAGGAAGCCACCTTAAAAGGGAGAGCTATCCTTTTCCCATTGGACTAGTCTTTTGGGCCAATTGGACCTTTCCCCGAGTGGGTGTGCTGAGGAACTGTTAGGGTCCGGGCAACCTTAATTTGTTGGGCCTCGGCCAACCCCACCTGGACCGGATGTATCAGTTGGTATCAGAGCTAGGGCCCATTTTAAGGGGGTGCGAATGATGAGGACATCCTCCACCAATACCCGATGGCAAAGACGCAACGGCCCAGTTGGCCCAGTTGTAGTCGGGCGGCGACCGGCAATGTGGACTTCTTCCTATAGAAAAAGGAGAAAATCGCACCGTAGCTCCCCAAATTTACACCGATTCTCACCACCCTCTCGAATTTCATTTTACTTTGTCACTCACTAAACCTTTCTCCGTTTATATGGGTATCCAAAACCATTAGAAAACCATTAAAAGGTGACATGGCTGATTAGGTGTCCGTTAACTACCGAAATGGTTGCCATGTGGCCTAAAACGTTGACATAGCTAGCCGTACATGTGCAATAAATTTATAAACGAGGTAAAATACACTTCAAAAACTAAAAATTTAAAAATATTGGAACCAAATAATATTCCATTGTTAAAATGCACCAACTACCAATTTGCAAAATCGATGATCTTAATATCCAAATTCATTTACTAGAATGGATTAAAACTTAAAGATTTGCAACTTTAAAATTAAAAAATTGATTTATTTTTCTATTTCCTAAAACAAATTTTAAATTTAATTTCTTTACATATTTTGAAATATCAAAACTTTTAAATTTCAATGATTTTAGTTTATTTAAAAAATATTCCAAATTTGCAAAATTAAACATCAAAATTTATATTTTGAAATTGAATTTTGGAATTTTTTTTGAAAAATTAGAAATTCTAAATCAAGAATTTTGAAATATCAAAGTTTAAACACATAAAATAAAATTTTTTAAAAAAAATTTGGAAATTTTTAAAGTGCATGTCACCTTATGCATAAATTTATTCCACATGTGCCTAGCCATGTCAACGGTTAATGGCTATGTGACATCCTCTAGTGTTTAACGGCCTCCTAAGCTTCTACGTCATCGTTTAATGGATGCTCTACCGGTTTTGTGGTAACCATGCAAACAGAGACAGGTTTAGGGGTTGATAAAGTAAAATACAAGTTCGGTAGCTAAGTGAGAATCACAACAAGTTTGAGGAGTTACATTGCAATTTTCTCTTTTTTTTTTAGAAAAAGGAGACTTATGATTAAATCAATGTCCCTTTTACAGAGAACCCCTCACACAATAAGAAAAATACAATTTTTTTGCAAGAGTCTATTGCTAAAATTCTAACGTCTCTGGATCTCTCTCTGACTCTATCGTCTTCATGAACTCTGAAAACTGCCGTAGTAAATCATGGCATCAACTTCTTCATCCTCGTCCACCACGGGAAGTAGATTGGTAGGTCAACATCAAGAAGTAGTCGTGGAGGCTTGAAAAATTAACTCGAAGAACACTTCGAAAAAGGAATAACCATGAAAAAACGCACCCGGATTTCTCGAATTCACCAAGATCTCCAGCGTAAGAAACAGATTGGAAACGCCCAGATCTAGCATACGAAGAAGGGCAAAACAATTTCCCCTTTCTCGACTCGATCACTTTACTTTGGCCCACACAGGTTGGGGTGGGCATTCGATAATACGGTATATTCGGTTTCGGTATCTAGGTATTTTTGGAAGTTTGGTATTCCATATTTGAGTACCAAAATTTCTTGAGAAATTTCAACTACCAAAAACGAAATACCAAATTATTTCGGTTCGGTATTTCGGCATCACCGAATTAGGGGAAGAAAAGCAACGAAGGAAGGAGGCGCAACACTTGTCAAGCCAGTCAAGGCGCCACGCAGGCCATAGGGGAAGTAGAGGAGCCGCCGCACAGGCCGTAGGGGGAGGAGAGGAGTTGTCGAGCTCTGTCGCGGTGCGCACAGGAGGGCGCCACCGCGCCGCCTGCTGCCGTTGTTCATTGCCGTCGTCCTCCGCCGCCTATCGCCGCCATTCCGCCAGGCCGAAGCTTTGCATCCTCCTTCGTTGCGTCGCCGCAATGAGTCATTTATTGGTTAGACTCTTGACCCTACGGTCCTGTTCTTTTGAGCTAATCTGAACGGCTAAAATGATTGAACTTCGAGAGATTCTTGAGGTAGTCTCGAGATTTGGATCCATTTTATTTGACTTGCTTTTTAGAGCATCCCCACCAGCCACTGTGTCATGCCCCCTGAATCACTGTTCACCCGCAGCCCTCGCACGCACTGCATGCAGTCTGCTTATTTTGAATTTCCTGCGCGTGGTTACTGTAGCAACAGGGAAATACAGTTGCTGCTGGGGATGCTCTTAATGTGTTAGGACCCACCTTCAAAGCAGCAAAAAAGGAACTAAAAAACTCAATGCATATGTCTTTTCTAGATAAGTCTTTAAGCTGTTAAGCCGTTAGAGCATGCGCAGCAGGTCCTGTATCTCACACGCCGGCATCACGCAACACAATGATTTTTTCCGCCTAGCATGTCCCACCCAGTCCACGCGCTTCTGCTTGTCTCGCGCGATTCAAATCTTCCACCAGCACGCAAGCATAGCAGCTGCATCAGCTCATGATGCTGACGTATGACGCAGAGCCTGCTGCGCATGTTCTTAAGCTGTTAAACTGAAAAGAACAAGGCCTAAATCTTATAACTAATTATTCGCCGTCATCTTGCTCACCGGTAGCCCGAAGGCCACCACGAGCGAAGACGACTGATCGACACCGGTGACGAGCTAACTTTTTCTCTTCACCTGGCGACGGCAGCTAGGTCACACACGTCTAGTGCAATTTTCTCTAGAAATAGGCTAGAGGCGGTGTTGGTGTTATCAAATTTAATTCCCAACATCCAGTTTTTATCCACATCATAATAGTATTTTTATTTGGACTTTAATTCTTCCGTTAGTGCATTATAGTTTATAATTTTTATCAACTCTACTAAATCATTGTATTTCTAAATTTTTTGCGTGCTTTATTTTACCTTTTGATCATAGTGGCCTTTTCTTTACAGTTTAAAATCTACACCATGAAAATTGTGAATTTTTTTTTAACGCTGTAACATTTTGTAGCCATTTTTAAGGCTTCTAATGTTTTTTCTCAAAGATTCCGAAACTATGTTAATATATTTTTCACTTTTTCAAGTCTTTTTTAGCCATGTTTTTTGAGTTGAAACCATGATAGATTATAATAATTCGAAAATGTCATGGACCCTTGATAGAGGACTTGAAGATCAAAAAAATGCTTAAAATGATTTTAAATATTTTAGAAAAAACACTCAAAGTCTTAAAAAAACAACTATAAAGTGCTACAACAATTGGCTTGCACAAGAATAACAAATTTTTAGCGACAACTTTTAATTTTAATTTAAGCGGAAGAGAACAGTTTTAGTTTTAGAGCCGTCAATATTTTAGATTACATTGTACCATAACTTTTGAACTCTCATCAAACAAGGTTGACAAGTGTAAAAGGTTGAGAGTGAAACTAAGAAATGAGGTAAACAAAGAGACACAATAGATCAGTTTTGCCGCAGCCAGAAGAGCATCCCAAGACTGGTCAAAAGAGCGCAGCGGCGGTTCAGCCTTATCCTCTCGAGGAAAAAAAGGGCGCAGGGAGGGAGCTCGTCCCCGGCCAGATCCGGGTGTCTCCTCTGCCTCCGGCGGCGTCCTGGCCGGCATTGAGGAAGGGGAGACCAGGATCTTGGCCCGGGGATGTACAACACTAGGTTTAAGTTTAGTTTCAGCGGTAGAAATAAAGAGGCGAGAAGGTTTCAGAGCTTCTTGGCGGCTGCTTGCTTTAGGTCCGGCGATCTAGCGGTGCCGGCAGGTGAGGTCTTCATGGCTCTTGGTTCTTCTCGCAGTAGTTGTAGTTTGTCTAAGACCTCGGTGTTCTCCTCTTCTCCTTGGATTCTTTTGGATCTGAGAAAGGGGATGAGGGCATTGGTAGGATTTGAGCAACCAAAGTTTTTTGTTTGTGGGGAGACTCCTGTGTTGTGTTGCTTGGAGGTGGTGTTCATGGTCGCTGGCGGTGGGTTTGGCTTCTCTTTCTCCTGGCTTGTGTTGGAGGTGTGTGTTATGTTGAATATGCTTGATTTGGATCTGTGTCTCCATCATCCTGAGAGGATTCAGCCGAAGGTGAGGATTGCCAATTTGCTGCCTCGTCCAGTGTTCGTCGTCTTCGGCGTCGGCAGGTGGAGAGGTTCTAGCTTCCAGTTTCCACGTTGTAGCTTAAGAGTGGAGTTTGTATTCTCTTCATGTCTTAAGGGTTATCTTGTAAGTTGGAAGTGGATAATGCAATGAAAATCACTTTGTTCCTGCTCAAAAAAAGAGACACAATAGAATATAATGTAATATTTATTATAGCAAACCAAATAAGTGATGTTTGACTAGTAAAATAGAAGAGTTTTTAGATGTTGCATGCGAGCTTGCCACCACGCCTCTCATTGTGCCGTCCAGTTGGATGATGGTGGGCCATCTTCCTCTAGATTGAGCAGGCCTACATGGTCGAGCGGGGTTGAAGGTGGGGTTAGACGGTGATGGCATGTCCTTCATATCGCCACCATGAACAAGTAGGGGTCGAGTTAGGCGGTGTCAACAACGTCGTCCTCCTCCATATCTGTTGGAGCCCTGTGGTCGATCTAGTTGGGGGCGAAAGTGGCGGTAACCTATCGTGGTCCGCTTGACTGCTTCTCCATCGGCTGAGGAGGAAGGAAGAAAAAAGAGAAAGGACGTTTAAAAGTGCTTTAAGGCTTTGTTTGTTTCAGATTAAAGTTGAGTTGTGTTTTTATTGTAGCAAATTTGTGAAGTCGAAACACGTTTTAAAGAATTCAAAAAATTATGAAAAAATTATTTTGCAAACTTTAAGAGAAACTATTTAAAACCCCACAAAAATGACTGCAAAATATTACATCATTTGAATTATATAAAAATAACAAATTTTCATTTAATTTAATTTAATCTGAAACAAACAAGGCCTAAGATTTGCATAATGGTATAGAGCTAATCTACACGTTGTTTTACGATGATAAATTAATATGCAATGTAGATCTCAAATTAGAAGTTTTTTTTTTCCAGAGGAATCGCATCGAAGTTGGCATCTCTATCATTAACTTTTACCGACACCGACGAACCGACTTGTGCCCGCTCTGGCCGGCCCACAAGGCAGAGAGACAGGGCCACATCCGGTTCAACCATCGCCACGGAACACAACAGCACACGCACGCATCGTCTGAAGCAACAAGAAAATGGATATCGGTGATGTCAAACCTCAAGAATGTGTTGAAAACGATGATTTATCTCCTTCATCAATTCAAGTTGAATCTCCAACAACGATTTAAGAAGAAAAAGATGACAAGTCAAGTGAAAGTGATAATGAATACACTATACCACCGAATGCACATCCAAGAGTTCGCTAAAGTGTTCAACGAGATCATCCCGTCGAAAGTATCATTGGTGATATAAACAAGGGAGTAACCACTAAATCTCGTCTTTCAATTTTTGTGCATTTTACTCGTTTGTCTCCTCTCTTGAGCCACTCAATATAGATCAAACGATCAAGGATCCCGATTGGATTATTGCCATGCAAGGGGAATTAAACAACTTCACTAGGAATAAAGTGTGAAAGTTGGTGGAAGACCGAAGCAAAATATCATTGGTACAAAATGGGTCTTCCGCAACAAACAAGATGAACATGGTATAGTGACAAGAAACAAAGCACGGTTGGTTGCACAAGGCTTCACGCAAATCGAATGTTTGGATTGTGGTGAGACTTACGTTCCCGTAGCAAAAGTAGATGCTATTAGAATCTTAATTACTTTTGCTACTCACCATGGCTTTAAGTTGTGGCAAATGGATGTCAAGAGCGCTTTTCTTAATGGTCCACTTTTCGAGCTTGTCGACGTTGAGCAACCATCGGGTTTCGAAGATCCAAAATATCCAAATCATGTCTACAAACTCAACAAGACACTCTATGGGTTGAAGCAAGCACCACGTGCATGGTACGAGTGCCAGAAGGACTTTTTGGTGAGAAATGGTTTTGAAATGGGTAAATCTGATTCTACACTATTTACTAAACTAGTAGATGGTGATATCTTTGTCTGTCAAGTTTATGATGATGATATTATATTTGGATCTACTAATAAGTGTTTTTGCGAGGAGTTTAGCAGTTTAATGACTAAACGCTTTGAGATGTCAATGATGGGAGAGCTGAAGTTCTTTCTTGGACTACAAGTGAAACAAATGAAGGAAGGAACTTTCATTAGCCAATCAAAGTATGCGAAAGATATGCTTAAAAAAATTTGAAATGAGCGATGCTAAACCAATCAAGACTCCTATGCCAACAAACGGTCATCTTGATTTAAATGTAAATGGTAAGGACGTCGATCAAAAGGTATATCGTTCTATCATTGGCTCACTTCTTTATCCTTGTGCATCTAGGCCGGATATTATGCTTAGTGTGTGCATGTGTGGAAGAGAATCTTGAGATATTTGATACACACTCCCAACTTCGGCCTTTGGTATCCTAAAGGGTCAAACTTTGACCTAATCGGCTATTCGGATGCGGATTATGCCGGTTGTAAAGTGGATAGAAAGAGTACCTCCGGTACTTGCCAATTCCTTGGAAGGTCGCTCGTTTCGTGGGCGTCCAAGAAACAACATTCCGTTGCCCTATCCACAGACGAAGCTGAATATATTGCCGCAGGACATTGTTGTGCCGAACTACTTTGGATGAGGCAAACCCTGAGAGACTATGGCCTTAACCTCAACCACATCCTACTGTTGTGTGACAATGAGAGTGCCATAAAAATTACCAACAATCCTATTCAACACTCCCGAACCAAACATATCGATATTCGCCACCACTTCTTAAGAGACCATTGAACCAAAGGTAATATCGATATTACCCATGTGAGAACTGGAAACCAACTAGCTGATATTTTCACCAAACCCCTTGATGAGAGAAAATTCTACGAGTTGCGGAGTGAATTGAATATTCTTGACTCTCGGAATGTTGCTTGACCTATTGCACATATTGTTTGGTGATTGAAAAGGTTTTCTTCATCTTGTCGTCTATTTTACTATAGTTATATAGGTCTATATAAAGTAAATTGAGTGATTTGGCTCTTTGGATATTCTTATCCTATTTATTCATGGATTACCTTAGTTTGATTGACTGATATGCTTATGGGTCATTCTTGGGTAAATTCAATTCTTAGAACTCCCCTCTATCCTCCTGGAGCTATCTTACCTATTCTCAAGGAGCCTGGAGTCTAAAACTTTCAAATCCAGTAAAAAGGGGATCGAATGTTCCGCTCGGCACCAGAACTTCTGATGTGATCCAGCGAGGGGTCCGTCGGATGTTCCAACCGGTGTCGGAACTTCCGATGCTATCCAGCAGGGGTCCGTCAGATGTTCCGTCGGATGTTCCGACTCGGCCCAGTTTTGCAACCTATTTATCTTTTCACCGCGTGGGTCCCTGTTCTTTTTACCCCACGGTTTTACCCTAGAGTCTTTACCTCTCTTTCTCTCTCCTCTCGGGCGGCGACGGCACAAGGAGCTTCGGCCGCGACAGATCTTCCGGCGGCGTCGGACTGTACGGCATCGAATCTTGCAATCTGAGCGCCTTTCCACTGTCTCTACCTCCTCCCTGCTCGTCTCGCTCCTCCTCCATTGAAGGTAAAGCTCCAAATCTTGAAATCTTCTAAAACGTGCAATGTGCGCTGTTTTAGTTCGAGTTTGCGGCGAAATATGCTTCTATATTGTTCATGAAAGTATTCCCCATCTGTTGATGCCTCAGATTCATCGTTTTGGTGCGAGTTTTGTCAAACCCTATTTCGGGCAGGTGCCGTACCCCATCGGATGTTCCGACCCCGGTCGGATGTTCCGACGTGGTACTCACTGACCCAGATGAATTTTGAGCACTCGCTTTCAATTCTTTGATTCCATTTATATACATCGTGCAGATGTCTTCTTCTAAGCGGCAACGAACCTCAAGTTCGACTGTCGGTCCTCCTTCAGCCGAGCCCAATGAGGATCCTTCAATCTATCACGAGAGGTTGGCTCAATGAAAGCGAGCAAACGTCCGTGATCCTATTGGTCCTTTGATGATCAAGAAAACGATAAGGACCTTCGCTTCAAATGTCACTCTGAAGATTCTCGGATATTATGTCACGGATGTCAAGGAGATTCAACACCACAGGGTTGAGGTCCTTTGAAGTATGAGAAGGAAGAAGGGACCGATGAGAGATTCTGAAACTTCTTTCATCAAGATTTCTATAATGTTGCTTTTGTGAAAAAGAAGAATCCAATCATGCGCATGTAATTCATTGATTGGGAAGGCATGGCTTTGACAGTCAACCTAGTCATCAGTGAAGTCATCTCCGCTTGTGACACTATGGGATTGACTGACATCTTGAGCTTTCAGTATGATTGGAACGATGAAATTATCTGCCAGTTCTATGCTTCATTGTACTTTGCTGGGGGTGCCGCTGGCGACTTTTTCTGGTTTATGTGCGACGGAGTTTGGTACAACTTCTCGAAGAGGGAGTTGGTCAGCATCTGAAGCTGTCCACTAGAGGCAAAATGGAGGAGCTACATGACGTGGATGCCCTAAAGAATCTTGAGCTGACGTTCTTGTATGATGGGCCTATTCCCACTAAGGCAGGAGCAACTGAGACCATGAAACCCTTCTATCATGTGCTCAACCGCATCCTTCGCAAGACTCTTTGTCCCAAAGAAGGTGACGCTTCTCGTGTTCTCTCCTATTCTCGCAACCTTTTGTTGAAGATTGGGCTGCGAGAACGTCCTTTTGATATTCTGGATTTCATCTGGTGTGAGATCAAGATCAGTGCTTGTGATCCAAAGAGGAGATGTCCTTATGCTCCTTATCTGATGAGCATGATCACCCATGTGACTGGTCTCAAGTTTGTACTGGATGTGAAGCATACTCCCTACCTTGTCACCACCTGTGGACTGGTTTCTCCTGGTGGGACTTCTGTGACTCCGCCCAAGAGGGGTTCGGCTACTCGTGATAGCGCGGGACCTTCTTCTGCTCCTCATGGTAGCGCGGACCCATCTTCAGCTCGGTCTAGCCCATCATCTCCTGGAGGCTCTATCAAAAAAATGCTGAAATCTATCTTCTGCATGTGTCGCAAGACAAATGATCGGGATCAGAAATCCATTGTGCGTCTTCGCTACAATCAAAAGCAGATTCAAGATATCAAGAAGCACCTTGGTATGCCCCTTTCTTTTGATGATTCCGAGTCCTCCTACTCCACCATTGACTCCTATACTCGAGGTTTGTTTGGGATTTCTCCTTCCGGTGGCGGCAACGACGACGATGATGAGGTCACCGGTGGTGGTGGTGGTGATAGTGCTGGTGGTCAGGGTGGCAGCAGCAGTGATCCAGAGTGGATTGAGTAGTCCACCTTCAGTTTCTCTCTTTTTAACGTCTTGATGCCAAAGGGGGAGAAAAGCTATCATTTATCTGGGGGAGAAAAGTTATCTTATTTCTATCTTAGTTTCCTATGTTTGAAACTTGAATGTTTAAGTGTAAAACTATGTTTTAAACTCGATATTTTATGTAGTACGCTGTGGTTGTAAGACTTTAATTATTCTGTGATGATGATGTAATGGTGAATTGTTTTTTATTTAAGTTCTTTCGTATTGTGTGATATATCCTGCCATATTGCATTTAGATTCAAATTTGCCAAAAATATAGGGGGAGCTCTTGTTGTTATACTTGCCATAGTTTCAGGGGGAGCTTCCAGCTATATTCTTGCTTATAAATGTTTTTGTGAGCTATAATTGTTGTCATCAATACACCAAAAAGGGGGAGATTGAAAGTGCATCTAGGCCCTAAGTGATTTTGGTGATTAATGAGTAACAATTATAGAGCTAATATTCCTATTGGAGAATTGTGCACAGATGTTATACAGGTTAATTCCATAAGGTACATGTTTACATGTGATGGTGTAACCCTCAAAAGTGAATTTATTGCTTTATTTATTTAGTCATAGGGATGCCGTAATATAAAGAGGGATGCAATGGAGAAGCATATAAAGGTTCCTAAGTGCTCAAAAGTAGGTATCTCGAAATTCGTATGAGTTTTCTACTCAAAATACACCTCATACAGAACCTACATTATCAGAACATCCGACGAGGGTCGGAACATCCGATGGTAATCCAGTCTGTCAGTTTTTCATGCCATCCAGTAAGGGGTCCATCGGAACTTCGGTCGGAACATCCGACATGGGTCGGAACATCGGACGACGTCTGATCACCTGACGCGTGATTAACTACTGCAACGGCTAGTTTCCGGGACTCCCTATTTAAAGCCTTCTCTAATACCTGCCAAAAGGTTACTCACTCCGATTACACCCTGATTTGAACCTAATACTTCCTATTCATCATCTCTCTCAAGAACCCTAGCCTTTGTCTCTCTCTTGTTCATCTTGTGAGATCTAGATCTAGAGAGATCAAGGCACCCAAGTGCTCCACGAATTAGAGTCCAGTTCTTGAGCACTTAGCGATTCTAATTTCTTCATCGCATTTGTTACTCTTGGAGGCTTGAAGGGCTCCTAGACGGCTAGGTGTCGTCGGTGAGTCGCTGATCTTTGTGTGGCGTGCCTCCGGAGTTTGTGAAGGTGTGAATCTATCTCCGCAAGGAAAAGGATTCAACTAGTGATCGCCGGTGAGTGCTTTGTGCTTCGCCGGGAGGGGATTAGGGTCTTGGTGATCCGGGCTTTGTGTCTTCCCTAACGGTGAGTAGTATCTCCCTTCAAAGATCCTAACATCGGTAAACAAAAATCGCTGTGTTTTGTCTTGATCTTCTTTGGTTGTTTTTACTATTAGTGCTGGCTTGTTCTGAGTATTCTTGAATAGATCTAATTTTGGTTTTACGAGAAATCAGTTTACTGCAGGTTTTCGACAAATCCAGAATACCCGGGATCGGAACATCCGACGCGAACATCCGACGCCGTCAGAACATCCGACCCAGATCAGAACATCCGATGCAGGGGTTTCTGGACCAGGTCGGAACATCTGATCTGCATCGGAACATCCGACGGGCTGGTCACTGTTCAAGTTTATTAATTCAGCAATTTCGTTTTATTCGCCTATTCACCCCCTCTAGGCGACATAGCGATCCTTTCACTTGTCAAGCCAGTCAAGGCACCGCGCAGGCCACAGGGGAAGGAGAGGAGCCATCACACAAGCCGTAGGGGAAGTAGAGGAGCCGCCGCACAGGCCGTAGGGGAAGGAGAGGAGTTGTCGAGCTCTGTCGCGTTGCGCGCAGGAGGGCGCCATTGCGCCGCCTGCTGCCATTGTTCACTGCCGTCGTCCTCCGCCGCCTATCGCCGCCATTCAGATCTGGTATAGGATTGATCGAATGAGGACTTGAGGTGGGGAGGAAGGCCAGGATCACGTCTTTGCGTGGGGGAGAGAGGCCGAAGGTCATCGTGCTTGAGGTGGGAGAGGCCCGGAGGCCAAAGGCCATCGAGAATGTGTGGCCGTGTGGGGAGAATGGGCCTACGTATCAGGCTATTCAGGATTTCGGTTTTTGATGGCTCGAAACAAAAACTAAACTGAATTTGCTCAGCTTTCTAAAATCATAAATCGAAACCGAACCGAGATACTGAAAAACCAAAATTTTCGGTTTGTTCGGTTCGGTGTAAAAATGCCCACCCTACTCACAGATACCCGAAAGAGAAACCCTGCTTCGGACCCAAATCACCAAGCCGGTCATCAACACCGCTGCGTGGACCTAGCCCCAGGCCGAAGCTTTGCATCCTCCTCCGTTGCGTCGCCGCAATGAGTCCTTTATTGGTTAGACTCTTGACCCTACGGTCCTGTTCTTTTGAGCTGATCTGAACAGCTAAAATGATTGAACTTCGAGAGATTCTTGAGGTAGTCTCGAGATTTGGATTCATTTTGTTTTACTTGCTTTTTAAAGTGTTAGAACCCACCTTCAAAGCAACAAAAAAAGGGACTAAAAAACTCAAAGCATATGTCTTTTCTAGATAAGTCTTTAAACTGTTAAGCCGTTAGAGCATGCGTAGCAGGTCCAGTATCTCACGCGCCAGCATCACGCAGCACAATGATTTTTTCCGCCCAGCCCGTCCCGCCCAGTCCACACGCTGCTGCTTGTCTCGTGCGATTCAAATCTTCCGCCAGCACGCAAGCCTAGCAGCTGCATCAGCACATGATGCTGGCATGTGACGCAGAGTCTACTGCACATGTTCTTAAGCTGTTAAATTGAAAAGAACAAGGCCTAAATATTATGGCTAATTATTCGCCGTCGTCTTGCTATCGGTAGCCCGAAGGCCACCACGAGCGAAGACGACGGATCGACACTGGCGATGAGCTAACTTTTTCTCTTCATCTGGCGGCGGCAGCTAGGTTACGCACGTCTAGTGCAATTTTCTCTTGGAAATAGGCTAGAGGTGGTGTTGGTGTTATCAAATTTAATTCCCAACATCCAGTTTTTACCCACATCATAATAGTATTTTTATTTGGATTTTAATTCTTCCGTTAGTGCATTATTATTTATAATTTTTTTATCAACTCTACTAAATCATTGTATTTCTAAATGTTTTGCGTGCTTTATTTTACCTTTTGATCACAGTGGCCTGTTCTTTACAGTTTAAAATCTACACCATGAAAATTGTGATTTTTAATTAACGCTATAACATTTTGTAGCTATTTTTAAGGCTTTTAATGTTTTTTCTCAAAGATTCCGAAACTATTTTAATATATTTTTCACTTTTTCAAGTCTTTTTTAGCCATGTTTTTGAGTTGAAACCATCGATAGATTATAATAATTCTAAAATGTCATGGACCCTTGATAGAGGACTTAAAGATCAAAAAAATGTTAAAAATGATTTTAAATATTTTAGAAAAAACACTCAAAGTCTTAAAAAACAACTATAAAGTGCTATAACATTTGGCTTGCACAAGAATAACAAATTTTTAGCGACAACTTTTAATTTTAATTTAAGCGGAAGAGAACAGTTTTAGTTTTAGAGCCGTCAATATTTTAGATTACATTGTACCATAACTTTTGAACTCTTATCAAACAAGGTTGACAAGTGTAAAAGGTTGAGAGTGAAACTAAGAAATGAGGTAAAGAAAGAGACACAATAGAATATAATGTAATATTTATTATAGCAAACCAAATAAGTGAAGTTTGACTAGTAAAATAGAAGAGCTTTTAGACGTTGCATGCGAGCTTGCCACCACGGCTCTCATTGTGCCGTCCAGTTGGATGATGGTGGGCCATCTTCCTCTAGATTGAGCAGGCCTACATGGTCGAGCGGGGTCGAAGGTGGGATTAGACGGTGACGACATGTCCTACATATCGCCACCATAAACAAGTAGGGGTCGAGTTAGGCGGTGTCAACAACGTCGTCCTCCTCCATATCTGTTGGAGCCCTGTGGTCGATCTAGTTGGGGGCGAAAGTGGCGGTAACCTATCGTGGTCCGCTTGACTGCTTCTCCATCGGCTGAGGAGGAAGGAAGAAAAAAGAGAAAGGACGTTTAAAAGTGCTTTAAGGCTTTGTTTGTTTCAGATTAAAGTTGAGTTGTGTTTTTATTGTAGCAAATTTGTGAAGTCGAAACACGTTTTAAAGAATTCAAAAAATTATGAAAAAATTATTTTGCAAACTTTAAGAGAAACTATTTAAAACCCCACAAAAATGACTGCAAAATATTACATCATTTGAATTATATAAAAATAACAAATTTTCATTTAATTTAATTTAATCTGAAACAAACAAGGCCTAAGATTTGCATAATGGTATAGAGCTAATCTACACGTTGTTTTACGATGATAAATTAATATGCAATGTAGATCTCAAATTAGAAGTTTTTTTTTTCCAGAGGAATCGCATCGAAGTTGGCATCTCTATCATTAACTTTTACCGACACCGACGAACCGACTTGTGCCCGCTCTGGCCGGCCCACAAGGCAGAGAGACAGGGCCACATCCGGTTCAACCATCGCCACGGAACACAACAGCACACGCACGCCACGTCGCTACCAACCGCCGCGATGCTGCGCCCGATCACCTCCTCCGGCCGGCCGCCGCCGGCGGCGGAAGCGGCGACGAGCTCGACCCCGTCCTCTTCCTCCACGGCGGAGTCCTCCATGGCGTCCCTCATCGAGCGCGCCACCTCCACCACCGACCCCTCCGTCGACCCTGCCCTCCTCCGCGCCATCAAGTCCTCCGCCCGCGCTTCCGACGGCGCCATCCGCGACGCCTTCCGCATCCTCCTTGCCCTCATGTCCAAGCCCCACGCCCACGTACGTGCGCCGCCGTCCACCTTCCTCCTCGAATCTCCCAGGCTAACCCTCAATTTTTTCAAACCCTAGCGCGATGATCTCCTCTCTCCTTTGTGCGCAGGTGCGGCTCCTCGCCTTCACCATCGCCGACGAGCTCTTCATGCGCTCCAAGCTCTTCCGCTCCCTCCTCGCCGACGCGCTCGACGGATTCCTCCCGCTCGCCGTTGGCTTCCGCCGGGCACAACCGCTGCCGCCTCCCGCCGCCTCCGCCGCGACGCTCCGCAAGGCCGCCGTCCAGGCGCTCGAGCGCTGGCACCATCTCTTCGGCGCTCACTACCGCCAGCTTCGCCTCGCTGTTGAGTACCTCAAGGAGTCCGCCCGCGTCCAGCTCCCTGGCCTCCGTGCAGCCATTGAGGCTCGTGCTGCAAGGGAGGCACGCACCCAGGAGATCTTGACTGGCAAGGTTGACCAATTGCGCCAAAACCTTGCTTCCATCAAGGAAGAAATCCAGTCCACTTTTGATGAGATCCGCAATGGGTTGGAGATCATCCGTGCCAAGTCTGAGAAATTCGAGATTTATGCGGATGAGGATGATGAAGAGCAGGAGATTGCATCTTTGGCGATGCGCAGTATTAGGATGGCATCATTGAAGGCCGGTGAATGGATTCCAGAGACTCAGGAGAACGAGGCAGTTTTTGATGCATTGAGGGAAGCGTACCGGCTCCTTGTGTCAAAGCATTTGGTTGCTGTTTCTGAATGGATATCTGTGCTTGTTAGGGTCAATCTTGCAGACAACCGGTTCAGAGATTCTGCTTTGAAGGAATTAATTGATGTTAAGAATGAGATACGTGCAGTGCGAGACCGATGCAGCGAGCTAGGTGTTAATCTTGACAATGTTCGAAGGCGCAAGGATGTCCAGGAGGAAGAGAATGATGACTTTTGGATCGAGGGGGAGATTGAAATTCCTAGTCCTGCTATAGTCAAGAGCAGTGCAAATGTTGCAAGTACGAGCAAGGATACTAGGAAGGGAAAGAGAGCAGTAGATGGTGTTAATTCTGGTAATGGCAAGGCATCCAGTGCTGGTAATAGATCTCGAAAGCTGGATCCAGAAAGATCAAGGCTACTTGCAGAAGCTCCTGTGCTACCATGGAGTTCTGTCTTTGACCGTTGGGGTTCAAGTGGGGATGCACATGTAAACCAGAGGGGACTTGAGCTCGAGAGCCATTGGGGGAGAGTGGACAATGATGCTGTTATATCTGCAGCAAAGATTGCAGAGTTAAATGTTCACAGTTCAGTTTATAAAGAAGAGCCTGTTGACATCCTACCATGCCGTGCACCTATGAAGAAAGGAGGTCTTTGCCAGAGAAGGGATATCAGGATATGCCCGTTTCATGGACCCATTGTCCCACGTGATGCGGAAGGAAATCCAATTGGTCAGAATGGTGGCAGCGATGCAGAAGGAAATCCCAGTGAGCAGAATGGAGGCAATTGTGGCGTGGGAGGAAATCCCATCAAGGAGAATGGAGGCAGTTGTGATGCAGTAGGAAATTCCATTAAGTCAAATGGAAACAATGATGGTGAATATATGCAGGAATCCTCTCCAAGAATGACAAACAGAAATAGCGATGCCAGTGACAGCGATGGAGTTCATGATCCTGGTAAAATTATAATGGAGCAGTTGGCAAGACAAGCAGTTAAGAATGTCCGGAAAAGAGATAGGGATGACAAAGAACAGAAAAGAGCCCAGCGTGCGAGAATTCGTCAGCACAATGAAGATGTTTTGCGGGAAGCGGCTCTTGCTTCAACTTCGCATTCAGCAGCAGCATATGACCAGCCTTCAGAATCACAAGCTCGACAGGGACGCCGAGGTAAGACAAAGGCACCAACGCTAGCATCGATGCTGAAAAAGAAAGTTACTACCAAAGATAGAATTGCAGAGAGGCTTCTGAATGCTCGTGCTAGGGATGTGACAACAAGGGAGGTATCTCATAATGAAGATATGAGCTACAGAGAAGCATTCCCAAATCAGTGGTAGTTGACCTTTAAAAGGTCAGTGGTAGTGGAATCGCTTGGTGGTTCTTGTATAGGATGGGTGAAATCTTTGCGATAGGAATTAAGTCAGCACATTCTCATGTACAAAATAGTCAGCTTATTAACAGGTGCATGGTTTTTATCTAGTCACAAATGAAATTGTAGGTTTCTGTTAGGAAATTTTAGTTACTGTACACTAGTATATGAATTTCTTGTGTTTCTTTTGTATATTCATTTTTATCCCATGTAAAATCGCCCCTCTTGGATCTAACTTCATACTACAATAATCTGGTTGCCTTTCAAGACATTGGTACAACGAAGCTTTATTTTGCTTGAATGCCAATTCTTTGATATGTTCTATCTACTATTAAAGTATTTTAATCTAATTCGTGATGCCCTGAACAGTTCCATGATACTCCGCATATATGTAGCAGTACCACTGGCATTACGAAAGTTCACATCCCAAGGCGGCAGCTTGTTCTGTCAAACTTGACCAGATTAGCATTTTTTTAGGGTTGATCAGCTTAGCATTTTTTGAACGGTTGACCATCTTAACATTGCTTGCCTTCGATAATCGTTACTGCACGACCTAATTATGTCAAAAATCAAGGGATAAAATCTTATATTCCACTGGCTTCGAGCTTAATCCCACCATCTCTCTCTTCTATACGGTTGACAATGCTATTTATCCCTTTCTATGCCATCGTCATCAAAGGCAGTTAGTTTTCACCGTTACATAATGCTCAAAATACTCCCTCATCCCTCCTTGCCCCTTTACTCTTCTTTTCTCTCCTCTCATTCTTTTTCTTTCACCTTCTCTCTCGGTGCTCTCTTTGTCAGGCATCTACCTCTTGCTCAACGTCGCTTTGAGGCCATCATTGCCTACGCCACCCCCAACAAAGATGGCAATTTTACCTATGGGTTCGAGTACCTGTGGGTACCCGACCCGGTGGGTTTGGGTATGGGCGTGGGTTTATATTCATGAAATATTTTGGGTTTGGATTCGTGTATAGTTTTCGGGTTTTAGGTTCGGGTTTATTTTTACGCCCATGGGTACTCGAAAAGAATAATAAAATAAAATAAAATATAACATGACATCGTTCACCCATGAGACAAGATGTTCTCTCGTCTGAGGTTCCGTAAAGACCTTTAACCATCTAGCTCTTGGTTGGCATCCCCTCTAAGGTTTTCCCGCAGCGCAAGTTAAACCTCTTGTTGGATATGTTTCCCTCTTCAGTCAGAAGAATGACGCCATGTATCTTTTGCATCTTCTCCACCACACGAGATGTCTAAAACCAAGAGTTCGAGGGATACTCAGTGACGGCCAGCCCATACAAGCACTCATAGTTGCACTTTTGTATTTACATTTGACAACCACAAGGTGTCGGTCCTTACGGACTAGGGTGGTTCCCACACTAGCATCGAGTCTCGTGCTAAGCTGCACTCTCCAAGCAACCAGCCGCCCTAATCAATTTTATGAAATTAACCCAACCTGCTGGTAGCCCCAACTACACAAGATTCCCATTTCATAAAACCGACAACAAACTATCATCATTCCAAAACATAGTGAAACTGTTATTGGTACAAGGTCACAAGGAGGACATAAAAACACAAAACTAATAGCATGGCTAAGCAACAGTTTTCTAACTAAACAATGAATCATGCCAATAATAAGTAAAGTAGTAATCCTGAGGTTTCTATTGTTGTGGCATGTTGTATGTTGTGGGGTTTAACTAAACATACCCATATATCTTTTTAGATTTTTATTATAACAGACTGTCGGTGTCTGGGAATCGTGCTCCTGAAGAGCAGCGGGTCCACGGACCGGCAGACGAGTTTGTAGTTGGTGTGAGGCCCAACGACAAACCCTCTCAGCAGCGCGGGTGGCGGCCGAGCCTGCAGGGGCTCAGGTCGTGCGGTCTTCCCGGACTAAGCCTGGTGCGACTAGATGATCCGGGTACAGATCCTTCGTATAGTGGGAAGACAGAGAGAAACGATGCAAACCGTGGAGACACAAGTGATTTACCCTGGTTCGAGCCCCCACTGCCGGGTAATAGCTCTACTCCAGTCTTGTTGATTATATGGTGGAAAACGGTATAGAGGTGCCGAGACCGGGCTTGAAGCCACCGATCCCATACTTACAATGGTGGTGACCCAAAGACTACAACTACTCGCTCAGGAAGTTTCGGATGCAGGTGTCGCCCCCCCTTGAGTTCGATGGAGTTCTCCTTTTATAGGCGCTGTGGGCGTCCCGAGGCTGATACGGCGGGCCCCGCGCTGGTCTTTGTTTTAGTGGCGAGGTTCTTGTCTCGTTCTAGGGCCCTGTCGGTTCTCGAGCCTGCAGGGAGAAGCTGGTCGGGTTAGTACTGGACACGTGTTTGTCTTAACATGCCGGTTTAGGGAAGAGAACTTCTTTAGGGAGAAAGCACTTTCCCTTTATCCCCAATACAGCCTTGACTGGACCGAGCCAACTTCGCGCCACCCGTTGGGGGCGTCGCGTAGCGTAACGACCACCTGCTGCCTGCCAAAGAGGGCAAACGATAAGATGGGCTGCCCGCTTGTCATTTTTCGGGCTAGGGATCCCTTGGGAGATACAGTTCGTTCTGGTCAAGGCCGGAGAAGGTGTGGTGGGACACGGTAGTTGTCACCACTTGTTCGTGGGTAAGCGGATTACCCGAGGAACCTTTTCCCGGGCCAAGGATAGCCCGGGGGACACATGGTGCCACACGGTTTGACCTAGTCAAGCCCGGGGCAACCGCTGGCAGGTTAGGCGCCTTCGTTAGTACGGTAGGGAACGGCCTTTCGGATCCCCTGTCTGTGTGATGGGCCGGTACGGAAATGGCTCAAGGTCCGTCCCAGGATGGGCCGTTCGCCAATCACCAACACAGACCATCTGTGAAAATCTAATAAACAGGTATAAACATAGAACATGAGCAAAATAGTCAACATTGGGCTTGTCTTGATCACCTAGGTCAACACCAGCTCCGGCTTGGTCGACGACGTCGACAAAACTCGTATCTAGCATATGAAAACCATAAATAAATATAATGGAACGATAAAAAGAAAAATAGATGAATGCATATGTTGCTAAGGAGCTATATAAATAATAGTGCACAATATTATAATCATTTCGAAACTTATTTCATAATTTTTGGATTTAATTTGTGAAAGATATGAATAAACTAAGTCTTTCGAACAAATAAAATAAATAGGAGGAGGGGTATTGGGCTTGGCTGGTCCTGGTAGCCCAACCCATGGTATGTATATGTGTTGTGCAGCAGCAGCTTTGAACACCATACTTAGGAGACGGCATAAAGGCCTATGAATTGAACATCAGCGAGGAGCCTTAAATCTTTACCACACCTCAGGACTATATCTTGTGTTCAATTAAAAATAAATATGATAGCATGATATATGGTTGTACAGGATATTCACCAAATAAGTAATTTATTTTTTGGTCGCTTGTTGGACTTTGAAGTGTTTCCATGACTTTGATCTTCGTTGCGAAGCACAAACATCATACTATAGTCATGAATTTGTGTTTATATGTTCAAAGTTAATGAAAGGTTAGAGTTGAAATTGATTAATGTCATATATATTGTATTCAATATTGAGATATAAGCTTATTATATATCTCGGGTTCGGGTACCAATTGGGTCTGGGTATGGGCGTGGGTTTATACCCATGAAATATTTCTGGTTCGGGTATAGTTTTCGGGTTTCGAGTTCGGTTATGAGAGGGGTGTACCCTAAGGTACCCGACCCGATTGCCATCCCTAACCCCCAAGTGGCATGCCCTATGCTCCTATGAAGGGCTCACCAAGAGGTTCGTGGCATAGGCCATCTCCCACGTTATCTTGGACACCGCCCTGACCTCCCAGCTCATTTCTAACGAGACTCAAGAATAGAGATGGATCCTTTCTATGTTTTATTTGTTTTAGTCCTTGGATAAAATAGCTAGAATACACAGATATATAGCTCTTGGATCAAAACCATCAAAAGAACAAACTTTAATACATCAGAGTACGTAAGAAAACATGACTTGTTATAAATTTCAGACACACAAGCTTTAAAATAGTGGAAGACTTAAATAACTCGGTAGGAGAAAACGGTAGCAACATAACAATTCCCACATGCAAGTTGTAGGGCGAACTCCTAGACATCAGGGTAGTTTTCATCTTGAACGTCTGCGGCAAAATCCTCTTCAGTGTACTTCTCGCCATCAAGGTTGCAGCTCTGCAGCTCTGTAACAGGAACCGCTCGTTGAACTGAGCAATCACGCGATTAAAACACGAGGACGAGTATATTTAACATACTCGCAAACCAATTTACTATAATGCACACGTAGGTTAGGCAAGGGAAATGGTTTAACTCTTGCGAGAATGCTAGTTTTTGTCTAATTTTGCAAAGCAATTTGATAAACAGCTGAAATTTGAAATCGTTTATTTCATAAACCAATTGGTTCACCACCGATACCCTAAACCTGGCTAAGCCACTAGTTTTCATCAAAATCCCAATTTCCTTTCAGCATCTCCACTGTAAGCCTCATAAAACCAAACCCATGAGAACATTGTGGTTTTCTCTTTAAATTTCTCCGAAACAAAATTTTTTGGAAAACTACCCTTGTGGCAACACCCCCAACATCTGCCCTTAATCGTGGGCATATCTATCATGATGGTTGTACACTCTACAGAGGTTGCTCCCTTTTCCCATGAGACATGACGTTCTCTTGTCGGAGGTTCCGTGAAGACCTTTAACCATCCAGCTCTTGGTTGGCATCCCCTCTAAGGATTCCCCGTATCGCAAGCTAAACCTCTTGTTGGATGTGTTTCCCTCTTGAGTCAGAAGTATGACACCATGTATCTTTTGCATCTTCTCCACCACACGAGATGTCTGTAAGAATCAAGCTCCCATGGGCTTTGTAATTTATTTTGGAGATTGATGCACTTAATTCTCAAATGGAAACTCTTGGTTTTTATGGACCCCAAAGGGGTGATTTTCTGGCGTCGACTTCACTCAAGAATAAGGACTTTATTTTCATATTTCTTCTACATTCTTGGGTCTACATTCTTGGGTGAGTTGTTGGCGTAACCTAGATGATAGTGTAAATTCTCTTTCTGACTGCAGGGTCCCAGGAGCACAGTTGAGTCATTAGTTATCTCAGTTTCCGAAGTCTTTCAGAGATTGTTTCGGGTCCGAGCATCTTGTTCTCAAGTTTGTTTTTCATAGTGCCTAAGTTTTTCCACTTGTCCGAATATCCTCTCCGGCACCAAATTTTATCTGTCAAGCCACGTGATCTACCAAAAATGCTGCTGGGTCTCCCTGGGGGTAGGACTGTCCTAACTGAGTGTTCTCTTCTACTGCGTAGTTGAGCTGATGCCTTAGGCCGGACTGTCCGGCCTTGGAGGCTGGATTGTCCGACCCAAGTTATCTCCTCCCTGGCTTGCAAGTTTCTTTTTCCAGTAAGCGCCTACCTTCGGCCGGATTGTCCGGACCGCTTTGTCCGGACTGTCCGAACCTTGTTGTGTCCCTTCTGTCTCGTTATTTATTTTTTACAGAGAGCGCATGCCTTCGTCCGGACTGTCTGAAAGTTGTCTGGGGTTTTGTCCGGACTAGGGCTTGAATCTGGATCTGAGATCTATTTCTTAGGGTTCCGAAGTGAGGGCCGGAGTATAGAAAGGCCTTTTCTGCTCAAGGGAGGATTGAGAGACTCATTTGCAACCCTAACCACCTTTCCCCAAGTGCGCAAGCTCTCTCCCAAGGATCCTAGCTCTAGGGTTTCCATGTGCATGTGAGAAGAGTGTTGGTGAGGTGAGTGTCCTCCGGCGGATTTGTGCTCCTTGAGACTTCGTTGACAGAAGGAGGATCTTTACCAAGCCGTCTTCATCAAGCTTTCATCGATTTCTTGTGCCTCCGTGTGTTTGGGGAAAGTCCACCGTGTGTCAGTGGCCGCCGCCGTGCATTGGCGGTGATGGACTGAAGTCCATCATGTGTTGGTGGACGCCGCCGTGAGTTGGTGGTGTGGGTTTGAGGAGCTCAGCGCATGTGGAAGCACTCAAGACCGTGTGAGGGGTTAGGAGCTCACCTCGCTGTGTGTCGGTGAAAGAGTTTCCACGAGTGGATTGAGGCGGAAGGCTCGTGAGGGAGCCGGTTCTAGTGTGTCGAGGGCTTGCCTCAGCAGGGAGTAGGAGTTCGTCTCCGAACCTCGGGAAAATATCCTTGTATCTTTTTACTTTCCCACAATTTATTTTCTCGCAAGCTTTCTCTTATATGCATGCCTGTGATGTGCGATACTTGTCATATTAATTTGTGTGATACTTCTCCTTGTGTAGTTCTAGAATTCTTTAGCTAAGTGATTAACTTTTAGTTTGCATAATCATCAACAAAAACATAAAAAAAATTAAAAGTAGTCCAATTCACCCCCCTCTTGGCCTTCGATCCCTTCAATGTCTAAAACCAAGAGTTCGAGGGATACTCAATGAAGGCCAGCCCATACAAGCACTCATGGTTGCACTTTTGTACTTACGTTTGACAACAAGGTGTCGGTCCTTACGAACTAGGGTGATTTCCACACTGGCCTCGAGTCTCGTGCTAAGCTGCACTCGCTAAGCAACCAGCCGCCCTAATAAGTTTTATGAAATTAACCCAACCTGCTGGTAGCCCCAGCTACACAAGATTCCCATTTCATAAAACCAACAACACAAACTATCATCATTCCAAAACACAGCGAAACTATTATTGGTACAAGGTCACAAGGAGGACATCAAAACACAAAACTAATAGCATGGCTAAGCAATAATTTTCTAACTAAACAATGGATCATGGCAATAATAAGTAAAGTAGTAATCCTGAGGTTTCCATTGTTGTGGCATGTTGTATGTCGTGGGTTTAACTAAACATACCCATATATCTTTTTAGATTTTTATTATAATAGACCATCTGTGAAAATCTAATAAACAGGTATAAACATAGAACACGAGCAAAATAATCAACATTGGACTTGTCTTGATCACCTAGGTCAACACCGGCTCCAGCTTGGTCGACGAAACTCGTATCTAGCATATGAAAACCATAAATAAATATAATGGAACGATAAAAAGAAAAATAGATGAATGCATATGGTGCTAAGGAACTACATAAATAAATAATAGTGCACAATTTTATAATCATTTTGAAACTTATTTCATAATTTTTGGATTTAATTTGTGAAAGATATGAATAAACTAAGACTTTCGAACAAATAAAATAAATAGGAGGAAGGGTATTGGGCTTGGCCGGTCCTGGCAGCCCAACCCAAGGCACAACGCACGAATGGCGCTTGCACGTAGGCAAGGAGAGACAGCGGCGAGGCGGCCTGGCTGGCCCGGTGGCCCAGCAAGCAATGCGGGCGAGAGACGCGCGCTAGCAAACGAGGCGGCGCGGCAGCCCAGCGTGAGGAGGCAGGCCAGAAGCGCACACGGCGTCTGGCTGCGGAGGTGCTGGATTGACAGGGAGGTCAGTGGCGCTCCGAAGCCTCCGATGAGGGTAAAAGGAGGAGAAAATGGAACTCCCAGGGGTCATGTGCCTTGAAATATTTTATTACTCCCTCCATTTTGTTTGTTTGACGCTTTTGACTTTTAAACACATCTTTTACCATTCGTCTTATTAAAAAATTTACTGCAAACATGCAAAAAAAGTCATGTCTAAAGTATCTTTATTGATAAAACAAATCACAACAAAATATCATTGTCATGTCTAAAGTATCTTTATTGATAAAACAAATCATGACAAAATAAATGATATTTACATAATTTTTTTAAATAAGATGAATGGTCAAAGGCATGCTCAAAAGTCAAAGGCATCAAACAAAAAAAATGGAGGTAGTATTTGGAAATTGAATCTCTAGTAGTAAAAGCACCTTATAGTGATGATACGTTCTATTAAAAAATTTCGTAATCCCTTATAATTAGGTGGAAGCAGTTCTACCAACTTGAAATCTGGACCCTCAAGTCTATCCATGCTGCTCAGATCCTCTCATCTTCCATGCGCCACCCAAAGGTCCCAACCCCCGAACCCCAACTTGCCCTCAATCCCTATCCCGCCGTCGCCCAGACCACCCCTCCCTCCACTCATGATGTCCCTCCACATCACCCGTCCTTGCGGTGCCCCCTGCCGCCTCTCACCTCATCGCTCACTTCGCGCCGCCTCACCAACCACGCACCATGCCCAAGCACGACGAGCGGTGCCTTCGCAGGTGGTTCTTTGCTCCCCAATCCCGCCGATCTCCTCCCAACGCCTCTCCCTTCCCAGTCCCCATCTCCAGCCGCCCCTCCCTCTCCCCGCCACCTCTGCCCTCTCCCCTTCCCTGCCACCTCTTCTCCTCCACCACTGCCTCTCTTCTCCAATCCGAGGAGCGACGCCGCTGCTGTTGCATGGCGTTATGCCCAGCCAGACATACGTCGCCCTGCTAGCCGCCCAGCGCGCCCAGGGCCCAGGACGCCGCCGCCGCCCACCCGTTTTCGTCTCCGCCAGCCAACCACGGATGTCAAGATGCGGCGACTCCCTCTTCCCCCCGGATCTGCGCTGCGACTCCGAGGCCGAGCTGCTGGGTCACCGCGTCGGGGAACATCTTCGGATCGAGCGCGAGTTCAAGAAGTGGCGAAGATGAGGGAGTAGATCGACCGCTGCCGCGCCGCCATCGCCTTCATTATTTGTGTGGCTTGCTTCGCTTCTTCCCTGTAGTAGTGATTATGAAACCGTGGCTAACCGCTTGAAAACAACGGTCAGCTGACAAACCAGTCTGGACCGGTTTTTGGAAAACCGCTTGGCTAGGTTTGAATTAAATCCAAATTTTGTTTAAATTTAAAAGTTTGTGAAAAAATCTAAAACAATTCCATAAAATATTAAACATTATTTTATTACTATTGGCTGAAACAAAATTTGCAAATTCAAAATTTTTACCGTTATTTTATGTGATTTTAGTTTGATATGAATGGAAATAATGGAATAAAGAAGAAAAAATAACATATATATTTAATGGGCTGCCTCCTAAGCCCTTTTTTTAAAAAAAATTAATTTTTCTGTTTTTTCCCTATTTTTCTCTAATATTTCTATTTTCTGCAAAAACCGCTCGGCTAGCTCTAACCGAGTGGTTAACCGAGAAAACCGTCGGTTAGCAGACCGAACCAAAATTTGTATATATTCAAATTTGATTTTTTTGGTTTTTGCTCGAATTTTTCGGTTAGCCGCGGTAACCGCTCAGTTAACCGAACTGAGCGTACTTCGGTTTTTGAGCTCGGTTCGGTTATGTAATACTCGGCTGAGGTTGCAAATGGCGGAGGCTGAAGGGAAACCGAGGCTGTGCTCATGATATTGAACTAAAAAATTACATATATTATTCATATTGATTTCTATAGGTGGCTACCATATCAAATGCAGTATACGACATATGAGCGAAATGACGTATGCAAAACAACAGGTCCGGTCACTAAGAATTTTTCATTTGGTTGGCTGTTCCATTTATTTTGGTAGCCAGATGATACCCATATTAATGAAATGTGTCTATTAATGAAGCACATCAGATGATTGCTTGTCTCTTTTCTTCCGATGACAGGCCGACCTCCACCGGAGGACATTTTGGCGTCCTAAAAATAACTGGTTGGTTCGCCTTTATTGAGTTCATCTCTTCTAGAGCGACTTGAAGAATATTTTATGAAAAAAAGAAAATAAAGAGTCAGATGGATGTCGCTTAGAATATTGGAACGATGCAGCGTCCCCTACTTCTCGATCTGGGTCGATTTCGCTGACGACCTCTTTCTGAGGGTGCTCGTGCATGTCACGCCAGCCCCTACTCCATCTCCCACCGCTTGGACTCCATCTCACAGGACAAATTCTACTCGACGGCAGGGCCGAGGTGATGAAGAATGTCATGGTACCAAAACATGTTTCATCTTCTTTCTTTGGTTATGAATCACAATGTTTTGATTTGAAGCAATTTTTTTGTTTTGACAAGAAAGAGAATGCTTTCATATTCTTGATTTTGGCTTGATGGTATGTATATGTGTTGTGCAGCAGCCAGCAGTAGCTTTGAACACGATACTTAGGAGACGGCATAAAGGCCTATGAATTGAACATCAGCGAGGAGCCTTAAATCTTTATCACATCTCAGGACTATATCTTGTGTTCAATTAAAAATAAATATGATAGCATAATATATGGTTGTACAAGATATTCACCAAATAAGTAATTTATTTTTTGGTCACTTGTCGGTTGTCATCTCTGTACTTTGAAGTGTTTCCTTGACTTTGATCTTCGTTGCAAAGCACAAACCCTTTGAAATTTAATTTGTGTTTTGGTGGTAGGACACTTCTATTTAATTTCAATTTAATGCGGTGCTTCAATTGATGTTTTCTTTTATCCCTTTGAAATTCCGTTGCAAAGCACAAGCACTGTACTAGTATGGAAAAATTAAGGTGGGAGTTTCCAATATTTGAGGAGGGGTAGGTGGGAGCCAGGAGAGAGGGGTCGGCAGGGGAGGAGAGGGCGCCAGGAGGAGGTGGCTCCAGGTGGGAGAGAGGGAGAGAGGAGAGGAAGAGAGAAGAAAAAAATGGTCCCACACACTAGAAGATAGAAATAAAGAAAAAGGAAAAATGGGAATTAATGCTAGGACATTAATGCCGATAGATTAATAATCAAAACTCAAATTAAATTTGAATTAACTTTATAAATTATTTGACATGGCAGTAAGAGCATGTACAGCAGGGGCTCTATCAGCCCCTGCATTTCAAAATTTTGCCACCGCGCCAAGGCAGCATAAGGCCCTGTGTCTCTGCTCTGTTTTGAATTTTTAACCCGGGTTTACTGTAGCTACAGTAATTTCGGGGGGGGCTGCTGGGGATGCTCTAAGATGCCATATGGAAAATATTATTTTAAATTAATCTTTTAAATGGAAGATTTAAGTCAAAATACAAATATTATTCAGGAAAATATTTCAAGGCACATACTCATTTAATAAATTTCTGAACTTCAAATATATGTAAAAAAAATTATGATACGCAATGCATATGATTTTTAAATTTTAAAAAATAAGGATGTGACACTTCCTCACCATTGGACCGTGTGCCATCCCTAGCCTCACTTTTGTGGACCCACGGCCCACACGGTATGTCTATCCTTCCTATATGCACGTTGCTTACTTCGGGTGGTCTAGAATGTCGCATGTGCTGCATTCGCTCCCCTAGGTCGTGTTAGGACCAGATTCATATTCGTAGCCCTATAAAAAAAGGGGACGTCTCCCTAGTACGAGTGTAACCTATACTTCGGCAGTGCGTAGCGATGGACTGGAAGCTGAGCGCGCGCGCGTGTGGAGAGTGTAGGCTGGCACAAACGCATGATAGCGGTGGGCAGGGCAACTAAGGAGAGCTGGGCGCATCAGAGTTAGGCGTTGTGGTGTGGCAGCAAGGTGATGCCGTTTGCAAGTCAGTGAACAGTGCACCCCAGCCATTTTTCCTAAGATCTTGAGTAACCAAGTCCGTGACAAACATGGGGTCTATTTAGATGCAAATTTTGACATGGATTGGCATCCTTTTACCACTATATAGACAGATCTAAGGGGAAACAAGCGGCATAGTAGAAGATGGTGTTTTGGGTGCCATGAAAAACTCAATCTATGGTGTGACGAAGCATTTTCTAGAGCAAGACAGTTGTGACGATTTTGAAGGGAGGTGTTCGGGAAGGCTGTGATGTGGTCTGACAAGTGAAGGTTAGGCTGGCTGACTGTAAAGGCTACAACAACGATCTATCCAATGATCCAAAGCGTTTGATGTGGTGTACAAATCGGACAGTAAAACCAACAACGACAAAGGAGTTGTGGTGCCGGTCAAACCATCGGTTGGCAGGATGTCGACAAGCTCCAATTTCAGTTTGGTAAAGTTTGATGGTACTGGAAACTTCAGCTTGTGGTAGGCTAGGATCAAAGATCTGTTGGTGCAACTGGAAATCTTGAAAGCACTTCGGCCGGAGATGGTGGAGGATGACAATTGGGAGGAGTTGTAGCTACGTGCAGCTCACTATCTGGCAGTTGCGCTTGTTGGGCCGTTCAACAATGCATTCGTGGAGAATCACTGGGATGCATTCGTGGAGTACAAAACTTCGAATGAGACCGAAACAAGTTAATTGCACAAAAAAGTATATACCACCACCATCTCTGCACTGGTGGTTACCTCAAGAAGATACCCCAGTGGCAGAGGAGGGAAGAAGAATTGTTGCTCAAAGGTATCGAACCTATAACATTAGAATGGCTTGCCAGATCGAAGGTCGAAGTATAACTTCGTATAATGTATGCTATACGAAGTTATTACGCACATCGGTGTTTAGTCAGAGTTGACAAAATTCGCTGAAAGGCTTATATAAGTAATTGGGCGAACTTCCCTTTATGACAAACAGGGAGAATGACAAGCTAACAATGGCCCTAAAAACCCGAAGCACCTTGGACATACATGAGGTGTTGCCGTGGTGCCATGGAAGGTTGGTTTCACTCAAGACGCCGAGACGTACAGGAGTCGTCAGCCTGAAAATCACAATAATTTCTTGAGCTTTAAAAACGCCTAGTCGCAACATAGGAGACAATGCGAGAGGAGGTCAGAAAAAAGTAGATTTAGCCTTGAACTCTCGTCGGGAGATGCACCAAGAACCTCTGAGTAATCTCGATTACGTTATCTGCCCCTTTGCGCGACGGAGCAGCTGCGCTTCCGGCGTGCCCCCAAAGTGGACCTGGCCCACTATCTCATGGACGACATCACATAGCGGATACCTTGTGAGCTACATGTGGAATACGAAACCTCTCCCGGCATGGCTTACCCAATGGAGCCGAGGCAGGTTTTGCATTTTAGGTGAAAACATTACAATGATTGGAGATGCAGTACACCATTTCATTATGTGGCGCAAGCGCCACATAACCTTTTGAGATAACGTGGAGGCGGATCTTGGCAGAAGAAGCTCGACTCTTTCACCATCTCCCACACACAGAAACTCGACACTTTCATCACCTCCCACACATGGTAGTCCGTCTCCTGCAAGCGAAACTCCAACTCCAACATTTGCTGCCCAATACAGGATGCCTACTCTAGTACCTTATAAGAAGGAAACTCTGCCCCAAAGAAGGCAACATCACCCAAGAAAGCAGCACCTCCCAAGAAGTTTCCGTATGAACTTACCGATGAGGAGACCAAAAAAGGTAGTAGAGGCTAGTATAACTGTACACTTCAAAAAGACGTCACTGAAGAAGAAGGTTCCAATCGACGTGGAAGTAAAACGATTTCACACATCACTGACCTTAGTTAAACAGACAGGCGATCCATCACCACCATCAGGTTGCAAAGAAGAAGCCGTCGTCACAAGCTGCAAACAAGAAGCATCCGTCTAAGACAGGATCCATGAAAGCCACTGGACTTGAGATGGAAGAATTCATGAAAGCAACTAGACTTACGATGGTACAAATATTAAGCAATGCTGAGATTTACTAGCACCATTGGTAAATTCATTTGAGCTGGGCAAACCATTGTTCGAGATTGACAAGCTGGACAAGCTACCAACAAAGATGCGTCAATTTCATAAATGGTACATGATGATGAGTTGAGTAGGCAGATGATATTTCATCGTCTATTTCAGGCAACAAGATTTTTTCATGGGAAAGGAATCTTCTTGGTTGAATTCAAGGTCATTAATGAGCTGTACCAGACATACGCCCTCGACATGTCAATGTTGAGTTGGTGTACTCTGTAAGTGTCTTATCTATAAAAATCACCATGCACGCCCTTATGCTTTTACTAAATTACAAGCCTAACTAATTTCTTTTGTATGTAGAATGGAGATACAAAGATGCACAAGAGCAAAGGTTTACGACACTAGCTTCATCAACCCATTAATGGTTGGTGAAAAAGCTTTCTAGAGAACCCAAGTGACACAGATGCCACCATATTCAATGAACTAATGGAACAAAACCCCATGCTATCAATACTTCTACCCTATGAGTTTAAGCTAGTGTTTTCGTATCAGTGCGCCCTTTGTTTTATGTGACAATTGATTATCTACACTGACATGTGTGTGTATATATGTACAACTTTCATTGGATCCTTATTATTATCCGACTAGACTATAGTAGGATCATACTATATGGACTCGCAAAGGAGTCTGATAGAAAACAACCAAAGCCTTATGCGGATAGTGACAATCGATCCTTCTAGCATTTTGTGCCTTCTTTCTTGTACACGACGCCACCTAGATCGACAGCAGACCACACCTCCTAAGTTTCTATTGCTACACACATCTTGATGCCCTAGATAGGGCTGGACAAAAAGCTCGAGCTCAACGAGCCACTCGAAATTGGAGCTCGACCTCTCGAGCTTTATTCGAGCCAAACTCGAGCCAGGTATCGAGCTCGATCAAATATCGAGCCGATTTCGAGCCGAGCTTGAGCTGCTCGGTTTCAGCTCGAATAGTTATTCAATAAGTGACCATCCCACCCTTTAAATGGCCCAGTTGATAGTACTATGGGCTCACTGGTCATTGTTTGGCACTATTCTTCTATGCATTTATACTATAATTAACAAACAATATTCGATGCTAACGGTATCATGTTATTGTCTTAGTATTTATCTTTGAGATAGTTGCATTGTCAATGCAAAATCATAAAAAAATGAGATATTTATTGATTTTTGTGCCAAACCGAGCTGATCTCAAGCTTAACAGAGCTAAACCGATCTCGAGCTCGAGGCTTACACTGAGTTCAATATACATTCGAGCCGAGCTCGAACCTGGACATGCTCAGCTACCTCAAGATAGGCTCGATTTCACTCCTAGCCCTAGATGGCGTAGCTGCTCCTTGCAAGTTGTGCGTACACTTTCAACGACGGGTCGTCTCCCTCACCAACTCATGCTCTATGCGATAGCACCGATATCTTATTGCGATCTCTGAGTTGAACCTAAACTCAAATATTAGTTTTTGAACCCAGATCAATCAACTGAAACACCCACATATTCATCTTGTCGATTGAATCTTAGCTCGTCACGGGTAGGTCTCCTATAGCATGTTGATTTCTCCTATAACCTTGATTAGGCTAACTACGTATGCACCCAAGAAATTCTCGGCGAGACATGCTTCACGCCGTGGTTCCCACGTTTCTTTTCTCTAAACTTGCATCTTTCCTTGATTGCCCCTTTTATCTAAACTTGCACCTTTCCTTGAATTGCCCCTTTTCTCTAAACTTGCGCCTTTCCTTGATTGCCCCTCTATTAATTTATACTAGAAAAATTACGATACTCCTGCCCAAATAAGAAGTACTAATTCTAAACGAACTTCATCTCTAATATTTTTATTTTTAGATAGACCTAATACTACTTAGAAAACATACTTTTATTACTATATCAAGATTAGACCTAACGAGGAACAATATTGTGAGAGCATCACCAATAGGGGTGGCAATAGGGTCATTCCCCGCCGAGGAGTGCTTTCCCATCCTCATCCTCACGATTCAAAATTTTTCCTGTCCCTATCCTCGTTCCCCTTTTGGAATAAAATTTTTCCGTCCCCATCCCTATTTGGGTAACAGGGCCCATCGGGGACCCATTCCCGTAAAAAATTCACACAAAAGAATAGCTAACATTACCATTTTTACCCTAAAATCATGCTAAGTGGGGGAAAAAATAGGATGAATAGATACATTTAAGGTCTGTTTGCTACATATCAAAAAATATGGATACAATGGGTTAGATGACATGTTTGCGACCTAACAATTCCAATAGACAAACGTAATTTCAGGTCCACAACCGGTTCCCCGTGGGGAAAAAAAAATCCCCCTTCCCCGTCCCCATCACTACAGGAATCCGACAGGGGGTTGGTTTTTCTCTGTTTACATCCCCGTGGGGTAAATTTCTCCCTATACCTGTCCCTAATAGAGGAATTCCCCGTCGGGGATCGGGGAACAGGTCCCCATTGCCACTCCTAATCACCAACAATCCCTCTATTTGCTTCTTTAAAATACTCTTGGTGTCCCTCTATCTACCCCTCTAAAATTCTTTCATAATTTATAATACATTTTAAAAGATTCATTTCTTCCCGCAACCCCTCTATATCTACTACAATATTATAGAGGGGTTGCTGGAGATGCTCTGATCATTGGCATGATATTCAGAGCCATCAAAACAATAGCATTATTTTATGTTCTTCTTGCCCGTCCTAGCAACGTTGCAAGAGAGTAAAGAGGAGCGAGCCGTCAGTAGCACATGGTCACTTGTAGTGAGCTTGGAAGGAAAAGGAAGAAGGAATAATGGAAAGGGAGGACAACATAGTTCTTAACCTTTTTAATGGTATTTTTCTCTGAAAATTAGTGTTGCAAGGCATCCACCTAGTATCACACTTTTTAACGTTATTTTTTAAAACCAGTAGTTGCGCGATTGCATAATTCTAATTAACTTAAAAATAACATATTAATTCACGGATTAATTGCCTCCAACGGATCAGTGTTGCATTTTCATGAGATAGCCAGCACAATCTAATTTTCTTCGTCTTCGTAGGTCTTTCATCTGTGGTTGATCCTTGTACATATGTACTTTTGTAACCACTACAGGAAACGACTGTAATTTCGACGGCCAAAATCACTCTCGACGGCCATAAGAAAGCGGTCGAGATAATGAAGCTATTCTCGACGGTCACATTTCGGCGGTCGATATTGACCCACTAATCTCGACGGCCACCGCCTAGCGGTCGAGATTTACTCGATGTATCCCACCCTTGCAATTTTTACATTTTCGAGCGTGCGTGGGAAAACTTAATCTTGACGGCCTTATGGTAGCCGTCGAAAATAGTTATGGGCCGGCCCGTGTTACATGATACTGTCTCGATGGCCTAAACCTAGCCGTCGAGATAGAGGGACTCCTCCAGACGACCCGAGGCTTACTGGGATGGCCCATTGTATTTTTTCATGATTTGAACTTTTGTTTAATAATTTGCAGTCAAGGTAATTTTCTTTGTAAATTTTCCAAAAATGTACGACACGTCCCAGCCTAGCACACCGCCCATGCGCACGTGATGCACCCCCATCCAATCCTCCCCTGTTGAAGCAATCCCTGCCCCTCGGCTGCGAATCGCTGATTTGTTCCCTTTCTCCCTAGAATCAATCCCCCGTTGTCTCCCCCCTTCGCGCGACTTGAATCAACATCGACCACTGAAACAAACGGAAACAAACTACTAAAACAACGAAAAGCAACCTCTGAAACAACGAAAATCAAGCAGTGAAATAATGAAAAAGACCATTGAAACAAACAAAAAAACCTCCAATGAAACAACGAAAACCGACCGTTGAAACAATAAGAAGCGACCACTGAAAACAACGAACAATAACTACTAAAACAATGAAGAGGAAGCATTGAAACAATAAGAAGCGACCACTGAAACAATGAACAACATCTACTGAAACAATAAAAATTGCCTATTGAAACAATGAGAAATGCCTAATGAAACAATGAGAACAACAGCTACTGAAACAAATAAGAAGCGACCACTGAAACAACGAACAATAGCCACTGAAAACAATAAAAATTGCCTATTGAAACAATGAGAAATAACTAATGAAACAATAGAAAATGACTATCGAAACAATGAACTTGGCACACTGAAACAATGAAGCTGACCTATTGAAACAATGAGAAATGCCTACTGAAACAATGGAAAATGACTATCGAAACAATGGAAAATGACTATCAAAATAATGAACTTGGCACACTGAACTATGAAATGCCAACTAAAACAATGAGAAATGCCTAATGATAAATCACCCTTGCGTGATGGAACAATTCTTGTAGCCGAGTGTAACAATGTCAAAATCTTACTAGAACAACGATGCAACAACTGCCCTTTCCTGTTGAAACAATTCCCAAACCTTACTAGAACACCGAACAAAGGGGCGCTGCAACAACTACCGATGCCTATTGAAACAATTCCAAAAACAAAACATCAACAAAATGCAAAAAATTCTTACCAGGAACAAAAAGGGAACCACATCAATTCCCTTGCTATTGTACATCTTCCTCATGAGCCACCATTTGTACACCTTTCTCCATGAACCATCACTTCCATGATAGATCTGAGAGAGAGAAGAGAAGAGGTATAGAGATTGGAGAGAGGGAGGGAGGGAGACATGAACTCCTCCATTTCTTCTTAGAGAGAGAGTGAGAGAGAGAGAGAGGAAGGGAGAGAGAGAGAGAGAGAGGAACATGAGGAGGAGGAGGAGGTGGCGGCAAGGGGCAGCCAGCGAGCGAGCCGAAGCGCGGAGAGAGAGAGAGAGAGAGAGAGAGAGAGAGAGAGAGAGAGAGAGAGGATAAGGAGTTGTGTGGCTGAGAATAATTGTGAGTGCCGGAGAGAGATAATGAGAAAGAGAGGGAGGAAGAAGCACAATATGGTGTCTGAGGAAGCACGTTTTTGCTAGTTGCTAGCTGCGTGCTAGACACACGCTACGCGCTACGTGCTGCTGGGCCGCCCACTGGGCCGCTGGCGTCCGACAGTGTCGGACGTCCGGTGGGAAGCATTACCGTAGTAACATTGCAGTGGAATGATATTTATATAAAGGTCTTTGGATCCAATGGTGATATTTTAAAAAATTTTGTGCACATGTCAGATGCATTTCATACAACTCTATAGAACGTTCGATAAATCATTAGATGATATGGCCCCCCTAAACATAAACCTGTTATTCCGGATAGGATTTCATCAAAAAATAAATTTTGGTGGAGTATATTCATGTGGTGAGCAAGACTAGCCAGCATGAATTTTTTAAAAAAATTACTATGTTATTTAAAAAATTAAATAAGCACAGTTGACCATCGGATGGGGTATACACTGACAGCCGTCGAGAATAAGATCTTTCTCGATGGCCAGCACTACAACGGTCGAGAATATACATCTGTCTCGATGGTAGTCAACGCGGGCCGTAGACATAGATAACTCTCAACGGCCGACCTGACTTGGCTATCGAGACGTGATATGTGGCTCGTCCTACGTACATTTCGTCTCAGTTTCGGCGGTCTAGGGCCGTTGATAATATGGCCAGAGGGGGACGGATAGGCAGCTCTATCTCGACGGCCTAAAGCCATCGAGATAGAGTCGATCCCGTGCACCAACGGTCACTTGTCTCTATCTCGACGGCCGTCGGCCGACGAGATAGATCTGGCCCATTAAGCGACTGCCACGTGTTGCGCGTCGTACGAAGAGGACACGGCGCGAAGTATTCTTAACATCTCGTGGCCGTCGATAATATCGGCAGGATGAGGACGGGACGCCACGTGGTGCGATCGCGTTGGATGTAAGAGAGGCGGCTCTATTTTGACAGTCACAGGCCATCGAGATGGGAGTCGATACCCGTGATCAACGGTCATGTGTCTCTATCTAGCGCTGGTCCACTTAGGGTCTGCCACGTGTTGCGCATCGTACGAAGAGAGGTGCCGCAAAGTATTCTCGACGGCCCGTGGCCGTCGAGATAGATCTTTATCAGGCCTGTTGGTTTCTGGGACTTAGGCATTTCGTCCCTAAGCCTTAGTCTCCACGCCGCGTCCTACGCCGCCACCACCGCGCCGCACCCGCCGCCCCCGCGGCGCAGCCAACGCTGCCCCGGTCGCTGATGCCGCCCTAGCCAACGCTGCCCCTGTCGCCGATGCCGCCCTAGCCAGGGCTCCCTGCGCCCAAGCCACGTCGTCGCCGCGCTACTGCCGTGCCACCGCCGCGCCGCCGCCACGCTACTGCCTCGTCGACACACTTCCTCGGAGGTACGTGAAACCCCTTCACACCATTTTTTAAAAAATTAATGTAGCTTAGTCTCGATGGTCCAACACCGTCGAAAATGTAATTAGATATGGTATTAGCATAATCAATTAATTATTAATGAAATTTATAATAATAATAATAATACTAATACTAATACTAATACTAATAATAATAATAATAATAATAATAGGTAAATTAGAAATAGGTAAGTTAGGGTTTATGTGATGTTAGTAATTTATTATAATAATGTTTGTATTATATTTTAGTGATAATGTTAGAGTTTTAATAATGTTAAGTTATTTAAATTGTTTGTGTATGTTATGTTAGAAACGCATGTCACCTAGTCGTACTTTTCACCCTTTCGGGAACAACACAACGCGTAAGGAAATTAGAACGGTGATTTGTTCGTTTCCATTACGGGTTGTGTAAAATGTTCCCGATTGTCTAGTGGACAGCCTGTTTGTGGTGTCCTAGTGGACAGCCTGCGAATGGTCGTTTGAGCATGTTTCGTTGTGATGCCGGTGGGTTCGAGGCAAAATTTCGACGGTATGACCCTGTAGTTCTCCTGTGCATAACATAAGTGCTATTGAGCTGAATTTCGGCTTTGTAGTTATCGTTGCACTAGGAGAACTGTAGGGTTATGCTGCCAAAATTTTGTCTCGTTCCCTTTCGGCTTCACAACGAGGCATGCCCAAGCGGTCTTTCGCGAGTGGGTTTTGAAGCCTTCCTATGCCTATTGGAAAAACATAACGTGTAGCTTATTGTGTCAAGAGCGATAGAAGAAGATAGGAGGTGGATGTACGATGGATGGAGAGTGAACGGCCAGCACTCAGATGAATGGTATGAGAAGGCTAATGCATTCATGGAAAGTGCTTTCCAGGCGAACCCTAACCTTGACACCGCTTATTTACATTGCCCATGTACGGAGTGTGGGAATTGTAGAAAGAGAACGCACTATGACATGGGGATGCATTTGTGCAAGAATGGGTTCATGGTCGGCTATCATTGTTGGGTTTATCACAATGAGAGTGCTCTTGCCGCGACTCCCGTTCCGGACGAAGGATTCGATGAAATTGACCGAATGTAAGACATGATGGATGACTTCGGCCATGATTTTGATGATGAGGAGGCAACAACCTCTATGACCGAATTCTTAACCCTTCTGGAATTTTCTAAGCAGCCGTTGCACGATCAAACAACCGTAACCATATTGTCTATGGTTACACGGATGATGGCTGTGAAATGCAAATACAACTTCTCTATCAATTGTTTTGATGAGTTGTTGGGATGCTTAGGCGATGTCCTACCGGAAGGACACAAGATGCCCTCCAGCTGGTACAAGTGTAGAAAATTACTTGCTGGTCTGGAATGTCGTACAAGAAGATAGATTATTGTCCTAACCATTAGAAAATTACTTGCTGGTCTGGAATGTCGTACAAGAAGATAGATTATTGTCCTAACCATTGTATGCTATACAATAAGGGTGATGTTGCCAAGAGTGTTTGTGATTATTGTGGGGAGTCCAAATTTGTCGAGACTGTCGACGGTAATGGAGAAAAGAAACAAATGATGGTAGCGAGGAAAGTATTGCGATACTTTCCGTTAAAGAAACGACTGCAACGGTGTTTCATGACGGAGGAGACCGTACAACAGATGAGATGGCATAAGGAGGGTAAACGTGCAAAACCCGGCGTGATGGTTCATCCGGCCGATGGAGAAGCATGGCAACACTTTGATAAGGTATATACAGAGTTCGCAGCTGATCCAAGAAACATGCGCCTCGCAATGGCCACCGATGGGTTCACGCCTTTTAATATGATGAGTGCCTCGTACTCATGTTGGCCAGTTTTTAGCATTCCTCTCAACCTCCCACCGTCTCTTTTGATGAAAGAGGAGTTCATGTTTCTTTCGTTAATTGTGCCTGGGCCAAAAAATATAGAAAAAATCTAGATTTGTTTATGAGTCCATTGGTTAACGAGCTGAAAGAGTTATGTGAAGAAGATTCCCCAACATATTGTAGAAAAAGGACAGATCTTTCGTTATGAAGGCTGCATACATGTACTCCATTCGTGATTTCCCCGCATACGGCATGTTCTCAGGATGGAGCACACACGGGCGGTTTAGTTGTCCGGTGTGTTTGGATGATACAGAGGCATTTCAGTTAAGTTTTGGTGGCAAACCTAGTGGGTTCGACTGTCATCGGGCATTTCTGAAACCAGGGCATCCATTTCAGAAGCAGAAAAATGCGTTCCATAAGAACACGACGGTAAAGAGTAGAAAACGTGGTCGTGTGGGTATTGCGTTTATAAAGAAATGGCATGCTAAGTTGGTTGAGGGCCAGAATGGTGCTTATGAAGATTATGGTATTTCACATAATTGGACGCACACGTGTAGCATATACTCTCTTCCATATGCAAATGATCTGCTACTGTCGCACAACACCGATGTGATGCACCAAGAGAAAAATTTATGAGAGGCTATTTATGGCACCAATTTTGAGAAAGCTGAAAAAAATAAAGATAATGTAAAGGTACGGCAGGATTGTGAGGAGATATGCGATCGACCGTCGATGAACATGGTTGAGGGGGAAAAGAAGAAGGCAAAAGCTGCGTATTGCTTAACAGTCTCCTAGAAGAAAGAGGTATTACTTTGGTTTCAGAATAGCCTAAAATTTTCCAACGCGTATGCGTCAAATTTTGGACGAGGTGTGAACATCACTCAAGGGAAGATTAATGGAATGAAAAGCCGTGACTTTCACATATTCATGCGCGACCTTGTACCCGTCGTGTTTCGAGGTTATGTACCCGAGGATGTTTGGAGGACGCTCTATGAACTGAGTATCTTTTGTAGGATGCTATGTGCTAAGGAGATCACCAGGGAGGAAATGATGAAGCTTGAGGATGATATTGCCGTGCTCGTCTGTAAGTTAGAAAAGATTTATGTCCCCGAGTTTTTCAATCCAATGCAACACTTACTCGTACATCTACCTTCTGAAGCTCGGCTCGGAGGGCCAGTCCAATATAGGTGGATGTATCCTTTAGTGAGATGATTGATAAATGTTAGAGCAAGCATGAAAAACAAAGCACGTGTTGAAGGCTCAAGAGCCGAGGCGTACCATGTACAAGAGATCACTAATTTCACCAACAAATAACTGGCGACAGAGAATAATGTGAATATTAAGATACCTAGGTACAATAATTTTAAGCTACATATGTTTGTTACCTTATTGCCTTTTTGCAGAAGACAGGAGTAGCAAAACCTCACACCCCAGGTGCGGCCGAAGTGGTGTCAGGAGGACACTTGGGAGGCTATTGGGAGGAAGTGGACAGCCCTGAGTGGAAGGAGAAATCTGAGAGGGCCAACAAGAATAGGGGCGTTAAGGACTACAAGTCTAACACCGGGAGGTGGTCGATTGCACAGCTGGGGAAGAAACTGGTAAATGTCATTTTTTCATTCTTATTCACTTCAGATTTTACTACTAACACGCATTTTGGTCATATTGAAATTTAGTTGGCGAAGACGGGGTTAGACCGATTCTGATGGACATGTGGAATCAGGCCCACACGAAAAAGGCACCACCTGGTGGAGAACCCACCTTGGATCCACATACATTGCTCAACACCACTTCCTTATATTCATTCTTATTTATAATTTTAACTACGACAACGGCATGCAGGAGCGTTACAAGGACGCTTACAGAGAGGAGCACGGGGAGGAGAGCAATCCAGAAACGGCTCCCCTCGACCGTTATGTGATCCATAAGCACAAGGGGGTAAGGCTCATGGGCGGCTGGCTCTCGGCAGCGACCATCTACGGTGAGATCACTTTCGAACACTTATACATTGTGATTGCATCAAAGCTGACCGCTATTTTACACATTTTGCAAGTCTTCAAAGTACATGCCCGAGGTTCGGGCCAGCCAATGCAGGGGTGAGATCCGTCGCCAGTTCGAGGAGCGCCTGCAGAGAAAGAGAGGGAGCAGCAACAGAAGAGGCATGAGGAGGAGCGGGTCCATGATAGGGAGATGTTAAAGGCCATGCAGGAGAGCCTGAGGGTAGCGCAGGAAGACTACGATAGAAGGCTGCGACAGCTTGAGGCCTTCGTCGCTAGGGTAACGCGTTCGCACAACTTCATTTCATTTTAATAGATGAATATCTTGTCAAGTGTACTAACGAACTCAAATTTATGTGCAGGACGATCCAAGCAGTCACGCGGGGCTTGCAGGCAGCTCCTCTAGCCAGGTAGGAACAGCGGACCCCTACATAGGTGCCCTGGCCGTCTACGGTAGCCACCGCAGCAGTAATTTCCCGATGTGTCGTGATGTGTAAATATTGTGATTGTGATGCATATTGTGCTTGTGATGTTGATATTGTTGGAGAAATGGTGTTAATGTGTTATATTGGTATCGCTGGATATATATTTGTATCTGTGAAATTGTGGAATATTTCAATGTGCGGGTTTTTGGGTGTGCAGGTTGCAGCAGCTGCTGCTGGGTGCAGGAGCAGCTGCAAAATTACGGTGTTTTTCATAATTTTTAATTTTTTTTGCTGATATACAATTATTCTCGATAGCTATAACATGACCGTCGAGAAAGCTATCCATGGGCCGACCTGCCAGCGTAGGCCAGGGCCGGGTCCAGCTGGAGGCGGACTAAACAATCTCGATGGCTGGGAGCCGTCGTGACTAGCCAATTGGGCTGGGCCACTATACCGCTCGGCCTGCCAAGGATCTTTCTCGACGGCTCGTAGTCGTCGAGACTAGTGGTGCCATAGGTCACGCCTACCCTTCGTCCGTAGCTGTCGAGATAGCTACTATTGACGGCCAGGCCGTCGAGATAGGTCGTCTCTCTCGACCACTCTATCTCGACGGCCAAATCTTGATGGTCGGCCGGCGAAATTTATCTGTCTCGACAGATTCTATACTTTTCTCGACGGCTTTGGCTGTCGAGATTTTCCGCGATCCGCGTGGGGAACTAGACTTTTTTTAAACCTTTTCTAATATAAGCACTGGGCAGCGCTACCGCCACTTTTGAAAAAAAAATCATAATTGCCATGGTTCTATTGAACATGCATGGCTCCACGTTGTGATAGTTTTTGTATTTGCTCAACCCAACAATTCAAAATGTTGTAGCCTTTTGAATTATGTATTACTAGTTTTAAATGTTGTAGCTTTTTGAAGCCATCTCTATAAAATCTCAAAACCACTTTATGAAGCTCTTGAAGTTCATCATTTCAACAAACAAGCCCTGTGATTAAACCTAGAGAGATGTCAGGTATGTTTGCTGTTAAGCCAAATGCATCTCCAAAGGTCTTAATTTTTGTTTTAGCTAAGCATTGGTCTAACTTTGCCATGGTGGAAGCCAGGAAGGAATGTTTGCAAACCTTGCCAATGTATGGTAGCAAACCAAACATACCCGATCAACATTACAAACTTTGGTAATTAAGGCATGCATTGGCCAACATTGAAAAACAACTAAAATTAAGAAGCCCAACAAAGCGGGTCGTCTTGAAGTTGTAGATGCTCAAGTTTTCAACAAATATCGGCATTCAGCAATTCAGCTCATTTAAAGTGGTAGCGACAACCAAAAAAAAAATATTTAGCATGCAAATATGGCGCGCAATAACCAAATTGATACAAATTAATTTTATGCTTTGTTCTTCTATGCTCACATTCTAAAGTACCAGCAATGCACATGCAAAATAAGATGCATGGGGCCGGGCGATACAAGAATAGAAAATCAGTACAAACCAGTGAACCACACAGACCAATTCAGAAAGATGAGAAAACGTCCTTTCTCAATCAGCACACCTAAAAAATAAAAAAAGGGGGGTGCTCTATCAAACATATACACATTGTGTTTTACTTTTACAGCAGACCATAAAGCATATAAACATCGGTATACACATGTATATACTACCTCCGGTCATAAAATGAAGCCGCCGTTGACTTTTGAGCAAGCCTTTGACTGTTTGACCATTCGTCTTATTCAAAAAAGTTATGTAAATATCATTTATTTTGTTATGATTTGCTTTATTATTAAATATATTTTAAGTATGACTTATATTTTTACATATTTGAACTAATTTTTGAATAAGACGAATGATCAAAGACGTGTCCAAAAGTCAACGGCGACTTTTTTTTATTACCAGAGGGAGTACATTACATAGATATATCAAACCTAGCAATTGTACGCAGCAGTGAAAGCTAGCACTGGCCGATCAATACCCAAGCTTCAGATCAAGCATCTCTTTCAAGCTGCTGCCTTGGTTGCTTTTTCACCCCAATGGCGGTGCTAGTGGCGGGAAGTTAAGGTCTAGCGCTGTGGTCTTCGCGTCCAGTGCTGCAGCCTCGGACATCGCCGCCTAGCCGCCGCTGCCATTACCAGCTGCCGCGAGCACCGCCATTGGGGCTGCTGACGCCGATGCCAACGATGCGCTGCCTCCGTCCACTACTGCGGATCGGGGTTTCACAAGCGGCCCATCACAAGTGGCTGGCTTTAACCCGCTTGCGACCCGATCGCCACAAACGGTTCGTGGCCAACGGGTGGGAGGATGGCGGAAAAAGGCATATGCAAGCGGTTCGTGATACAAACCGCTTGTAGAGATAGGACATTGTAAGCGGTTCGTATCACCAACCGCTTGAAATAATCTGTAAGCGGTTGGTGATACGAACCGCTTACAGTGTCCTATCTCTACAAGCGGTTTGTATCACGAACCGCTTGCATATGCCCTTTCCCGCCACCCTCCCACCCGTTGGCCACGAACCGCTTGTGGCGATCGGGTCAATAAAATTCTAGATGTTGTATTAGGCCTGTATCGCTGTGTACTCTGAATTGCGGCCTGCGAGCCGTTGTGTGTGTTTGTATTGGACTATGTTCCTGTTTGTAATAATAAATTCGTTGGCACTGTTCCGTTTCTGTGTATCTGTGTGTACTAGCCATGATCCTTGGGACTAGTACGTGTTACGCAGGTGGAATCTGATATTGTAAATCGGGTATCGACATACTCTCAATCTTAATATGGAAGCAACATTTCAAACTTTCTTGCCAATTTCGTTTTGCCATTGTTGGCCGTATTTGTAGGGCTCATATGTGTATTTTTTAAAAAATCTAAAAAAAATATAGGGTTCCCATCTAACTTAATTTGGGTTTTAACCAAATATTTTATTTGTCTCGTCTTTGCTTTCCATTTATCATTATCTGAAATGGAAAAGAAAAACCTAGAGAAATACAACACATCGACCCAACCGGTACATACAGGTACAATATTATCATAAAATTATGTGAGCCTTTGCAGAGCTTCAGCCATCCACTATGCGGTCCTGTTTGAAAAGCTAGTACTCCGTACTAAAAGGTGTATTGTTAATAATAGAGTCGGTCACTATTTATAAGTGTTTTGGTATCACTGGAGATGTCCAAGGTAAATAAAGTTTTTTTAAAAAAACGAAAGACTAAAAAATTCGACGCGCGAGAGTGCTGCCGTGAACACATTTTCGTCGTTTGCACGGTCGCGAAGCCCCGTCGGCTTCCACCTTAAAAGAAGCCACATTAGGTACAGTCTACACTCTTCAGAGCCTGAACTCCGGCGGTCGCCGGAAATCTTCGGCCTGATCAGCTTGTTCCCATCTCCAACAAGATCTCATCCTCTCTTTCTTTCTTTTTTTTGCCTTTGAACGGAACCTTGTCCCTATTCCGATCCCGGCAATTGGCACCCGGCCTCGAAAAATCCGAGGCTGACCTCTCAGAGACCGGCACTGCTGACCACGCCGTCGCCGAATCTCCGAGCCCTCGGACCGGCCCACCACTTGGCCGGCAACGGCGAGCCAACGCGCGTCGGCGCAGCCCCGCCCGCCCCTCCGCGGCGCCAAGGGCCGCCGCCCCGCGAGCGGTAGAGCCCGATCCGATCCATCGAGCGTTTCCGTCATCGGCAACGACCGACCAGCCTCTCGGCGTGCCCCGCCGTAGCGAGTAGCTAGTGGCGCCGACGCGTGCTCGGATAGGCCGGCTCCACCTCCGGCACGTCGAACATGATCAGGATAACACGGCGGCGCATAAACTAGCTTATCCCCAAAGCCATATCGCCGTAGCTTTCTTTACCCAATTGGATTAGATCGGATCGGATCGGCTCAAGGCCTCAAGCTCGCGCGCGCTGCGTATCACAAATGTGGCAAGCCGCCCTTCTTGATATCCTCTCTTCTTCGGGTTCCCTCGGTTGTGTGGTCGTGGTCTCGTGGAGGCTTTTCTTCCTATGAGATCTGAGCTCTGAATCCGGACATGACAAATCGAAATCTCTCTCGTGTTCAGGAAACCGCCAGGAAGCAGGGAGATAGAGACGGGCGATGTTGGTGTTGCTGTACCCCGTCATCGTGCGGCCGCTTTGGACGTCAAATGGATAAAAAGGTGGGGCTGCACGTACGCGCGCATCATCCTCGGCCGCCGGTCGCCGTGGGTTCTATTCTGCTCGAGAGGGAATTTTCTGCGGGGCCTGTAGTGTGGTTAATGCAACCATAATATGCAACAGTATGTGTCGTTGGTCCGAGTCAGACAACAGATTTCTAAGGGGCTGCTCTGTGGAGGTGAGACTCGCGGAGCAGCTCGGGGAGTGGAGCGAAGGCAAGATGGGTAGCAGGATTTGTTTATTGTGAATGGATGCCTCTCCATGGGTCATGGTGGCTTGTTTATATTAGGGTGAGGGCAAATGGGAAATCCCTTCTTTGCCCTCGAACCTTAGATGTCTGATGAGCATTCTTATACATTTGTCTTTTACATGATGGTTTATGGGTCTTCCTATACATGTGTCCTACTCGATTTCAGCCCATTGCTCCGTGCAGCCCAAAAGATGAAGCATCCCTACCCTATGTTACAACAGTACGTAACGCTTAAAAAAAAGGCCTAAGCCATGTTCGCAATCATTATGTAGTAAAAGGTAAATCATTCACTTGTACTCTAAAATTTGTGCGCCCCCTGAATTATTTAAAGGATCCACAATTCTTTAAAAAAACCAGAAATAACTATATTAGATTCTACTTCTTTCTCTTTTTACTTCTTCTTCTCTCTCCTTGAGCTAAATCAAATCCTTCTTCTTCATCCTTTTCCCTCTCCTCTCCCCTCCACCTTGTGGCTAGGCCTAGTTGGCTCCCCAACCCCACAAGCGCCTATTGCTGACCTATCCTGACGATCACATTGACTCTCACTCGAGCTGCTAAGCCACCCCTAGATAAGCCAAGTTAGCGTCTCCTGTGGACGTCGATGTGGCCGCTGATGGGGGGATGGTGATCGTCAAGGGCATGTGATGGGGACGATTACATTTTGAACAAACGCCTACGTGAAAAGTGTTCCTCTAGGACAATGGTCATCTCTTTCTGTCTGGCCAGCATACCATTTCCTGTTTCCATTGAGTAATATTGTTTTTCATCGTTCCCATCGCCGCCTATCGCCACCATGCCGCTGCTGCCGCTGCCGTGCACCCACCGTCGCCGCCATCGCCCGCTACCGGGTTGGGCTTGCTGCGCCGCCGTGGCTTCCGCCGCGCCACGCCACTGCCCGTTGCCGCCGACGTGGACATGGTCGCCGTCGCCTTTGCGCTGAGCCGCCATGGCTGCCGTGGTCGCCGCCAACGGGATCGGCTCCCGTCGTCGCTGCCTCCACTCCCATCGCCGGTCCGTCGTCGTCGCCGCCGTCGCTAGAGATGTAGAAGGCGACGGATCGGTGAAAAGGAGAAAAAAGGGGTGAAAATGGTGGGAAAGAGGGGAAAAGGGGTAAAAATTGCGAAAACGTCGTTTCGAAACTCAATTCGTTGCATCGGTGTCATATGGGAATTAGAGACGAATTGTGTGTCATTTTGGAAAGTGCCAACGAATTGAGTGTCATTCCAGCAATTTTCTCGGCTGGGACGATTACATTTTGCAACAAGCGCTTACGTGAAAGTGTTCCTCTGGGAAAATAGTCATCTCTTCTGTCTGGCCATCATACCAGTTCCCGTTTCCACTGCGTAATGTCGTTTTATCTTTCGTGACCATTAACCTTGACATGAAAGTATCTTGTGTTAAGGCCCTGCTCTTTTCAGCTTAACAGATTAACGGCTTAACAATTTATCTACATTTTGAAAAGACAATTGTTTTTATTTTTTTGAGTCCATTTTTTCGATGTTTTGCAGATAGGTCCTAACGCTTTAAAAATCAAGTCGAACAAAATGGATCTGAATCTTGAGACTATCTCGAAAAGATCTCGAAATTCAGTTATTTTAGTCGTTAAGCTGTTTAGCCGTTAGTGTCGTTCTCTTTTAGGTGGAGGAGTCAGGCTTGCTGCCGCAACTTTACTCGCTGCACGCCTGCTCCGCCGCAATGCCAAGCAACCAGTTTTTGAGCCTCGAAACGAGTTCATTTTTCTCTCTAAAAAAAACGAGCTCATTTTCCTCCACGGAGATGGCTCTACTACGAATAAGACGGATTTAGAAACCGACTTGATAGCCCGTAACGTTTTTTGAAGAAGATGTTCTTTAATTACCAGACAAGAAACAGCGGTTTAAATAAATCATGCCGAAGAAAGCTAGACACACGGTTTTCCTCTTTCAAAATCCTCTATTCCGTTTAATTAGGAGTTCTCCATTCTTGCTCTGACTTGTAGGCCGTAACCCCATGAGTCACGACACTGACCTCGAACGGGAGCACGAAGCTCAAGTGCTCATCAGGCACCTGACCGTGAAGTGTACTAGAAAACTTCCGTAGTGTTCTTTGGAGCCAGGGAACCGAAGGCCTAATCTGGAACACGACAACTTTTCCTTGTTTAGCAATCCAGCTGTCTTTCTTTTAAACTTCTGCATTCACTTGGGAACAATGGTGAGAGAACTAGATAAGGAAGAACTTGACCCACATGGCTCATTATTGGTGCTCGCATGTGCGAGGCGTGTGCTGTCGGATGAGATATCGACGGCCGCGAGAATCACCACTTGCGATAATATCTGGACTGTGTGCTTAGAATTAGAACCTTCTTTTTTCTCTCCCCGGCCAACGGCGAACAGTTCGGTCTCCGTAGCGATCTTCGCCGCCTTTTGGACCGGAAAGATGCCTGCCGATGAAGGCACGCGCGCATGGCAGGAAGAAGAGAATGATGGGAATCCCATCGTCGCGGGCAGGGATAGACGAGGAGAGGGAATCGAAGGTGAGGCAATGTTGGCGACACATGGAGATGGAGCCAAGGTCAATGGAGATGGACAAATTGCGCCTCCACGAAAGAAACTGGCATATCTTGTGCGCGGAAGGAACCTGGGGTAGGAATGCACAGGATGCGGAGATGGTGTCAAGGTGATGACTGATGACCACGCGTGCTTGAAGCGTTGAGCGCTCAAGCAGATGCTGGTGAAGCCGAGCGTGGAATTTCTACCAACGGAGGTGAATAGCTCTAAAACGAAAGTTTCTTTGCCTTAGAATAATGCACGATTCTTTTAAGAACTTTAGGTTAATTAGGCACATGTCATTGCATAGCCACGAGTATCACTAAAAAGTCAAAAAATCACCTCTATATCACTGCAAAGTCTAAAAAGTTTAAAAAATATAGTTATGGATAATTGTGCCCCTCTACCTTCATCATACACGTGGAGGATATGATCTCTTCCCATCTACTCCTCACAATAGAAATCTAGATGACTTGGGTCAAGTCGGGTTTCGTCTCAACCCGACCCAGCCCTCATCTCCTACAGTGCCGCCTCGACTTGGACCCGACCTGTCCCACTGGTGACCCAACCCGTCCTGAACCTAAGAGGAGATGAGCATGAGAATTTGAGTTGTGAGGGACGACTTTGTCACTACCATCATGGGGGAATACGAAGCCATCAGCTCAAGCATCGCTGCCATAGGGGAATGAACCTCATCGTCATAAGAAGAGGAGGAGAGCCCGTCGCGGCGACTGCTGACTTCTCGTTGCGTGGAGGAAGTGGGAAATGGGAGCCCATCACCAGTCCTAGAGGCTAGGGAGGCATACCGTCGGGGAAGTCATAGATCTGTCGTTGGAGGGAGGCGCCAACACGAGGAGGCAATATCATGTGAGGCGCACTGCTAATAGTGAGTGAGTGAGAGAGAGAGAGAAAGAGAGAGAGAGAGCGAGCGAGCTAGATAGTGGGAAGTCGGAGGGATCGAGAGAAAGAGATAGTGTGGTGGGGGTAGTGGGGTGTGCGATGCAGAGTGACCTTAAGGTTTACTGTTTTAGTAGGGAAGGGGCTAGATCTGCCATTGGATTCTAATCCAACGATGGATATCATGGTGGGTCAGGTTGGGGGCAACGGTGAACCCAAACCCGACCAGCCTAGAAATACGAACCCGACACAATCTCCACTGGCTCTTGGGTCTGGCTAGGGCCTAACTAGGCAGTTGCAAACCTAGACATCTGCTTCACAATCATGCCCCTCATTTTTCGGTGAGTTCCGAACCACCCTCCCTCTCCTCTCCAACCTCCCCAATCATCGGTGGCAACGCTAGCTATCCCTCTTATTCCTTTCCTAGACCTCCCTTTCCCGATGCCCCTAGTGGTATCCAAATCTAGCTCCCACCTTGGTGCCACGGAGTGACAACCGAAACACAAGGGGTAGAATAGAGGAGGACCAAGTGCGGGGTAGCACATAGGGTGTTGGCTAGGCATGTTGAAGGCCAACCAAACTCATGTGTGGAGCATGGGAATTTGATTGGGCTTAGTTTTTTTACTTATATGATTTTCTAGTCTGTTGATTTGCTAATAAGTTGAACTTTGAGAACTTCCCAAAGCGGCTTGGAGAATTCGACACACATTTCGTTTACTTGCATTTTGGAGCATTGTGATACATTTTCAAGACAAAAAAAAAAAGGATGGACCAAATTTAGTAAAGTGCAAAATGTGACTATGAACCAAGTAACTGTCTATCTTATTAAAGCATATGATTAACTTCAGCTGTGGCAAAGTGTCATTGTCGAGCTATAAACCAAACAACCCCTCACTTAACCATGTGCCATCTTAGCATCATCTCAGCATGTTAGGGTCTTGGATAGTGATTGGTTCCATTTATATAGGCTAGCGAGCTGCGAGTCTCATTTGATCCTCAGCCGAATGTAATTTCCATCAAAATTATTATAAGGTAATTATGCTGATTTTAAACATTATTCAAACTAGGGGCAAAATTGTCTTTTTCTTGCCAAATTAACGGAACTTAACCTCCTAAGTGACGAGAGTGGCAAATAGGGCATACCGCACCAATAGGTTGGATATTTTAAAATTCAGTTTCAAATTTTTTTTTGAGGGAACAGTTTCAATTATCAGTTACGAATCCCTAGAACCGTGGTACAAAACCGCTCAAAAATCATTTTCAGCATGTAAACACCCTGTAAAACCAGCATCGATTAATACATTGTTCATGATGGGCTCTAGTTTTGATAGCGCTCTAGAGTGCTAGTTTGGGCGATCTCCTCTCCATGCACTGGTTTCAACACACCGTACAAACTTCCTGTTCGATGCAACTTTACGTTACATTGTACAGTACTAAAATGAGACTCATCTGTAATTTCAAATGGGCACTTTTCGTTCGCTGTACTGTCAAGAATCGATCATCCAAGGCTCCATTCAGTCCTTATTTTGGAGAGATCATCCTTATTTCTTCCGAGCCCATTTCGTATGGCACCATCAACTTTCTTAAAGTTTATTGTTTGTTCGTACTGCTTGAACTTCGTTCCTTATTTATCCCTTACGTCAACTTCAGGGGCAGACCTAGCACCGGGTCTGATGGGGCTCTCTAGCCCCACCTACGTTGTCTATGACAGTGGAGTCCCACCTTAGCCCCACCTATAAATTTTAGTATAAAATAGAAGAGAAGAAGGGGCTAAACTTTAGATTTAACCCTTAAGCTAAACTTTAGCTCTTGCTATTAATTTTGGCTGCATTGTCATTAGAAAGTTCTATTGATGCTAAAAAATACCCCTTTCATACTTATTAGATTTAGAAGTTCAAAGTATTTCATCTCCTACAATTTAACTCTGAAATGAGTAATTAAAAATCCTAGATTTATGTCAAAATCATAGTCTACTTTCTAAATCATGTTCGGTTTGCTATTCAAAATTCAAAATTCAAAATTTTCTCTATTTTTTAGTTTTTATCTCATGAAGAGACATGATAGATACCATTAAACTTTTCTTAAAAAAAATTAAAATCCACACACCGATTTTATTGCAAACATAATTTATTGAATTCATAATAAGTTTTCTCACAATTCTATAAAATTTCTAATCTTTTTTATGATTTTTCTATTTTATAATGTATTAACAAGACATGGAACAAGAACATTTCACCGCCGACCTAATGGAAAATCGACGAAATGGGAAATTAAAGAACAAATTTCACCTAACAAGGGCAAATAATAAGGTTATAAAATAGTTGATGATATATTGTGGAATGGACTAGTTTTGGAGGATTAGGCTTTGTATTTTTCAGCGTTACGTATCGTTGCATATTATTGTAACAAATTTAATTATTTTTATGTAGCCTATATGTTGTGATAATTTGTAACGATTTTTCTTAGCTTTTAATAGTCTTTTCAAAGATAATAAGACTATTTTAAATTATTTTTTAATAATCTTTATACTGCTTTTTAAGTACTCTCAAATTTGCTACAGCAATACATCAACACAACGATACGCTGAAAAGAATAAGATCTTAAGAAATTCTACCCTTATTTTACCACGAGCCACTCTTACGAATCACTCAAATTCAAATACTTGTATGTTTCAGCATACCTCCTATTCCAAAAGCTCCGAATGAGAATAAGCTAGACCACTGTCGACAGTTGCGCACGCGCTTGTACGAGAGTACCGTGGATGGTATCACACACATTTTAGCCTTTAGAAATTAACACGGCGTCTCAGCGAGGACCTGTTTCGAATATAGGAATCTTGTTCCGACCAGGACGTGAAATTTACATGCGAGGAAAAGCTTGCGCACTTTTGCCGTACACCCCCTCAACGATCCGCGAAACCACACGGCCGGGACACGGCCGTGGCGCCTTTATATGCAGGCATAGATGTAGGCCGGGGAAGCGCGCCACGAGGCGAGCCGAGAAGTCCCATGTCTGCTAGCTCCCTCCCCCCTCCTCCTGTCCTCCACCCCGAGCCGCGCCGCGCCGCGCCGCGCCGCCGCCTGTAACGACCACTTCACGTGCCCCATCCTTCTCCCCTTTCGCTCGAGAGTAGATAGATAGGATAGATACACACATCACATACACGTCCTCTGGATTTCGAGGTCCATCTCCTGAAGAAGCCCGGACGCGGGACGCCCAAGGCCACCCAGGACCGCATGGAGGCCAAGAAGAGCGCCCCCGCCCCCGCGACCGCCGGAGCCGCGCCGCCCCCGGCGAACGGCTACTTCAGCTCCGTCTTCCCCGCGTCGCCCGTGGTACCGTCCCTTCGCGATCCATCTGGGTTCTTGGGGTTTTGGGGGATTGATTGATTCTACCTGTGGGAGCACAAAGGTGCCGCCTTTGGTGATGAACCGGTGGCGCGGTTTTGTAATTATGGCGCTTTGTTGTTTTTGTGGTGATAATTTTATGTTTTTTTTGCCCTCTGAGTTCATTCCGTGGACTCCTTTAGGGGGGGGTTTTTGTGATCGAGGAGTTCCATGTTTCTTTAAAATCTTATTTGGGGTTCCCTTGTGAATCTGATGTCGTCGTTTTTGTTTTACCTGGTAGGCGAACTCGAAGGACGCGAAGCAGGCGGACTTGTACACTATGCTGAACAAGCAGAACCCCAAAGGCCAGTATGACGGTGGCATCGCAGGTAGTTGTGGGATATCCTATCTATCTGCTATTTAATTATGATTTTGTGAACAGATGCCGAGGATAATATTCCTAATTATTATTTGTTAGAGAAACATTAGAAAAGATTCTTGTTTGCTCAATGGATAACCATGGATTACACCAAAGCATTAGCTGGCCTAAAATATGTATTTAGGTGAAGTGGGTGCCTGTCTGCCTGAACAGTCATGCACGCAGCTTCGTTGATCGTTGACTTAGTATTCCTTCCTGGTTAGGTTATGGTTTATTAACCATGCCTATGAAAAACATTACTTCGATATGAAATTTGTCATCGATATGTGATGCAGCAAATTAACTGTGAAAGATTATTCGTCCTGCAGATGGCAAATGCCAAGGCAGCCTCACTAAAGGTCAAGGTCATGTGGTGTACAAGGATGCCAAGCAAGCTTATCCAAACGAGTCAGAGTCTCCTTATTTTGGCTCATCTGTGCATTACGGTGGTCGGGAATTCTATGGCAGTTCACCACAAAAGCAAGCCAACGAATCACCAAAAAATGTATGTACTATTATTCATAGTACAGCTCCTGGTTGATCATATTATTTGTGTTTAATTGTTTACTTTCTATGGTCCAATCCAGGATAAGGAGGAAAATCCTGATGGCTCCCTGGCTACCAGAGGTGATTGGTGGCAAGGTATGGCGTTGCTTCACAATTGGATATTATCTAAATAAGATGGAATTCATATGTACTGACTATAATCTACTGTCAGGTTCACTTTATTACTAAATAATTTGCTGAGGACACTCCTTTTGTGAACAAGGTATACTACGGTAACGTACTTATGATTATTTGTTGGCTCAATTGTTTGATTAGTCTGAATTTTGTGCCCTTATGTTGTGTACACTACATTTAAATCATTGGTCATTCAATATATTTCATTTCGAGTTTGAGCAGTGGTAGGCTGATGGGAGTATCTGACAGTGTAATTAATTAATCATCCATGCGATGGGTCTGTCTTTCAGAGGCGGCTTGAAATTGTTCTCTGGTAGAACCAGCTCACAATAGATTCTCTGGATTTGTTGCACGATAGTTATAACAGAGCAGAATCTTAAGCCAACCATAAAGGAATATCAGGTCTGAATATAAAGCAGAATCTTAAGCCTACCATAGAGTATTTACTTGTATATATATGAACTTCTGAAGCAGGAATCACCTAAGGTTCATTCAATGTTGCTGTCTCTACATACTGCATTTATTATAGCTTCATTGTTAATCTTCTTTCCTTTCCCAATACACAATTGATGATAAGGACTTCAAATATATCTTTGTTTATGTTTTCCCTTGTCACAGTTCTTTTGCGAATAATTAAATCATGAAATATACATACGATTTTCCTGTCACATCTGCACACTACGATGGAGTAGTGGTGTTCAACAATGATAGCTCCAAGACAAAATGGTTGATTGACTTGAAGTGAAAGTTTAGTTGATCTGTAAAAAATTTCTAAGAGCTCTTATAATAAGTTGCATTCCATCATCAGCATTAATGCATTATCTTATATTTTATGAGTGTGGCGTCCTGTGCGTTTGCGTGGATATAGAATTTTTTTTATTTCAAATGTGTTTCTTTATTGTAGTTGATATGCATGGACTCTTTTTTATCTTCATAGTTGACAAGAACTTTTATTTTGTATAGCTTATTTATTGCAGTTGATATGGACTTTTTAATCTAAGCTGTTATAATCTTGTCCCACTATAATCAACGGTGTAGGTTTTTTTTTCTCTTCAATTAATGTAAGAATTTTTAGTATTTTAGGATTATTGTGGTGCCTCCGTTTAATTCTACTTTAATGTAATACTCGCTTTATTCTAAAATAGTAGTCGTTTTGGAGATTGACATGGTCTCCAACATGTAATTGACTACTAATTTTTTTTTGCAATTTATTATAAAATTAAATTAAATTATTAAGGAAGTTTTTTTTTAAACGAATCTATCTGTATGATTATTACATGCTCAATCTAAATAGTTTAAAACTTTTTATGGATAAAGTTTCAAAAGTTTTGACTTTGAACAAGTCTAAAACAACTACTATTTTATAATAGAGGGAGTAATAGATAAGAAAGGAAGTATTGTGTCTTAATGTTTGAAAAAACATTGTTATCAGGGTTGCTCCTAAAAAGCTCCATACATTTGGCACCTATCACCATAATTTGTCAGGTCCTGCCAGAAATTATAAAGCGAAGTATAATTGAGGATTGTTATGTAGTTTGTGCTGCTAGTCATTTTATAACTTGCATTTGGATTCTGATTTATGAATACCCCAAAGTCCAAATGGTTAATGAGAAATATGAGAAATGTTAAGCTGACATTGACTGGTATGAGCCTAAATTATTAGGGGTAGCTAACGAGGTTTTCTTGTAAGTTGTAACTGATATTGTCGTATCATTTACTTCATGTTTTATTGACATGTTGCCCTGTTGTTCCTGCCAGAAAATAAGAGTGGACTGAGCTGGTTTGCTGTAGAGTCAATACATGCCGTCAGATATGAAAAACCATAGTGGAGCTACATCCGTTCTGTCGGTGGAGGCAATATTAGATGCATCATTTCACCTGGGCAGATGTACTCGTGTCCTTTTTTTCTCTTCTTCTTCTTCTTTGCCCTTTGCCTCGCTGATTATCTGGTTTAGTGGTAAAACGTAACGAACTGCTACGACGGCAGAATGTAGGTCCTATATGAAAAAGTTGTCCCCCGTTTCGCAACCGATCAAGATCACTTGGTGCTGTGCTCTGGAATGATCTGCATCTTTCCTTTTTGAAGAATGAAAGGTTTGTATTGTCACATCTGTGACACAGATAGGGCTGGAAAAAAAGCTCGCGACTCGTGGCTCGGCTCGGGCTCGGCTCGGCTCGAAGGTGTTTACGAGCTCGAGCCGAGCCCACTTTTGGGGCTCGGGAATATAGCGAGCCGGCTCGGGCTCGGCTCGTTTCTGACCGAGCTCCGATCAAGATCACTTCTTGGTGCTGTGCTATGGAATGATCTGTATCTTTCCTTTTTGAAGGATGAAAGGTTTGTATTGTCACATCTGTGAGACCGAGGGGGCGTGGGCCTTTTATCTGGTGGGCCGTGTCGCTTCGACTCTCGGGCTGCCGCCCAGGCTGTTCTAGTTTTGTTTTTTCGAGGAAAAGTGCTGGTTTAACTGCCCATGGGAAGGAAATATTAAATGGGTTTCGGGCCATGTAAGAAATGAAGGCCCGCTTAGTGATGCTAATGCTCCATGATTTGCACAACGTAAATGGAATCCCCTAGCGGACAAGGCGTTGCTCTAGTGGTAGAGGCTGCAGTGGCTGCGCTACCCACCAGACTTTGGCTCTGTGTGTCGCATTTTTCTAGGATTTTCCTAAAGTTGTAGGGGCTGTGCGTGCCTTGATGCCTAATTGCTGTCCCTTGGGGCAGTTGCGCTTTCTAGCGTGTGTTAGAGCGCATGCGTGTGCGTGCGTGTTAGTTTAGGGGTTAGGAGTTTGAGCATCCCCGGCAGGGGCATCAAATGAGCCTGTGTCGTTACAGTAATTCGATTTTTTTCCTGCCTGGTGCGCTGCTTCTTCCTTGGCCTGCTGCTTCCTTCCTGCTGCATACAAAAAATTTTGGAGTACAGGCCGATTTGATGAGCCAGATGGGGATGCTCTTAGGGAGTAAGTTGTGTGTGTTTCTTTATACCCTCTCCAAAAAAAATGGAATCCCCTAGCTCGGCTCCTCCACGACACGACCAGTGCACCTCACGATTTAGATGGTGGAGAATACCACCTCAAACTAAGGAATCCCAGACGCCGTGGAAAAAACTCTTCGCAAAAACACGGTGCTCTTTGATCATCCCATCAACATGAGAACATCAATCTAAGGGCTCGAGCTGAACACGCTCTCAACACTGGTAATTCTACAGGGCACTGCCAAGCTTTACGAACTGAGGGCGCCAAACAGCGGCACAAATCGCCCTCCCATGCCAACACGCGACAACAAAATCAGGCACGCACGTACATGAGGTAGTAGTACTACAGTTTCAATGTTCTTGTTCACAGCTTCAAGCCCATAGGGACGTCGAACACGGCGCTGTCGACCACCATCCCCTTGACCTCCTCTTCCTCCTCCTCGCCGTCACCGTAGCCTGCCAGTGCCGGTAGCTTTGCGGCGATGCCCCGGCCGTGGTGCGACCGCCGGTCGACCAGCAGCGCTCTCCCGATCTTGGACGGGCTGGACAGCTGGTGCGTCGGCGAGAAGCTCGCCGTGGCATACGCCGTGCCCGAGACGGGCACCACCGTGAACGCCGCTGGCGGCGGCGGCACCGCGGCTTTGCTGTTGCGAACAATCTTCCTATCCCCGCCGGGGGCGGCGGGGAGATGGTCTGAGTGCTTGCCCAGCTCGTCGAAGTAGAGCAGGTCGTCGATCCGCGCCATGATGTTGGACGCCAGGCTCTCCAGCACCCTCGAGTAGCTCTCCAGGATCGATTTGCCCACGTCCTGAAGAACAAACATTCACCACAACAATGACAACGATTAAACGAGCTCGTCAAAATCGAATTTTTTTAACGGATAGGATTCGGATTCACCAACCATGTTGTACTGGATCTTGCTCATGTCGAGGCTCGTCTGCGTGAGCCCGGGGAACCTCTGCTTGAGGGAGATGAGGAGGCCCTCGGCGCGGTCGGCGAGGAGGTCCCTCTTCTGGTCGGTGTCCACGATCATGTCCTTGACAATGCCCCAGGATGACCTTGCCACCGCGCGACTCGCGCCACCGCCGCCGCCGGTGCCCCGCCGGCGCCACACGTAGATGGAGGCCTCGACGCGGTTGGCGATCTCGAGCGCCTGGTACTCCGACGACAGGTCGAGGCAGTCGAGGAGGCACTCCGGCGAGAACCGCTCCGACGTGATGTACCGGTATATCACGTCGCCGATCGCCGCGCGTCCGTTCTGGCAGCCATCACGGTTCAAGAAACCGGCAAGCCGTCAGAATCAACTAGTGACCGGATGTGAGGACGAAGAGCGAGCGGCCGCCATGGCCGTGGCCGCACCTTGGGCAGCGAGTCGTGGAAGAAGTCGGGGATGTCCATCTCGGCCAGGGCGTTGCTGTTGATGGCCATGGCGGCCTTGAGGATCTGGCTGGCGCAGTCGCGCTTGTGCTCCAGCTTCCTCCTCGTGGCCTCGTGGAGGCCGCCGTGGGGCACGCGGGGCACCGGCAGCCACCACTTCTCGTCGCGGCGGTGCACCGACCTCCGACCACCGCCGTCGCGGTCCGGCGCGCATATCCCCTGGTCGACGTACCAGAATTCAGGGTCTCTGAAGCTCTCCAGGATTTCCTGGAAGCAGAGGTTCAGTCAGTGAGATGCAATATGAATTCACCGGTTTATATTCAGAAAAATCAACAAGGTTCTCAAACTCACAAGGAGCATGTGGTCCAACTTCCGAAGCGCCGGCAGATTGATGTGTAGATCCGACCGAGGCCTGCTCGTCATAATCTGAAATAGGTTTTTCCATGAAAGTGACAAGCAGTTACTGTTAATGCTCTGTTCTTAAGATGAAAGCACCTCTTACCACACACCACATAATGTTCAAGACTTCTATTATTTGACCGAAAAGTCATTTTGGTACTGCCCAATCCACACCAACATTTTTCGTGCTCAGGTCAACTCTCTTTTTACATGCATATTTTACAAAAAAAAAAAAAATGGTCTCACGTTCGACTTGTAAGTAATCGCGTCCTCCTCCTTTATCTCCCCGAGCCTGCCGCCACTCAACGTGTGTGCACGACCACACCAATGCGGCCTCGATATGAGGTGGAGTGGAGTGACGATCAGTGTGGCAACCATGGCGCAATGATCGGCATGACCAGTCAAGCGCATGGCCGATGGTCGCCGGTGGTGGTCGACTCACCAGGATGGACGGAGGATAGAATGAGAGGAGTGGAACAAAAGCCCGATCGCGTGGAAATAAAAAAATCTAGGGCTACATTCCCACATGTACATGCGGAGTACTCCCTGAAACATAAGTTTTTTTGAGTTGTCCCATAATATAAGGCGTCTTTTCATTATTCTTTGGAAAAGACAAGCAATTAACTCATAGTTAAGCTACTCACATTATAAAGTGCATGCTTTTACTAGCTTTAGCTATTAAAGCTATTAATTAAGTGTATGGGAAGGAGATACATGCTTCGAGTAATGAGATAACTAAAGATGATTTACTCTCTTAAACACCATTTTTTAGTCTTGATGAAAAATTTTATACGTCTTATATTTTGGGGCGGAGGGAGTATATGTTTCTAACCACACGATGTGCTTTAAAAACATATAAACGCAAAAAGCAACAGCATTTGGAATACGATGATAGTGCACAAAAGTGGAACACAGACAGCACATTGATGCAGCCTTTACTCTCTGGGCGTCATGAACGCCACGCGCCGGCGCGCCCAACCGTTTTAACAAACGGGATTAGGTAGCAAACAGCTATATAAGCACATATTTAATGGATGGATGTTTGCAGTGGTCCATGACTCCATGTCCGAAGCGAAATTCAAATTGAGCTATTTTGAACCCCGTTTATGATTCATCAATAAAAAGGCCAAATTAAAGCCTGCATTTGCTCGCGAAATAACGATGCATTAATACTCCATTCGCTAGCGCCGTTTTATAGCTGAACTTATGTCTTAAATTCCACGATTACTCCATGTTATTAAGATGGCTAGCGCTAGACTCTTGTGTGATTGGCCACTGATCGACTTGAAAGAATAATCCTTAAACACATGTACTGGGAATTTGATTTGAAATGGGAAAAAAATATATCTGGTTTAATGGTTAATTTGCAAGTTGCCATCAGTTCTTGGTTAATTACCTCAAGCCTTGTCCCATCAGGGAACGGCTGCCATGTCGGGACCAGCTCGACGATGTGGTCACTGACACACAGCAGCCAGTCCATCTCTCGCTGCCACATCGCCTTCTTCTCCGGCGGCAGCGGCTCCAGCCTCCACAGCTGCCCGAACACCGTCGCTGCAAAAGGCGCCATTGTTACCCGCAATAACTTGACCGATCGATCGATAATTCGAGATGCGCCATACCGCAGAGGTTGGTGATGGCATTGGAGATGGCGAGCGCGGTGCACACGCCCTTGCCGCTGCCGGACATGTCCTCGCCCAGCAGCAGCTTCGAGAACCTCTCCTTCATCATCTCCGTATCTGCCGATCAATTCAAATTTGAAACCGCGCGGTGAATTCAAACCCGAAATTCAGGATGGATTCGCCGTGTTCGTAGTTTCGTACGCGAGCGCGTACCTGAGCCGGAGGCCTTGTGCTTCTGGGCGGCGCCCGCCGCGTCGCCGCCGGCGGTGGCTGCGCCCCGCGGGAGCTTCGTCTCGCCGGTCGGCTCGGCGGCGATGACCTGCTCGGTCACGCAGGTCTTGATGGCGAAGTCCTGCTGCCACTCGTCTGGCGGGCAGTAGGACGCGGAGGAGGCGACCTCGGAGCTGGCGCTGGAGCTGCTGCCGCGGCGGCGTTCGTCGTCGGCGGAGTCCGATGCCGTCAGAGCCTCGCTCGCCGCCGACCTCTCCTCCTCCTCTTCGCCAGCGCCCCTCGCCATCCCGGGCCTCCCGCCGCCTCGGACCGTCCTGACGCTCGTGCCGGCGGCAATGGGCGCCGCCCGGCTCATCCGCCGGTTCTTGGCCGCCACCGCCGCGGGTCTTACAACAAGCTTCGCAAGGGCGGCTACCACGCAACGATGGACACAACGCTTGCTCCTGCCGCAGCCGCCGCCGCTACTTCTAGTGCGCGACGAGGGCGTGTCGGACATGGGATGGCTCTGCGCAAGCTGGTGCTTGTGGTCTTGCCCTGTGGGGCAATGCATGAGACGGTGAAGCGGAGTAAAGGCTTAAAAGAGGAGGTGAAAAGCAAGCGGGAGCTGGAGTGACCGTTGGGTTTTGAGTTGTTTTGGTGGGTTCTTTTCTCGCAGCAGTGCAGGTGCAGCAACGGTCAGTGAGGGAGAGGGAGTGAGAGTGACGACACCTTGTGGCGTATGCCGTGACACGGGTGCAAAATGGATACAAATAATTCGATATATCTGATATCCGTATCCGAAAAATGGATTATCCGTATCCGAATAGGAAACGGATACGGATACGGATATTATCTGGATTTTTTTTACCGGATACGAATACGGATATGGTTTCAAAAAAATGATCGGATACGGATACTATCCCTATTTGATAAGCAGCCCGTCAGCACTTACAGACTACAGCCTCACTCCCACTCCCTCAGCCCGTCAGCCTCAGCCACCACGCCCGGCCCACAAGCCACAGGCCACAGGCCACAGCCCACTCATCTCATCCCCAGCCCCAAGTCCCCAACTCGGCAACCCCCCAAGCTAGGGTTCCTAGCCGGCCGTCATCCGCCTGCCACCGCCGGCCTCCACTCCTCCGGCGTCGCCCCTTTGGCTGCACCGCCGTCCGCCGCCGCCGCTCCTCTGACCGCCGTCGCCGCTCATCGACTCGTCGCCCTCCTAGGGACCAGTGGACAGTGGCCGTCGGCCGCAGCTCCCTCTAGGCTCCAGTGACCAGTGGCCGCCAACCACCAGCCCACCACTCCTCTGGCCATCCCTCCTCCACCACAGGTCGTCGTCCCCACTCCCTAATGTCTCCCGCCACCGGATCCCCACAACAGGTCGCTGTTGAGGCTCCAACTCCGCACGACGGCGTTCCTCCGTCTGTGACTATTCCCCAGGTCCGTGCATCCAAATTGCTGATCTATACTGTTGGCTTGTTGCCTTCTCTTCTCTTGGTTGATTTGTTAGTTATATAATGTTGTTTTGTTATTGATTCTTCTTGTAGATTCCAACATCATCAACTATTGGAGATGAATCAAATAGTGTTATGCAACCTCATGCTGGTGCTTCTCATAGTGAAATGGATCATGCTGCTGAGCCAAAAAGAAGAAAGCTAAGTGCTTTTCTAAAGGATATATCCGAAGTAGCCCAAGTAAATCCTGACTTGGACAAGTATTGTGATGATCCATTGCTGAAATGGTCTGAATGTGAATTTTTTTATATCTTGGCATGGTGGAAGACGCAAGGAATTAATTATCCTATTCTTGCTCAAGTGGCAAGGGATGTTTTGACTATTGCAGCATCAACAGTTGCATCTGAATCAGCATTTAGTGTTGGAGGTAGAGTAATTGACAAATATCGTAGCCGTTTGGATCCTGAAGTTGTCGAAGCCATGATTTGCACTAAAGATTGGGTAAGAGCTTCAAGAAAAGGTGAGCAAACTCAACACTGCAACATGTAAATAATTGTGCTTAGAATCAATTGTGAATCTATTGTCTTGATTAGCCTAACATTTTGTTTGTGACTCTTGTTTCAGACTAGAGTAATGTAACCTCAATGATTAATTGAATTAGTAGGACTTGATATAGATGATGTTGCAGTAGAAGAAGGTATAACAAATACAAAAGTTGCTGTTGTATTCTCAATTCTTATTTTAAATATATCTCAACTATTTACATTATAGGTGCTGCAGGCAACTCTACAGAAGACTAGAATATGGAGATGGTGGCTGGTGAGAGTGGTCCAGTAGAAGAAAACTATATTATTACACTTTGGCTTCTTGCTCCTTTAAACATTTTGGCTTTTGTAATGGTTGCTTACATATTGTCGATTTGTCATGGTGAAACAAGTGCTATCTAATATCTATGTTGCTAGCTACTTAAGTATTGAACCATTGTAATTGTGGTCATGGTAGAACGTGGAACAAATATTGACTATGTTGCTAATTAAGTACTTATCGCTTGTTTTGTAGCTGATGCTTGATATATATACACATATACGCACCCCATGCTCCTAAGCATCAGTGACTTGAAACTAATGTAAGGCCTAAGGGATAGATGTTGGCTTGTTTTTTCGCTGATGTACTGAAGTTGTAGGATATACGTATCCGACCGAATTGAGTAGATATCCGGTTCCTATTAGTATTCGATATGCTATCCGATTCATATTCGTATCCGAGAGGTATCCGAATCCGTATCCGCAAAAAAAAATATGGATACAGATATGGTAATGACGCTATCCGATCTGTATCCGTTCCGTTTGCACCCCCTACGTGACAGATAGAAATTGAGACATATAATAGGGACGCGGGGGCGGTCCGACGCCCGTCGGACGCGCCCCTGTCCAACGCCCGTCGCTGGCTGTTGGATGGAGATCCATCGGCCAGCGTTAGATCTGAGATAAAACTTGGCTTTTTTGTTTTCGTGGTGTAAAAAATTCAATAAATTCAATAAAAATCAGAAATATTCTCTAATCGATGTCAGGTCTCACGGGTTTGCTTGGTAATTTTGAAGTAGATAAAGGGTTTGCTCGGTAATTTTGAAAACTCTGTTTCCCTTTTTAATATATATAGGGCTACATCAGTTATGTTACGGGCTATTTTACTATGTCGTAATGATACAGTTTTGACAAGAAAGATATCTCCTTTTTTTCAAGGAGGGACTATAGAATTCTATGCAACGAACAGACTAACAAAAAGATAACAAACCAATATAGCGTGTGTTATGATGTTGGCAGGTACTACTAAGAATGAAGCTTTCTGAAAACTACATGAAACTTCTAGAAAACTATATAAATTTTTCTAAAACTACATGAATTTTTTTCTGAAACTATTGTACGATGAGGCTACTTCATGTGTGCAGGGCCGGCCCTAGGGGGGCGAGCAGTGCAACCGCCCCGGGCCCCCAAAACTGTGGGGCCCCCAGTGCTGCGCAAGGGATCCCACCCAGTGCCTGATGCCTGCCTCGGTGCGCCCTCGCGATGGCCGATCAGCCGATGGGCCATGCTCCAGTCCTGTCCAGTTAGGCCTCCGCCTCAGCCCTCAGGCCCATCGTAGCGTAGGCTCGCAGCTCCTCAGCCATGCGTTGAGGCCCAACATGGCAGGCGAGGCAAGCAACGGCTGCAGATCAACAGATGCCGATTCGCCTAATCGCCTGACGAGTGACGCCACTCCGTCGACCGCCGCCAATCACAATCACCAAGACACAGAATCACCGGCGGAACTGGCGAACAACGGATCATATTCTCAAGAAAGATTTGAATGGTCTGGCAACTTTATGTATTGAGAAGAAGTTATTGGACGATATTAATATTGAGGCCATCATTGATGATTTTGCATCAAGAAATGTTAGAAGAAATTTCTGAGGTGAATAATCTCATTTGTGTACTTTCATTTGTTTATCGATACTAATTTTTAAAATACAATGAATATTGTCTAATTATATTGTAGTATAAAATTTTTTTTGGTTATGTTAGGGGCCTCCGTTTGTAATTTCGCCCCGGGCCCCAGAAAACCCAGGACCGGCCCATGGTGTGATAATGTCAACAGGTGCTATGATGACGTCTATATGAAACTGCATCAAATACATGAAACTTTGTACGTGAAGTTTTAAAAAAAACCACATGAATTTTTTCAAAAAATTTCATGAAACTTTTTATAAACTATATGAATTTTTCTAAAACTATATGAAATTATCCCAATGATGAGACTAATTTATATAGGCATGAAACAATATAAAACCACATAAAAACTATACGAATCTTTCTAAAAAAACATGAAACTGAGTGAAACTACATGAAATTTTTAAAATTATATATACACACAAATTTATAAAAATACACGAAACCGCATAAAAACTATATGAAAATTTCTTAAAACTTATGGTTTTTTTTAAAAAAACTATATGAAATCCTCCCTTTGGACGAGGCTAATTCACATTGGCATGAAACTATATGAAAACTAAAGGCCCAGTTCTTTTCAGCTTAACAGCTTAACGACTTATCTACGTTTTGAAAACATATAAGCTTTGAGTTTTTTTAGTCCGTTTTTTTCGCTGTTTTGAAGATGGGTTATAATGCTTTAAAAAGCAAGTGAAACGAAATGTATCCGAATCTCGAGAGACTACCTCGAGAAGCTCTCGAAGTTCAGTCATTTCAGTCGTTCAGATCAGCTCAAAAGAACAGGGCCTAAATGAAGTTTTATATCTGAAAAGTACATAAAATTTTTCTAAAATTTCATAAAACTTTTAAAAAACTGCGTTATTTTTTCTAAAACTTTATGAAACTATCAAATAGATGAGACTTAATTACTTAATGACATTTATATGAAACACCAAAGCAGGGCGAACTGCTTCACGAATGCTAATTATATTTGTATGGAACAAGTGATTCGGAGAAGAGTGACGAGCAGATAAAAGTGACAACCATTCGGTTATACTCGAATCTACTATCGGCCACACTGCCACCACTGATGCCTCACACTCACGGTGTTGTTTAATTGGAAGGAGAGCATGTGATGGTTGTACAAAAGCATTGATCCCCTGATGAAAGCCCATGCTGAAATCAGCCGCCATCAAACCAGAAAATAGCTAAAACTCCTTGTCCAATCGCCCATATAAACACATAAAAAAAATCCAGCGATTCGAGCTGGTCATTTTGGATCAACCTGCATCCGTAGGTAAAACTGTAACATAAAGTGTGTACAGATATAGTGTTGTTGGAGAGAAGGAATTTTTTGAAGTGCAGTGTTGAGTGTGAAGGAATTTTAGAGTGATGCATAGATTGGACAGTTATTAATAGTTTTATGAAATGTGTATTTAGAGTTTTAGGTAAAGATGTTGTGGTCCTAACATAACAAACCTGTTCCGGTGGCCTTCCACTTTTGATAGATCTGGTTTGGTTTAACATTCGAATCATTTACATCAATTGTGCAGTATGAGAGACGCAAATTCAGAGTGGCACAACCAGATGCCCCACTCGCGCCGAGTGGCAGCTACGCTCCGTGGTCTCACTCGCTCTGTCGTTGCGTTGTATGGTGACGAGCGCCGGGCATGTGCGGGGGAGAGTAGGGGTGGGCAAAATTAACCGATAACCGAAAAACCGAACCGAACCGAATTAACCGAAATTATCGGTTATTTCGGTTAGTATTCGGTTTTTGTTTCAGAACTGTTCGGTTTATATGGTTCGGTTCGGTTTTTAATGTGTGTTAACCGAAAAAACCGGATACCCGAATGCAACATGACCCAACCTGGCAGGCCCATCCAGCCATCGCACATTCGGCCATGCACTCGCACGCGGCCCAGGCCGGCTGTGGCCCATTCGGCCATTCCCTCCCCATTCCCCAGCCCGTCCCGGCGTCCCCTGATCCCCTCCCCATTCGGCCATTCCCCGGCCCCTCCCCTGGTAAACCCTAGCCGTCTCGCCCCCTCCGCCTCGCCTCGCCGCCTCGCCCCCTCCCATCGCCGCCTCGCCTCGCCTCCTCGCCCGCTCGCCTCGCCCCCTCCCATCGCTGCCTCGCCGCCTCGCCCCCTCCCGTCGCCTGCCATCACCGCCTCGCCGCCTCCTTCCCGACGCACCGCAGCGCCAGCGCCGTCAGCGCCTCCGCCGCGTCGACGGGGAAGGAGTCCCTCAGCCATCGGTCCACCCAACGCCGCATGGCCTCCCCGCTGCCCTCCGCAGGTCGTCGTCCACCCCCCTAATTTTTTGTTCGATTTGCTTGTTCGATTGGTTGTGTGTTCATTAGACAACTCGGTTAATAACCGAAAACCGAATTAACCGAACTGAAATAATTCGGTTAATTTGGTTCGGTTAGTATATTTTTAGAGATGATTTCGGTTTTCGTTTTGCACTAACCGAATTTTTTAGAAACCGAACTAACCGAACCGAAAAAACCGATATAACCGAATGCCCACCCCTACATACATCAATATCCTCCATGGGCTTGCCACACATGTCAATGTCATTCATGATCGGGTTCAACCTAGAGAATATATCATTCACACTGTCATTAGGTAGCATCTTGAAATAATAAAATTGTCTTCTAGCGAGAGTTAATTTCTCCTCCATTAGCTCCGAACTAGCAACATGGATTTCTTTCAAAGTTTTTCAAATTTTACTAGCTTTTGTGAGATTGCTAATACGATTAAACACATCAACACTCACATTGGAAAGTAAGACATTCTTAGCTATGGCATTGTAACGTCGATATTCCGTCTCGACGAGAGTGAGAGACAAGGAATTGACGGGAGCCGGATAGCCGGTCTCACAAGCAATCCAAACATCATAGCTAAGAGCTTCTAGATAGCATTGCATTCTAATTTTTCAATGGGAATAACTTGTGCCATTGAAAGTAGTTACTTTTTTATGTCAATCTTAGCCCCCTCCTTTGTGGCCACCTCCTAGCGATTAAGCTACAACAGGAGAACCTACACTCTGATACCACTTGAAAGGATCTCTATGGCCTAGAGGGGGTGAATAGACATTTTTAAATTTCTTTTCAATTATTCTTGTCCATTAACTCTTTAAGTTGTTCACTGCAGGTCCGTACCCCTTCGTTTTATGTTTAGATCCGACGTGGCATGAACAACTTAAAGAGTTAATGGACCTGCAGTAAACAACTTAAAAGAGTTAATGGACCTGCAGTAAACAACTTAAAAGAGTTAATGGACCTGCAGTAAACAACTTAAAAGAGTTAATGGACCTGCAGTGAACAACTTAAAGAGTGGGGTCCATGCCACGTCGGATCTAAACATAAAACGAAGGGGTACCGGCCTGCAGTGAACAACTTAAAGAGTTAATGGATCCAAAACTGCAGTTTGGAAGTTGATGGACCTAAGTGACAACACGCTACAAGTTAATGGACCTCCGGTGCATTTTACTCTTTATAAAAATACACGAAACTGCATAAAAACTATATGAAAATTTCTTGAAATTTATGATTTTTTTTTAAAAAAACTATATGAAATCGTCCCTTTGACGAGGCTAATTCACGTTGGCATGAAACTATATGAAAACTAAATGAAATTTTATATCTGAAAATTACATAAATTTTTTCTAAAATTTCATAAAACTTTTTAAAAACTGCGTTATTTTTTCCTAAAACTTTTTGAAACCATCAAATAGATGAGACTAATTACTTCATGACATTTATATGAAACACCAAAGCAGGGCGAACTGCTTTACGAATGCTAATCTATCTACTATCTATATAAAGCAGAGTTAAATAGAGCCACCACATTTGTCGGTGTTCGATACCAGACAGATATTATGTCTCGTGGGACAATAGTAGTTCGGTCAGGGGGAATTTTCGCCACTAGCTCGCCTCTACGCACAATCACAGGGAGGCGCCGGATTTACCCAGGTTCGGACCCCCGATGTGGGTAATAGTCCTACTCCTGCGAGAGTGGTATTGACTGAGATCTGGATTGCTCTATCTCGAGAGCTCTTACAATGGCGTGTATGTGTATGGCTTAGGATCCAACCCTCTCTCCCTCCGCCCCCGTGCCCTTTTATACTGGAAGGGACGGACAGATGGTCAGAGAGAGAGAGAAAGAGAGAGAATGCGGCTGATGGGGCCCGCAGGCTAGGCTCTGGCCGTCGCATGCCGCCCACTTGCTCCTGCTGACGCCTACTTCATAAATGACTCCCTCCGATCTTCGGGTCGGACGAGACGTGGGAGGCGCCTGACACTAGTACCACTTTGCCCCTGTCACCGCCCAGCGATGGAATGACCGCTACAGTGCGCCGGACAGGCAACAGTGCAAGCAATCATCTCTCTCGGTCTTGTACGCCCAAATCCTTGCATTTAGTGCGGTAGATACGTTGAACGTTGGGGAAGCCTTCGACGGGAAGCCTCCTCTCTGCGCGTGTGTACCTGCCAAGTGGGACCTATGCCCTCCTGCTCGGCCGAGCTGCCACGCGTCCTGGTCTGCTCGGCATGGGGGCCTGAACGCCCGCTCTACGCCGAGCTGCCACGCGTCCTGCTCTGCTTGGCATGAGGGCCTGAACGCCCGCTCTACGCCGAGCTACCACGGTCCTGCTCTTGATGCCTTGGCGTGGGTACCCCGGTACGTCGTGTACCGACAACATTAATCCTAAAATCTTAGAAATTCCCACGTTAATTGAAAAATAGTAGAAATTCTCACGTTAATCATAGAAAAAGAAAAATATCTACATCGCTGAATATGGATATTATTATGTAAATCTAGCGGTCAATATTAACCTGTATAACAAACTACTGAAGCTGATCTATATATTAGAGATAAACTCTAAATCTAATCTGATATATTATCTATATCTTAGCACAAATCTAGCCGCGTAAATGCGCGGGTCACCTTACTCGTTATATTTATATGGAACAAGAGATTCGGAGAAGAGTGACGAGCAAACAAAGTGACAACCATCCGGTTATACTCGAATCCATGATCATACTATCGGCCACACTGCCACCACTGATGCCTCACACTCACGGTGTTGTTTAATTGGAAGGAGAGCATGTGATGGTTGTACAAAAGCTTTGATCCCCTGATGAAACCCCATGCTGAAATCAGCCGCTATCAAACCAAAAAATAGCTATAGGCTATTTGGTTGCCTGCATTGAAAGAGTTTTGCATCTAGAGATACAAAACTAGGGTGTTTGTCTTCTCACCCATCTGAACCAGGCTCTCCAGATACATTTACCCCCTCGGGGCCAGGCTTTGGAGATACGACCAAATTGGGCGTTTTTCAGAGCCAGACTCCGCGGATGCAGCAACGCAACCACATGCGTAACACATTTGATTTTTTTTTGTTATATCTTTTGATTAATATTTTTTTTATTACTGAACCGATTTCAAAAAATGAGTTATTGATATTTTTTCGAACAAAACGAGACCACACTTGCCATATAAATTTTAAAAGTTTAAAATTCTCATTTTTGAATTCATTTATTTATAAGACTTTCTTTTAAATTTTTTATTTTTATTTGATTTTTTGTTATTTTAATTTTCTAGAATTTATTTTTTAATATGTTTCATCCCTCTTTTGAATTTCTCCATGCCATTCTCTCCTTAGAGCAGTCAACCAAACAACATCTCTACACAGCCTGTACAATCTCATACACCTAACCAAACAACCACCATTTGCATCATCTCAACCTGGCTCTAACTAGCCTGGCTCAGCTCATACAACCTGGTTGAACTGAGAAGGCAACCAAACAACCAATTAAACTCCTGGTCCAATCGCCCATATAAACACACAAAAATAATCCAGCACATCGAGCTGGTCATTTTGGATCAACCTGCATCCGTAGGTGAAACTGTAACATAAGGTGTGTAGAGATATATATAGTGTTGTTGGAGAGAAGGAATCTTTAAAAATGTAGGATTGAGTGTGAAGAAATTTTTGAGTGATGCATAGATTGTGCGGTTAATAGTATTATAAAATGTGTATTTAGAGTTTTAGGTAAAGATGCTCCGGTCCTAACCTAACAAACCTGTTCCCGTGGCCTTCCACTTTGACAGATCTGGTTTGGTTTAACATTCGAATCATTTATATCAATTGTGCAGTATGAGAGACGCAAATTCAGAGTGGTACAACCAGATGCCCTAGCCGAGTGGCAACTACGCTCCGTGGTCTCACTCGCTCTGTCGTTGCGTTGTATGGTGACGAGCGCCGGGCATGTGCGGGGGAGAGGTCCATGCACGTAGAGCCAGCATGGGTTGCAGTATCTGCACGCCAAGGCATGGATAAAAAACCGGCTGGATTCCTCGTAGTTTTATATAGTGGCGTTGAAGAATGGCGATGAGAAACGGTCAATTCTGGTGCGATGCTCGGAGCAGCAGCTGCTGCAGGGGCACGACTCAGGAGGGCGCGCGTACGGCAGGAGTGTAGTTTATTCACGACGGCTATGTACTTTATCGCAGAGTGCGTTTCTACTACTACTACTACGGACAACAAATCATCAATTACAGGTTTAGCGAAGGACCGAAGGTACAGTGCGTATGTTGTCCCTGTCATGATTGTTTTTTCAACCTTGCAGTGAACTTTTTTCCCTTCTAGATCTGAGTTTTTTTTTTTTTGAGAAGGTTCTAGATCTGAGTTGTTTCTGCAACTTATTGCTAGAGTTATATAGCGGCACCTCAAGACCAAATGGAGGGGTTCGATTCGTGAACGATGAAGAAATTTTCATACATGGATAAAGTCCAAAAGTATAGCGAATGAAAAAAAGAAGCCGACACTTAGGCATGTAAAATACAAGATGCTTAGGGCCTGTTTGGATCCCTTAGCAGCTAATAGTTAGCAGCTAATAGCTAATAGCTGGCTAACAATTAGCAGGCCCCCTCTATTTGGATCCATTAGCAGTTAGCTAGTTGGACAGTTGGCTGTGAGTGCAAAATTCCCATGCTACCCTTATTTATTAGCAGAGAAGGTGGGGAGAAGGAATAAAGTGAGGGCAAAGCAGTTTTTTCACCATCTATTAGCAGTTGTTAGCAATTGTTAACAGCTCAAAACCTGCTAATGGACTAATTGTTAGCAGCCCAACCTGCTAACAGTTAGCAGCAAATTAGCAGGGTCTGTTTGGATCCCTCCCTGCTAATTTTAGCAGCTAATTATTAGTGCTAATGGATCCAAACAGACCCTTACAAATATGTGCTTCAAAAAATATAGTATTCCCATATCAATAAATACATGTGCAGAAACGACTGCACCTGCTGAATGAGCAAGTAAAAAAAATAGACATAAACACTTATATAAACCATTGTCGCATACGACGATATGAAAAAATAGCCATAGTTTTTTTAATTTAAGTGTCCCTTCAAGTACCTTGACTCCGTTGAACATTATCTTAACGTAATCTCTATAGGCTTCATGTTGTGAAGCCAAGTGGCTTATACTACAAGTTTAAACATATTAACATATCATGTGAATTAGGCATTATGGTCTATCTTAACCTAAACCACAAGACACTCGTCCTGTTTTTAAGGGTAGAGTTGTCGTTCGCATGAAGACATAAAACTCTAGAGAGTCAAACCATAAACTTCTAACTGGTCCTACTTTAATTTATAGTGTATTTTGATCTACACTGTTAGATTCTAATCAACGACTACAAACATGTGTTGATGTCTGTTCTACGTACGTAGCAGCTCGTCTATAATATAATTCCAAATTCTATAAAATTCACCACATCTTCTAAAATTCCTCCACACTTTGCACCGTATCTTTCAAAACATCCATTCCTGCAGCAGCTGTCCTATAAAAAAATTAAATGAACAATGTTTCGTTGAACAGGGGGCAGAGGCTACGGGTCCTTAGTCCTTGTACAGGCACACCCACTACCCAGGCTCCAGCTGATCGTTCGATACTCCGAGCACAAGATGACGAGCGACGACAAATGAAGCAGCACGAGCGAGAGCAATTTCAAAATCCAAGTTTCAAAACACGACATCTACCCCATGAAAAAAAGAGCACAAAAAACACACAAAAAAAGGGGCAAAAGGAACAAAGGCGCCTGCGCCGCTGCGCGCGGGTTCGGTTCGGCAGTCCATCCATGCATGCTACAGCAACTCCTTTCGCGGCGCATGAAAAATGCAGCCCATGTCGCTTGCCTGGCCGCCGCCGCCACCACCACCACATACACCAGGACCCCAAACAGAAAGCGACCTCGACGCTAATACTCACTTCACTGCTGCTTCTGCTAGACGACGACGACGACGACCGGTGTGTTTCGTTTGGTCAGCTCAGACGGATTCATGACGTCGTCCAACGCGAAGCGAGGTCATCGTTTCAGGCGAGATCAATCAACTCGATCGGGCATCGGCCCGTTTCGATGGATCGATAGCAAATTTTTCATGCATGCAGCGGAATCCGTTCGTTAAGCACGATTTTAGGGTGTGTTTGGTTGTTTGTACCAAATTGAATCTGTATGAGATGGTACGTACAAGTTGAATGTGATGGTTCCGTACGGTATGATTCAAGTAAGATATTTGGATGGTCAAATAGCATCATACAAGATTTAAAATCATATGATCCTATTTAAAACCAAATTTTGAATCAAAATTAAAACCAAATTTAAACTCAATTTAGATTTTAGATTCAAAACTCAAGTCGTATTTTCAATTCAGGATTCAAGCAAGTTATAAAAAATGATTTGAAATTTAAATTCAACCCAAATTCAAAAAATAAATTCACATTTTAGTTTGAAAACTCAAATTGGATTTCAAATTCAATTTTCAAGGTGTATTGAAAATTCAAATCAATTTTTAAAATTCAAACGTGTTTTCAAATTCAAAATTTGAAAATTAAAAACAGATTTAGAATTTAAAACAATTTTCAAATCTAAACCGAATTCAAAATTGAAATCAATATGAAATTTGGTATACTATAAAATAAAAAAATTAATTAAGAAGAAGAGCTTGCGAGAGAAAGTTGTACACCCTTACTTGAGATAATATTGAGATAATATTACATTGAGATAATATTACAGCATATTGAGATAATATTACATTTTTCTGTATCACAACGTTCAGGATAATTTGATACAGTTCATCCAACCAAACACATGGATGGACACCCTTATCATCCCATACATGAATTATCTCATTCAGCTAACCAAATACACCCTTACTTGCAGCCAAACAACGAACAGAGAGAGAGAGAGACGGTTTAGGTCGGTTCGAGAAAACTGAACAAAAGACGTCGTCCTACCACCGTAGCCTTTAGCCTGGACGCACGATGTGCTCAGACCCGATGTTTTAAATCTTCGATTATGACATTTAGCATTTGGCTTCTTCAAACAAGGTATATCCGGCTAAATGACGTTATAGCCCGCTATAGCCGACTTTTTTCAATAGCTGGACGCTGTTCAAACCGCTATAGCCCGGTATAATGTTCGCTATAAGTAGAGATTTAAAACCTTGCTCAGACCCAGCGTTACTGTGCAGATCGATGGTGGGTTGGTGTACGTACGTCTCGCCGCCAGTGGGAGCTCACCGGCGTTTATACTGCACTGATGGCGCGTTGGTGCAGCGGCCGATCACTTGCACCGGAAGCAAAGATTTGGCACGGTGATGATGGCAGCCACGCGCGGACGCACGTTAGGCCCCGCCAGGCAGCGACTTCGGTTCTACTGTGCCGCCGGATAGTCTGCTTTGCCTAGCTACAGTGTGGTGCAGAGGTACCTTCTCGGACTGTGGCCTTGTACACTGTACAGATGCATTTGCTTGTACTCAAGATCAGTGCTGACCAATTGGGCGTCGTAGAGGAACAGCAAGGGGGTCACTAGATCAGAGGGAATTGATGAGGATGCAACCGTTCCTTGGTCCAACAGAGATTTCATTAACATATCATTTCAATAGCTACCCAACCAGGCTGTCTTATAAATTTGGTATCCCCTGCATGGCTGCAACCTCGGTTATTACTGACATTTGCCTTATCATTGCTCCTCCCGCTGCCGTCGCTACCTAGCTCTATTGCGCGGCCAGGGGGCTTGTTGGACATGGCAGGGCTCCGCTCATGGTTTTAAATCCCGTTTTCGATCCAAATCTTCCTTTAGGCTCAATTTTCTATTCCCCATTATTTTCTTTGAAAATTTAACAAAATTTTAATTTAATTTAAATCAAACTAAGCATGTGAAAAAAGATCACTAGAGTTTTAAGAAGATCGTCCGATGGATGCGGCACATCGGACCTATCTCTTCCCCTTCCCTCCTCACAGAGTGCATACTCCTTTGGAGCCTGGTGCGATGGCACCCTCTCCGACATCCCAGACGACGTAACTTGGACCCACTCCCTAAGTGGGAACTACACTGCCAAATCCACCTGCAATCTCCACCTCATGGGCAGCATTGCACATCCCCTGGCTCAGGCCATTTGATCGGCTCAAGCCCCAAACAAACGCAAATTCTTTGCGTGGACACTGAGTCACCGTCGTATCAACACTGCTAACCTCCTCGGCAAGAAAGGCTGGCCCCACCATGCGGCTTGCTCCCTCTGCAACGCCCCCTGGAAATGCTAGATCACCTCTGCAACTCTTCGAACTCATCAAACTTCTGTGATTGGTGGCTTACCCAACAGAAGGGGCTTGCAAAGCCCGTGTCCCGTCGCCTCAACGGACTTATCGTTCACACGCTCTGGGAGATCTGAAAGGAGCGTAATAGACGGATCTTTTAGGATTAGTCAGCTAATCCCCCCTCCCTCCTCCTTCCCCCCTTTTTCTCCCTCTTCTATATTTTGCACAGTGCTCTTCTCTTAATGAAATGACAGTGCTCCTGCCGGTTAGCTCAAATTTCCCTAGAAAATAATTTGGTCATAGCAGTAAATCATCCATCTTTAATATAATTTTAAAAATAATAACGAAATTTTGGTTTCAATTTTCACATCGGGGTTTCAAAACTTGTTTTTAACGATTTCCCACGGAAAATTATTATTCTGCAAGATTTTGGAACCGTGGTTATGCTAGCTAGCTCACTTGGCTTGTGGGGCAATTCATGAGACGGTGAGCAGAGGCTTAAGCGTAGGTAGGTGAAAGCAAAGAGCACATGCAATGCTAAACCCTTGTCTTTTACATTTGTTTTCAGTTGTACTATTCACATGTTAAACTATTTTCTTAGCTAAATAATGTTGGGTCTATTTTTTCGATCACTATTCACTACACATATATCTTCCTTATATTCTATTCAATTTCTGGTCTTTTTTCACCATTCGCGTCCCCATTCCTACTATAATAATAGTACAGTAAAATTATAATTTCATTATTAGACAAACAAGCTGAATCGAGGAGTAGCCATTGTGTTCGAGTCTTGTTGGTTCTTTTATCGCAGCGCAAGTGTACAACGGTCAGTAGATGAGAAGGGAGTGAGTCACGACGCCACGTGCACCGACCAATTGGCATAACAGAGGAAATGGAAGGGGGCAACAAACAAGGATGGAAGGAATTGATGGTGTGCAACAGTTCCTTGGTCCATGCGGCTTGACACCTCCGTCGTCCATTTAGTGGCTAAGCACGATCGATCCCACTGGCTAGAGTGACGTTGTGGCATCTTAAAAAGTGATATATACTAGTGTCCTGTCCTTGACTCCTTGGTCGGTATCAAGCACCTTAGATATGTCAATTATGGATTTACTATAACATATTGGCAGGGACGTATGCCGTTAACTTCTAACGTTTGTGCTCCATACCGTAATGCCATTGAACTCATCAAGATTTGTAAACATAAAATGGATACATGGTGCAATAACATTATCATTTGTCTATTAAATGCAATAACTATGTGATTAATTGTTTTCTAACATCCCAGACGACGTAACTTGGACCCACTCCCTAAGTGGGAACTACACTGCCAAATCCACCTGCAATCTCCACCTCATGGGCAGCATTGCACATCCCCTGGCTCAGGCCATTTGGTTAGCTCAAGCCCCAAACAAATGCAAATTCTTTGCGTGGACACTAAGTCACCGTCGCATCAACATTGTTAACCTCCTCGGCAAGAAAGGTTGGCCCCACCACGTGGCTTGCTCCCTCTGCAACGGCCCCTGGAGACGCTAGATCACCTTTGCAACTCTTACAACTTCTCCTCCAGGATCTGGTGGTCCTTGATTGCCCAGCATCCCCCGCCGGCCTCAAAATCATCGAACTTCTGTAACTGGTGGCTTACCCAATAGAAGGGGCTTGCAAAGCCCATGTCCTGTCACCTCAACAGACTTATCGTTCACACGCTCTAGGAGATCTGAAAGAAGCGTAATAGGCTGATCTTTTAGGATCAGTCAGCTAATCCCCCCTCCCTCCTCCTTCCCCCCCTTTTTTTCCCCTCTTGTATATTTTGCACAGTGCTCTTCTCTTAATGAAATGGCAGTGCTCCTGCCTGTTAGCTCAAATTTTTCCCTAGAAATAATCTGGTCATAGCAGTAAATCATCCATCTTTAATATAATTTTAAAAATAATAACGAAATTTCGGTTTCAATTTTTCACATCGGGGTTTCAAAACTTGTTTTTAACGATTTCCCATGGAAAATTATTTTTCTGCAAGATTTTGGAACCGTGGCTATGCTAGCTAGCTCACTTGGCTTGTGGGGCAATTCATGGGACGGTGAGCGGAGGCTTAAGCGTAGGTAGGTGAAAGCAAAGAGCACATGCAATGCTAAACCCTTGTCTTTTACATTTGTTTTCAGTTGTACTATTCACATGTTAAACTATTTTCTTAGCCAAATAATGTTGGGTCTATTTTTTCGATCACTATTCACTACACATATATCTTCCTTATATTCTATTCAATGTCTGATCTTTTTTCACCATTCGCATCCCCATTCGAACTATAATAATAGTGCAGTAAAAGTATAATTTCATTATTAGACAAACAAGCTGAATTGAGGAGTGGTCATTGTGTTTGAGTTGAGTCTTGTTGGTTCTTTTATCGCAGTGCAAGTGCAACAACGGTCAGTACATGAGAAGGGAGTGAGTCACGACGCCGCGTGCACCGACCAATTGGCATAACAGAGGAAGGGGACAGCAAACAAGGATGGAAGGAATTGATGGTGTGCAACAGTTCCTTGGTCCATGCGGCTTGACACCTCCGTCGTCCATTTAGTGGCTAAGCACGATCGATCCCACTGGCTAGAGTGACGTTGTGGCATCTTAAAAAGTGATATATACTAGTGTCCTGTCCTTGACTCCTTGGTCGGTATCAAGCACCTTAGATATGTCAATTATGGATTTACTATAACATATTGGCAGGGACGTATGCCGTTAACTTCTAACGTTTGTGCTCCATACCGTAATGCCATTGAACTCATCAAGATTTGTAAACATAAAATGGATACATGGTGCAATAACATTATCATTTGTCTATTAAATGCAATAACTATGTGATTAATTGTTTTCTAAAAAAGACACAATACAGAGGCTTCATAGAGCACCAAGTATTAGCCCCAACTGCAAGAGACTGGTGGACAGATGGAGCACTGTGTTTCGGGTGCGTACTACATATGGATTTCTAATTATTGGGGAATTCTTCTTTAAAAAACAATGGGTAATTTTCTCCCTCTTTGGCCACTCGATCGGAACTTATAACATCGGCCCAAGGTGTGCACCCCTTACGCAACAAGTTAAGATCATCTCCAATGATATCTCTTTAGGGTCAATTTTTTTTTTCATGAAGTGATTTTGATCGCTTGAGATTGTCCAACAGATTCTCTTCGCGGTTCTCTTCAGGAAAAAATTTCTTCTGCATTCTCTTGAGAATAAAATTTCTTCGTGCCCCACCGTAGGTGCTCAATTCAATTCCCGTGGGCCGCGGGCACAGCGCATGCCGTACGTCGGGTGTTACGCTGTTGACGCCGCGCGCCGTGTCAACACGCACGCACACAGGGTGCAGGCGTACGTCGTCTACGTACGGCGCGCGTACAGCTGCCATCAAGCCAGGGCCTCGCGCGCGTGGACCATCGATCGGGCCTGCATGCGGCCGATTGGCCGAGGCATGAATGAAGGAACCAGCTCGAACAGTAAAAATGTCAGAGCTGGATCGATCCACGGCGATGAGCCGTACACAGCTCTGACGTAAAGAATGTTCGGTCACAGGAGATGTGATCGATCGACGCCAGCTCGTAGCCTCGTATACATTGTACACAGCTAGTAAATGACCCTGTGCCAGTGCAGTGCAGCCGGAAACCTACTACTTATGTATGTGCCAATTATTTAGAGCCAGGCAGCCAACGGCGAGATGGCGAGTACGAGGGCTAGCTTTTCTGCGCGCCTGGCTTGGCAACCCCCTGGGTGATGGGTGGATTGGGTGCGTGAGAAAAATATAACACGCGCGCGCTAGCTAGCTAGATAGTAAATCCACGGGACAGAGAATTTTACTTAAATAAAATTGTTCCAACACAACACGCATACACGAAAACCAAGTTACCACCTTACGAAGAAACGAGTGTCAATTTGGTTGGTTAATTGTTATAACATGGCCACAAATGCGAATGGGAGGAAGGTCAGAGATCTCTGGCGCGCTTCCACAACACGCGCCGCCACGTGTGGGTGAGAGGAGGAAGGTAGGATCTCTTTAACGCTTCGAGGGAGGGGCGGGGGGTGCTGGCCAGGTCGAAGCGAAGGATGGCGGGGTGCTTTGTCAAGGAGTCGCACGCTATCATGAATGGGTGGAGGAAGGAGGACAAAGAACATTAGAGCTAATGGATCGTAATTCCAACAGGTTGGAATAGTATATGGGTGGCTAGTCGCTTCCAAAAACAAGATACCTGCTAAACTAAATTTGATAACCCTACAAAATTAAGAAACAAAAAAATCCTAAAAAAGTTAACCCTACAAATGTAAAAAGTTAAATATAATTTTATCACAATCATATATTAGTTAGGTCCGTAGTCCTAGTGGGTCAAGATGCAATTTTAGACTTCAGTAGTTTTAAGTGCTGGAGTTTCACAAGAAAACAAACAAACAAAATTATCCCACCGTGTAGCAAAATATTAATAAAAACATTAAGGGTACCAAACATAGAAATTTGAATATGCAGCGGCGGAGGTCGGAAGATGGCAATGCCAAGTCTTTTTAATAATCATCGCAAGAATTAGAAACAAAAAATCCTAAAAAGGTGGACCCTACAAATGTAAAAGGTTAAATATAATTTTATCACAATCATATATTAGTTAGGTCCGTAGTCCTAGTGGGTCAAGATGCAATTTTAGACTTCAGTAGTTTTAAGGGCTTGTTTGTTTCAGATTAATGTAGAGTTTCATTTTACTGTAGCAAATTTGTGACCCCTCAAAATGTGTAGCAAAATATTAATAAAAACATTAAGGGTACCAAACATAGAAATTTGAATATGCAGCGGCGGAGGTCGGAAGATGGCAATGCCAAGTCTTTTTAATAATCATCGCAAGAATTAAGTGATTCAGTACCACGTCCCAATTCTGAGGTCTAACTTTTTTTTACCCATAAGGATTTGAACTATTATGGGCATGACAAATAGGTCTAAGTTAGAATATTTCAGTACTATAAAAAATAAAATATAAAAAATACCGATGAATAGTAAATAGATGGTATGAATGGTGGTTGAACCATTCTAGGTTATAACATCGCTGGTGATTTGGAGGTTGAAACAGGTGTTAGCCTTTCCTTGTATTCAAGCCATTGTTCTCTAGCAGACCCTTTTTTCATAGTTCGAATCATGACTAGCCTAATTAGTGAGGTTAACAAAGACATTCTTGACTTAGAAGGCTTACATAGATTGGATGTATAGGTTTAGCACCTATAGTCCCTGCCCTTGTGTGGCCAAGCAATTAGCGATCCATGAGAAACACGTAACGTAACCATCATGCCGTGCCTTTCGTGGTCGGTGACCAACCTGCAATATGTGCGCTGCAGCGCAGGGACGACTCATTAGTAGCATGGCCTACTAGTTAGTAATACCGAGTGCAGTGAACACCACCTGAAAAAAAAAGTGTGGGGACGAAAGCAATATGAAAGAAAAGTAGGAGTAGCTTGCAACAACGATTATAAATTTATCAGGGCGATTTAACAAAATCTATGATTATATATCACGGCAGAAATATGTTTCCTGAATATTCTAGTGCGCGAATCAGAATAAATTGTACCACGTGCCATTTTGGATTCAATCGCTGAACGAGACGACACAGGAGATGCCCAGGCACATTGAAAATACCGGTGTCTTTTCTCTCTTTTTTAATTGTAATTAGACCATCTCCAACTATTTTCTTTTTGTTCAATTATTTTTTCATGCATGTTCTTTCCTTTATTCCTAGCCATCTCTAATAGTGTCCCTTTAAAGAAAGAGAACGAAGAGAGAAACTTTTTTAAAAAGTGAATTTCAAGAGAACGGTGAAGATAATCCGTTGGACCTCTAAGGAGAACTAGAATCTCTTCACGAAGGGGGAAAGGACATGAAAAAAACACGGTTAAAGAAAGTCTAATTTCCTAACAGCATACAAAACAATAACAAGTAACAACCAACCTAACACAATTTTAGTTACCCTGACAGTGCGTAAAGGTACACTAACAGTGTGTCTTTTTCGTGTTATCTTATCTGGTCTTCTTATCTACAAGGTCAAAAAAAAAAGATAAGAAGAAAAGAAAGACACTAATTAATAAATAAAAGCAAGAAAAGGAGCTGTAAAAAGAATATGGTACCAAAAGTTTTGACATAAGGGCATGTCTAATTAGACTTAACTTAGACCGATCTAGTATTGAAATAAATAAAATAGAAGAGAAAATATAGATAAATAATGGCTAAATAGTGTCTAAGCCGATCAAAGTTAGGCTGCACTGAGGTAGCCTAATGCCATCCGCCAAAGTTTTTACCAAATGTAAAACACCTTTTGAAGCAACATTAAACACACCGCAAAACCTCAAGCCATCGAACTTCAATACACTAGATCGATGATGAAAGAAATAAGGAAACGAGTTGGAATTGATTTCAAGGGCATAGTTCAGTAGGTCTGTGAGTGATTTATGGTCATGTGGAGTAGGTTTGGGAGGTAGATAAGTAGCTAGCGTTTTATGAACCATGTCATCATAAGACTTGAAACATCTTACTGGGATCAGCCAGCAAAGGTGAACCTCAGAAATGGTCACATAGATGACCTTATCTGTTCACCACACCTGAGTATTTCACCGTAGCAGATCCTGAAAAAATAAAATCGGCACCCAAGAAAAGGAAGATAAAGCGATATGCTGGCATTTTCAGCTAAGCAAATTACGGCATGAAGAAACATTTCAGCTTACAATAGATAGAAAGGTGTGCAACCAGGAGTTTTATATGAGGATTGACGAACGAGAAGACACTGAATAATTTAACAAGTGCACCGTTAATGTAAGTACCATATAACGTTTTTCCCTTCTACTTGATGGATATGGCAGAACCCCTGCTAATTGTCCAAAATTTTAATTGAAGTACCATTAAATTTGAAAATTTGTGGAGTGAAAACAACCAAGCGTACACTGAAAATTGACGGTTTTGGCCCTCTTTGATAGCTTGTTTAGTTTTAGTTTAATTTTTGTTGGGAAAATTTGACCACCTTTGAAAGTGGTATGAAAAGGCTAAATAAATTATTAAAAAAATATTTTTGAGATCTTTGATAAAAAACCCTACAAAGTTATAAAAATTATTTTCAAAAAATAAAGTGAATGATGCATATAAAAATAATCAAAGTTGCAATCCCAACAAAAACTAAACTAAAACAAGCATCAAAGAGGCCCTTTATCGCAAGTAATGTACGCCGACGTTAAGCTAGAACCATTAGATTTCAGTAAGTGCAGGAATGCAGCGATAGCCAGGCCGGTGTGGTCTTATCAATAAAAGCATCTCAAGAAACTTGTGGCAGCTAAAAGGAGATTCCAATCCTAACGAAGTGATGTTCAGCACACCTTTACATGAGCGAAGAAAGCAATAGCCTTCGAGCATATACTGCAGTAGTCTTGCTTCTTGGCAAAGTGGGGAAGGTCATTTGTAACAGTAGTACAATAAGCCTGAGCTTTCTCTGATTAACAAAAACAAGCGAGTATAAACTTTGAAAGTCAGAACTGAGGGTGTAAAAATAACAACAATCATCACCATCAAATGAGTGGATTGAATTGAATTTATCAGCATACATTAGGTAACAAGCATGCCATCGGTAAACAGAATGATCACATCAGGTAACAACTGAATCCAGGCCAAGCATGTCATCAGTAAACAAACCTTGCCATCTTCATACTGTGGTGAATTTCATGAAACTTATACAATTTTACAAAGTTTTAATTTCTATTATAGAATAATACAACATACAAAGAATGGTCACAGCAGCAAACTAGAATACAGTTTATTAAATCATCTAAACTAACAAGTTAATAACTCTCCAGTTGACAATCCCTCAAATATGCATTGTGCCTTCAAATCTAAGAAACATGTGTAGTTCTCTTGTCATGGAAACTTGCAAAGTTTGTCAGAATTCCTAAGATTCCTGATTCCAGTGGCAACGAAGAAAATGTTGTGGATGTTATATCCTCGATTATAATCTGCAGCTCACACATGTATAGTTTGAGAAATCAGATCCAAATGCAAAATAAAATATCCAAAGCTGGTAGCTATTAGTACCCATAAATTGAAACTATGTATAGTAGTAATAAATTAAAAACAGTCACTATAAACAATTTCTTTTTTCATCAAGAAAACTAACTTTGGTCGTCATAAAAAAATTGAAAATAGAAGCATTGCAGAACTATTACACAGAAGTTGACAGGTGTAAAATAAGTAATAAATAAGATCATTGGGAATAATACCTATTGTACATATGTGAACCCTACTCCAGAAACTCTTCCATTAGACCCTGTTATAGGTTCAGTATCATATTGTTAACAGATAGCATAATGAAAGCAGGAAGGTTGTGAACTGATCACAGACCTGTGATATAAATTGCTCAGTGTCTGTGCGTCTTAGGAAATGGAGTGAATTCTTGGTCAATGATATGGAATGGTCACCAAGAGATACTTCACCAATGTCTTCCAGCACCCGAACCTGGATGTAAGGATCTTTGGGAGGCACCATGTCCTGAAAAAGATGTACAGAAAATTTTGTGAATGTATTCTGCATCTCATCCAAAGAAAATGAAATACAAAATATCATACCACTGTCAAATCTATATCCATCTCTGAAATGTATGACTTAATGGCTGCAGAGTGACTCTTGAAGTACTCTTTCTCCGAAAAATGGAGCTTTTCTTGTATTTCATGAGGAAGCACAGGACCAACTTTCCATCTAAAACTCTGAATAACTTCTGCTCGATTATACCTAGTTAAATGCAATTCTTTCAGCTACTCAGAGAAAGGTTAAAACATGTGCAATCAACATAGCACAGAGAAGAATCAAAGTTTGTTAAGCTGTAAAATTTCAATTTTGTACATGTAAGTTGTTAAGCTGTAAAATTTCAATTTCGTACATGTAAGCCAAGAGGCATCTTTTGTTACGGAGCAGTGAAAGATGGTGGATAGCAGCACCATAGTGGTCCTCATTTCTTGTTATTTCAATGTCTAAATTTTGCTCCACCATTTTCCTGTCACAAGAACAAGGTTGATCACGCATTTGGAAAGTTTGCAGACCATACTTATTTTTGAGCAAAAATTTGTAGACCATACTAGTGAGGCTAATGTATGTTGTTCTTGGTATGATGTTGTGTTTTATTTTGTTGGTGAAATTCCTCATCTAAAAAATGGTTATGACTCATTATGCGAAGTTACAAAAAGATGAGCAACATCCTGGTTTGAGATGCAACTTACCTGATCAATGACTGAAATTGCGTATTGTGCTCATTGCACTCTCTAATGACCTGATCAAACACATCGCTCTGCACATTCCATACAACAGCGAGTTAGTGATGAGCCGACAAACAAATTAAAAGAAACTAAATCCAGTGTCCACAAGTTCACAAACACATTGCACAAACCCTCTTAAAAACACATTGCACAAACAATGTTTTAACTGTGAAAAGGAAATGCATACTATTATACAGCTTTGTTGTTGTTCCGTTAGTTCCATTTTCTTTAAAGATTTGACAACACTTTGATTTTGCAAGGCAGGAGGGAGATGTTACCCCTAGAAGGACTAGTAATACCCAACAAGGATACCTTTTGTTATCTGAAGTCGATGCTGCAGAGAAATGGTGATATTGATGAATTTAATTATAGAATCAAAGCGGGATGGATGATATGGCAATTGGCATCTGGCATCCTTGGTGATAAGAAAGTGTCACAAAAGCTAGAAGGTAAGTTCCATAGGGCGACAATTAGGTAAGCGATGTTATATGGTGCATAATGTTGGCCTACCAAAAGATGTCATGTCCAACAGTTAAGTAGAGTATAGATGCGTATGGTACGATGAATTTGTGGCCATATGAGAATGGACCGAATTCGTAGTGAAGTTATATGTGATAGGGTTGGGGTGGCACCAAATGAAGAGAAAGTTGTCCAACATCAGTTGAGATGGTTCGAACACATTCAACAAAAGCCTCCAAAAGCACCGGTGCATAGTGAAATTCTTAAGCGAGCATAGTGATAATGTAAGGGGAGATAGGGGCTGATCTAGCCTGACATGGGAGGAGACCATAAGGAGAGATTTAAAATATTGGAACATACCTAAAGACTTAAGCTTATATAGGGGTGCATGGAATTTAGCAATCCACATGCCTAAACCATGACCTAGATTTTCACCCTCTTTGACTTTTTTATATATAAAAAGGTCGGTGATTTCTATTGGGTTTCATTTCTAACCCCAACTTGTTTGGGATCTAAAGGCTTTGTTGTTGTTATTGTATTTGACAACACTATAATTTATCTACAGGCCCAAATCTCTTCCAAGTAAGCGCACTCTGAATCACAAATTGCATGAACTCTGTATGACAGACCACAAAACAATATGAACTAAGGCTCTACGCAGTACAGGTGCCGGCACATACCACGTTACCACTTTTCATATTCCATTACAAGTTTTAAACTCAATTTCTCCTATACAAACACATATAATAAACCACCTGAGGGGACAGCATACTGGAAACATGGTTGCACGCTCCCCTGCCCCGCTGCTCGCCCCATTGGCGACGACGGCCACCTCCCCACCAAGCTCCGCTGCTCCGGCGAGCGTCTCCACCGAAATCCCACGCGCCAACCCAAGCCCTTCCGCCGCAGTGTCCTGGAACCGCTGGGATCCGCCCCACTCCCTGATCTCCACGGCCGGTGCTGCCAACAAGAGAGTAGTGACACTCCTCCGCCGCTCCTACGCCCAGGTAGCCAGCTCCCCGCCCATACTGCCTGCCTCCTCCACGGAGCTCCCCCATCTACCACACCACTCCGCCATTACTGCCCCACTCCCACCTTCTGAGCACATTGAAGTTCCCTCAAAGCCCAAGCTCCGTTCAGTCACTATCCTGCCCTCCGAGACTTCCCCCCTTGGCAACGCGTTTGCTCTAAGCCGCGGCGGCGCAGGCAGCGCCTTCCCCTTCGGGCGGCCGGAGTTAAGACAGCGAGGTATGGAGGCCATCTCGCCGTCCCAGGCCAGCTCGCCGTCCCGGCCCTTAAAGGACGCAGCTTCCACTGCTTCGCCAAGGATCACAGAGCAGCTGCGTGCCGGGACCCTATCCCGTGCTTTCGGTGCAAGCGCTCCGGCCACACCTCCAGACATTGTCGCACTGCTCCTTCCCCACACCACCGTCACATCATCCCGCCGCCACCAAAGCTTCCCTACCTAGCTCTCCTCCCGGCGCCCCCTGCGCTTGCGGCAATGGCCCCTGCAAATCGCTCTGCTCTTGCCGCACAGCGCCCACCTTCAGCGCGAGTTAGTGTTTAGATCACCTCGGCTATGCGCTCCGATGCATCCAACCTCCACCGCCGTGGCACCATTGTTACCATTACGGGAGGTCCTCACCCCGACATAGATTTCGTTGCCCGGGAAATCAATCTCCACACCGACATTCCAGCTTTTGACATCCGTGTATCTCACCTCGGCCACCTGCGTTTTCTCGCTTTCTTCACGCTGCCGGAGCAGGCCCGGCTCGCAGCTCGGAGCTCCTTTCGTTCGTGTGGGCGCCGCTTCGACATCTCAGCCATCTCCAGCGACCTCCACGCTGTGGGAGGTGCCGGCAACGTTCGCTACCGGGTGCGTGTCTTTGTTGAAGGCCTCCCCCTGCACGCCTGGTCGCCCTCCGTCGTCGAGCGCGTCTTCGCCGGCGCCGGCCGCCTCGATGTGGTGGAAAAAACTACGAGGCTCCGCCAAGACACCTCTGCTTACCGCGTCTGGATCTGGACGCGGGATCCGTGTAAGATCAAGCCTCCCATGCGCTGAATGATTTTGGTAATTGATGGCAACTAGGCCGTACAGCTGGAACGCCAAGGATAAGGACCTTTTTGTTTTATAGTTCTTCTGATTTCCTTGTGTGCATCTTTGGCTTGACGACACCTCTCTAGTTGCAGGGTCCGACTGAGCACAGGTCCAGAAACATCAGCCGTGGTTCCATGGTGTTCTGAGAGTGCCAGGTGTTAGTCTTGAGCGAACCATCTAGAGCGAGTACACCTGTCCTAGGGTCGAGAAGGTTCGGGGGTACAGCTGTCCAGGGTTTCGTAGCCGCTAAGTCTCCAAAATATCTGAGAGCGCGAAACTTTCCGCCCAAGTGATCCAAAGTTCCCACTTAAGCCTACCCAGGTTGTCACCGTGTCCACAAGTCGACAAAAGTGTCCCAAGACCCAAGGCGTGGTGACGAGAGGAGGCGAGAGAGGCTAAGTCTGCAGTAGTGTGAAGATTAGCCTCCATCGGACGGGGTCCGATAACCATCGGACGGCGTCCGATGAATGAGTGAGCTCGAGAGACTAAGTCCCGGAATACATAGCCTCTGTCAGACGGCGTCCGACGAATCATCGGACGGGGTCTGATGAAAACTCGAAGTGGGAAACGACTAAGTCCTAAAAAACACAGCCTCTGTCGGACGGGGTCCGACGCCCTTCGGACAGGGTCCGACAGCGTCCAAAATCTGGGAATTTGAACCTCATCGGACGGCGTCCGATAAGCCATCAGACGGCGTCTGACGGAGTACAAATTTGGCCTAAACTTTATCGGACGGCGTCCTATAAGTTACCGGATTGGGTCCGACAGAGTACAAATTGTGGACTAAACCTAATCGGACGGCGTCCGTTTAGCACCGGACGGAGTCCGACGGATTGATCCGAAACTCGGGAACGAAATCTGAGCCGTCCATTGCATTTTTGATCTAGGGTTTCGAGTGTAGGGCTATAAATAGGAGCTTGGAGCACGGGAGAAACTGGAGAGAGCCTCATCTAGCAGCCACCCCTTGCCCTAGCCACCAAGAGAGCTCCTCCCATGGTTCCCACCTCCTCCTAGGGTTTCTTGTGCTTGAGAGATTGAAGGAGAGAGAGTGCCGGCAACGTTCGCTACCGGGTGCATGTCTTTGTTGAAGGCCTCCCCCTGCACGCCTGGTCGCCCTCCATCGTCGAGCGCGTCTTCGCCGACGCCGGCCGCCTCGATGTGGCGAAAGAAACTACGAGGCTCCGCCAAGACACCTCTGCTTACCGCGTCTGGATCTGGACGCGGGATCCGGCCTCCATCCCGCTCGAGGTGGAGCTCGAGCTCTCTGAGCCCTCGCCTTACTTGGAGACGCGCAACCACATCGACCGAGGCCCTGCGAGGCTGCCCGGCGCTCCTCGTCCCCGGCCTCCGCGCGCCTCCGTCTACCAGCTGCTCCTACATGTTGACACCGTCGAGGACATCTCCGCGTTGTCAGCGCGCGTCGGCGGCGGACTTCCTCGGCTTGACCCGCATCCTTGGCACTTGGGTTACCCCGACTCGGTGCCACCCCCCATCTTCATCGCCGTCGAGCCCCCGTGCTCCTGTCGGGCGCTCTTCGTCCCGGTACGGCGCCGGGACGAGCACAGTGACGACGACGCAGCCGCCGACGGTCTCAGCCCGTCCCGGACCCTGTGCCGCCGTGGGAAGGAGGCCTCCGTGGCCACGCGCGCTGCTGCCGCGTCCGAATCCTCTGCCCTCTCCGCTGGCAGAGCGCGTAGCTGCTCTCCCCCGCGTCGCTGCGGCCATCCCAGTTCTTACTCTCCGCGCCGCCGTTCGATTCATGCCTTCATCGAACCGCCTGTCCGCCTCCGATCCCGCTCACCGTGCCGCCGTCTCCTTGGCCCCACTATCTCCGCCACAGCCGGGGGCTTCGCCGCAGCCGGGGGCTCCTCCACCGCCATGCCTTCTCCTCCCCGGCGACCCCCACTCCGTCGCCTCTCGCCGGCGGCCAGCTCCCACACCCAGCCCACCCAGCCTGGTCACGCCCAACAGTTGGGGTGCCTCTCTGCCCCTTGCTCCAGCCCACCAGTTGCCTTCCCATCCACATCAAGCCCAGCTCGCAGCCCCACCCGCCCCCTCCACCATACCAGCTCTCGCCATGGGCCTCTCCTCTTTATCGACCCAACCACTGTCTCTCGCTGATGGGCCGCACCTATTAGACCCCTGCCTTCCTAGCCCAGCTTCTAGTCCCGATCACTTGTGTGTGTTGGTTGCCCTGGTCACCCCGCTGGACATGCCACCCAGCCTCTATTCTAGCTTTGACCCCATGACCCTTGAGGCTGACCTCGTGCCCCCTCCACCTCCTACGCCCACTCGCGCCCTCCTCTCACGGGCTTTTGTGCCCCTCTCCGCTCCGCTAATACACACCCCTCCACCCCGACGCTCCCGTCGCACAGCCTCTTGTGTCGTTCGTCGCAGCTCTTGACTGGCCTCCGCTAGGACGTCTTCCGTCCCTGCTGGCTCCTCTGTTATCCCGGCCATCCGCAGGGCCCAGAGTGTTCTAGCATGTAAGCTAGGACTCCCCCCTCTCCTGCAGTCGATGACCTGGCCGGGCAGCTCCGCTCCCTGTTCACCGCTACCCCGTTGGACAGCTCAGCCCGCCCCATCATCGCCGATCTCTGCGGCCTCTCGAGGGCTTCTGTTGACCTGTCCGTAGTAGGTGCCGTTGCGGTGGAGGAGTGCACCTCCTAGCACCCGCCCCAGCTCGTCGTCGCCAGGAGACCTCTACCCCTGATGTTATATGTTCCTACTTATGTAACCCACCTGCGCGTGGGTATATATCGTAGCCACCACCTGCGAGTGGTTTTAGCTCTGTTCTGTCATCCATCTGCGTGTGGAGTAGGAGTACTAGATCACGGGTTCACGCCTGTGCGTGGTCCTCAAACCCGCGTCTTAGCTGTTCCGCCTGCATGCGGTTTGTCTAGGACAAACCTCCCCCTGCGTGGGTCCAGGTTTGTCCCCCCTATCAGCCGTTGTATGGGGGTTTCTCTCTTTTGCTAGCCCTCCACTCAGGTGTTCTACCTTGTTGCCCATGAAGATCATCTCTTGGAACGTCCGCGGTCTCAACTCCGCCGCCAAAAGAGACATCGTCGCTTCCCTTGTCCGCTCCTATAACCCCTCAATCCTTGCCATCCAAGAATCCAAGCTCTCAGATCCGCACAATCAGACGCTCATGGAAATCTGCAGTCACAGACTTAAAGGCGTCCTTCAACTACCTACGATAGGGACTAGAGGGGGTGTTCTCCTCTTTTGGGATGACTCCGTTCTTCGGGTTTCGGACCCTCTCATCCTTCAGCACTCCATCTCTGCAAGAATCTCGCCCCTAGATGGCCAACCAAGCCGGGTCCTATCCACTGTCTATGGACCATCCTTGGATTCGGAGAAAGAGGCCTTCCTTCAGGAGCTAACCTCTATTGCAAACCATTTCGCCTCTCCATAGGTGATCCTCGGCGACTACAACCTAATATACAAAGCCTCCGACAAGAATAACCTCAACCTCAATCGCCGCCAAATGTCTCGCTTTCGCTCAACCCTTAACACCTGCCTCCTCAAAGAGATCCACCTCTCAGGGCGCCGTTTCACCTGGAGCAACGAACAAACCAATCCGACATTAGTTAAGCTCGACCGAGCCTTCTCCAACACTGCCTGGGAGCTCCTTTTCCCCTCCTGTTCTCTCCTCCCGCTTTCCACCTCGGCCTCAGATCACTGTCCTCTCCTCCTAACAGCTAAAAACCTCGCCCCCCTCCCAGGCGTTTTCGATTTGAGAATTTCTGGACCAAGATGCCTGGGTTCTTGGATGTGGTCTAACAGGCCTGGTGTGACTCGTCCCCGAACCTTCCCCAGCACCCTCTCCACCGCTTCAAAGCTAAACTCCTCTGCACTGCCAAAGCCCTAAAAAGCTGGAACCGTTCCTTCATCGGGAACATAGACTTCCAACTTGCAGTCGTCTCCGAGGTCTTGCCCCTATTGGATGTGGCCATGGAAGCGCGCAACCTTTCGCCCGATGAAATCGATCTGCGCCGACAACTCAAGCTCCGGAGCCTAGGCCTTAGTGTCATACAAAAAATCAAATGGAAACAGCGCTCCCGCTTAAATTGGCTAAAACTTGGAGACGCCAACACCAAATATTTCCACTTAAAAGCTAACGGTCGCCAGAGGAAAAACTTTATCCACTCCCTCCAAAGCCCCGAAGGCACCCACTCGGAATTCCAAGAGAAAGCCCTCATCCTCCATAAACACTTCAATTCCATCCTCGGAGAAGGTGCCCCAACGCCCACTGTAAACCCGAGACGCACACTAAATTGGGAATACCTGGGACTCCAACCCCGAGACCTCTCATCCCTAGAAGAGCCGCTCACCATGGACGAGTTTAAGCAGATTGTCTTTAGCTTGCCTAGTGACAAGGCTCCAGGCCCAGACGGTTTCACCTGGGACTTCTTCAAATCCTCCTGGGACCTCATCTCGGCAGACCTGTTCAAAGCAATCCAATGCCTCTTTAACCTTGATGGCCCGAACTTCGAAGCCCTAAACTGCGCCCATATTGTCCTCATCCCCAAAAAGGACCACCCGGTTGTCGCGTCTGATTTTCGCCCGATAAGCCTAATCCACAACATTGGGAAACTTTTTACCAAAATCCTCTCCGCCCGACTCGCTCCGTTCATGGACAACCTGATTTCACCCTATCAGAGCGCGTTCATCAAGAAACGCCACATCCAGGACAACTTCCTCTTTGTCCAGGGCAAAGCCAAATCCCTCCACAGAACTCGAACTCCGACCCTTCTGCTCAAATTGGATCTGGCAAAGGCCTTCGACTCGGTTTCCTGGACATACCTTCTTGACAACCTCCGCGCGCGAGGCTTCGGGACCAAGTGGCGAAATTGGATCTGCCTATCACTGGCCTCCTCGTCCTCGAGGGTCCTCCTCAACGGACAACCAACAAACACCATCTTCCACCGCCAAGCCCTTCGTCAGGGGGACTCGCTTTCCCCTTTTCTTTTTAACCTCGCCATTGACCCCCTCGTCGCTATCTTATCAAAGGCCACGGAGGAGGGAGCTCTCTCTCCGATTCGCGAGGGCCTTCAAAACCCTCGCATCTCCCTCTTCGCGGATGATGCAGCCATCTTCATTAACCCAACCTCGCAAGACGCCTCTGCCTTGGCTGCCATCCTAAGCAGTTTCGGCGACATCTCTGGCCTGCGTACAAACTTCTCCAAGAGCCAAGTTGTCCCCATCCGGTGTGACAACTTCGACTTAGACAATATTCTCCAAGACTTACATGCGACACGAGCCACTTTTCCCATCAAATACCTGGGCCTTCCACTTTCCATCAAGCGCCTCAGACACGTCCACTTCCAACCGCTAATTGACAAAGTCTCCAACAGACTCACTAGCTGGCGCGGCCCCTTGATGTCCAAAGGGGGTAGGCTCACCCTACTCAAGGCAGTCCTCTCAGCGCTCCCAACCTACACCCTTTCAGTTATCAAACCCCCTTGCTCTGTTGTTCGGAAAATTGATAGGATAAAACGGGCTTGGCTGTGGAATGGCTCTGAAACAGCCGCCGCGGGGAAAAGCCGGGTGAATTGGACTACCATTTGCTCCCCAACTCAACTTGGAGGCCTTGGCGTCATCGAACTCAATTCCTTTGCTAGAGCCCTTCGTCTTCGCTGGCTATGGCTTAACAAAATTTCCACGACGGGACCTCGGTCAAATCTTCTGGCCTCCAACCCGCTACAAGACTCTGACCTCTTCTGTGCAGGTGTAGCTGTAACTATGGGAGATGGCTCTACGATCTCCTTCTGGGAGGACCCCTGGCTTTCTAGCCTCTCCCCGAAGGTCTTGGCTCCGCAGCTCTTCTCGGCCTCCCTAAGACGCCATAGGTCTGTCAGCGACGCCCTAACAAATAACAACTGGCTGATCGACCTCCGTCAAAGGATCACCCCCCAGATGGTACCGGAACTCATCGCCCTACTAACACGTTTGTCTCAAAGCACACGCTCTGCGGGTGTGCCCGACCAATGGACTTGGCGCTTCTCCAACGACGGGTCCTTCTCTGTCAGATCCGCCTACCGGCTACAATTCATCAGCCGCTGCCCCGCGCCGGCAATCCAACGCTCTTGGAGACTCTGGGCCCCGTCAAAATGCAGGTTTTTCCTGTGACTCCTGCTCCTTCAACGAGTCTCGACGTCCAACGCTCTACAACGTAGGCGCCTACCAAATGCCTACTTCTGTCAGCTGTGCATGCGCAATCTAGAGACCCCCGAACACCTTTTCCTCCAATGCGATTACAGCGCATTCATTTGGGGATGCCCGACCCACTTGACGAACTCCCCAACCATCGACCCGTCCTCCTGGAGACATCAGACCAATATCCTAGCTTGGTGGAACGAGGATATACTCAAAGGTAAGGCTCCGCCTGGCACTTTATCAATAATCTGTGGGACCCTGTGGCAGTTGTGGCTCGAGCGTAACAACCGGCTTTTCCGCCAAATCGAGCGACCCCGTGTCATCTTTCTACAACACCTCATCGACGAACTGTGGCTCTGGATGGCTGCGGGAGCCAATTTTGCAATCATGTAATCAATCAATCTTTTTTGTGCCCTTGGGGGAGGGTAAAATCCCCCCAACCTGTACTTCTTCACACTTTATCAGTATATGGCAGTCCTCCTGCCTTTGATTCAAAAAATAAACCACCTGAAATAAAATTTCACGCTAATAGACAAACATCGAGGGAACCCAAGCACTTTCCACTCAGATTACGAACGCCTAAGAAACCACCTGAAACAAAATTGCACCCTAGTAGACAAACATCGAGGGAACTGGAAACCGAAGCACTTTCCAATCAGATTACGAACACCTGACAAACCACCCGAGACTAAATTGCACCCTAATAGACAAACATCGAAGGAACAGAAGCACTTTCCGCTCAGATTACCAACGAGCAACAGCGAGAATGCGTATGGAGAAGAGAAGAAAATTACGTTGAAAGGCGCGAGCTGGCCTGCCTCGCAGGAGTCGAGCTCCTTCAGCAGCTGTGACGCTCGCCTCCCGTACATTCTTCTCCTCCTGCCGCCGCCCCGCGCGACGTGTTCGACGGAATGGTGCTGCGGGAGAGTGGCGGCTCAGACGGGTTCGGACTTCGGCGGTGGTAGAATGCCCTAGAAGGGGAATTTGGCGTGGCCGCGCGGGAAAATTTGGGGATCGGATTCGAGCCGAGCTGAGCGGGCAAGCTCAGGCTGTTCGGGCTCGAGCTCGGCTCGAACCCATGTCGAGCTTCGAGCCGGGCTCGAGCTCGAGCTCGCGAGCTCCAGTCGACCTCTCCAGCTCGGTTGAGCAGAGGCACTGCCCTGGCAGTGCTCGGCAACGGCGACGGCGGGCAGACTGCAGCGCTCAGCGAGGGGGACGAAGGGAAGACGGCAACATCTCGGCGACGCGGATGACGAGGGGTTCGTGGGCCTGTGGCTGTCGGCGACGGGGGCCGCCGCGCCCGGCGACGGGGACGACGATGGGGCCGTGGCGTTCAGGCTCAGCGGTGAGAGGGAGGACAGGAGGCAGTGGCGGCGGGGTGGACTGCTAGTCTGCTACCAGTGAGGCAGTAGCAGTGACTCCAGTGACTCCAGTGAGTGACCGCCTAGGGTTCGGGGTGTGGCCAGCCCACCGCAAGCAGGCCGTTTGGGTGGACTAGTGGAGTGGGACCGGTGGGTTGTTGGGCCTAGTTGCTGGGCTAGGCTGTGGGCGAGGTGGGGACGAGAGTTCTGGGCTGAGCCGGTCAGGTTTGGAACACAGCTCAACCTCAAGGCGGGCTCGAGCTCGAGCAGCCAGCCCTACCGTCAGCCGTATCATTGACAAGCATCAGCGGTGAATTACTTTGGACAGCAGCGGTGAGTTTAGGTTGGACATAAAAAATGAATTGAGCAGAGATTGTTTTCTAGGCCAACATGAACGCCTGTCCGAGATGTTATTAGCCCTATCACTTAAAACTAAAATTATACAATATTGAGCCCACGACTGTAAGCATGGACAACATAGCTAGTCGTAGTGTCCATTAGTTGTCAACATACTAATATTAAATTTGAGTGATCAAATCCATCTAAACTTGCTTAGATATAGAGTTACCACTTAAAAAGTCAAGGGGATTTTGTGCATTGAGATAGAGGAGTCGGGGGGCTTTGTGTATTAAGTGACATAGAGGGTTTCTACTTCTCTATATTTAAGCCGCTCCTCATGGATTGAATGAGCATATCTAATATTAGCATGTTAGTATTTATTGGACATTGGTATTATACGTCAAAGTATGTAGTGTTGTGCTGCCTCATTGGTAGGGATATACTTATTATTAAATTAAATAAAAAAATAAATGGAGTTACTGTCTTGAACTTCGGACGCTCTGCTGCCAATTCAGCTGGGCCCATTTAGGGCACAAGGGATATCAACCCAGCATATCTGAAGTTCTGAACTAGAATTGCTTGCCTCCTTGTACTTGATGGCTTGGTCTAGTGGTGAAAGCTAGTGTTGTTTACACTAACCTTCAATCATTAACAGTTAAAGTTGATAGCGTGTCGTATTTATTTAGAGGCTTTGGAATTACAGTATGCTTGCTCATCTGGATCATCAAATTTGGTCTAGATATATATAAAGTGATAACCATATAATTGAGCATGTCAGGATGAGTGCATGATAAGATCGAATGTTCACAAATGGACTCGACTGGAAGGATTTGCAGAGGCTACAACCCAAACACAAGGACCACATTTTATTCAGATACAACAACACAGAACACAGTGTTCCCACGCAAGTTGCATCATCAGTCACACATCACTGGCAGGATGGCCACTGCTTTCCCTTGACGACGGTCACGGGGCATGATGCGTTCGATAGCACATAGCTTGTCACGCTTCCCAGCAAAATCCTGAAGTATATTGCCAAATAATAAAGTATAAGATGACATTAAGCTAAATAATGTAATGGAGTTCGCATTACTGCATGAAAATAATGACTTCTTGCACTTTTAGGAGTAGTATAAAAATAATCTTAAAACAGATTTGCATATATCAACTAAACACGTAGTTCCATATTTTTAAAATGAAAATGAAAAACACGTTCCATTAATGCTTCGTCTATTCTACATCTTGGTTAGCACACAGATTGTAGTTATTATTATTAATAAGTCAGCTCTATATACAATTTGTTGTGCTCAACTGCTGATTGCTGAATAGAACATTTAAATACAGCAAGGCAGTTTGACATAACATAAACAATTTGGCGATCACGATGGGAATGTCTCAGCGACACCTCGTGCAAGTCAATAATCCCTACAGCAATTTTAAAAAACAAGTACAGCTCAATATTCCAATCCCACTGGATGCAATAATGCAAGAGATAATCATGATCGGAGTGCACATCGCTGTGGTGACATTCCAGCATAAGGTAATGACTAATGAGGTGTTGTAATTTAAATACCGTACCATAGACATTAACTTAGCATGAACGATATTAATCCAAGCAATATTTCATAGATTATAAATAGTAACAATTAATCCCAACACTCCAATGACGAAGACACTGCTTATGTAAGCAAGAACAGTACAAAGTAGCAAATTCCAGCTCCGCCGCAATTGAGGATTGTACATTTGCACATTTCATTCTAGATGAGGGCATGAGGCCACATGGCAAAAGATGCACTCGTATTATACCTCTGGATCGGGCCGAGACCGCGGCTTCCCATGACGAGGGTGTCGATCCTAAGCTCCTCCACCGCCTCGCAGAGCTTCTCCCTGGCGTCGCCCCAGTACAGCTTCGCCACCACATTCAGCTGACCAGACGAGGAACGAATGGCAGCAAGATAGTTAGCTCTTCCTCCACGCCTGATCAGAGTCGGATCAACAGCACATAGAAGTGAACCCCGCCCCACATACCTCCATCTGGCGCGCGGCTGTGTCGAGGATGTCGAGCACCTCGCCGTCGGAGCGCACGCCGTAGTGCTGCATCGCCGCCGGCTCCCGGAACTCGGAGAGAGGGATCAGCGCTGCGGGGATGGGGGCGGATCAAACACATCAATCTAGGCTGATCGACCAAGGCAAGAGGCCGAAGCAGATCGAGAGCTCCAGGCGAGGGCTGCGCGGTGCTTACGGGATCCGGACTCGGCCCAGAGGGCGTGCTTGGCCTCCGCGCCGCCGCGGGGCAGGACGTGGAGGACGAAGAGGGTGTCGCCCCGGCGGAGGAGGTTCTGGGCGGCCCACTCCAGCGCCCGCTTGCTGCTCGGCGAGTAGTCCATCGCCAGCCCGACCCGCCGCTCGCCGTCCGCGCTCCCGCCGCCGGCCATCGCGCTCCCCGATCACCCGATCCGATCAACAACCCCGGCGCCGTCGGTTTCTCCCTCGCTCGCTCGGTCGCTTACTGCCTGCACTTGTCAGTTGTCACGCACGCCGCGAGCTGAGGTGGTGGGGATGAAAGCCGAGAGCCCGAGGGAGGTTCGTTTATTATAGAAGGATCACTGGTCTGGGTCTGGTAGTATGGGTCGTCGTTTGGAAGGAATCGAGCCGCGCGTCTGGTCTGCCGCGTGTACCGTATTCTAAAAGGTGAACGCTCGTACCGCAACCGCCCTTTTGGTGGAATACAGACATATATAGCCAACAATAGAATAGAAAACAACGTCTGAAACGGTGAAAATAGTATCCCTCCATTTCAAAAAATATAAGTCATATATATTTTTGGCACGGTCTCTAATGTACGACTTTAACCATAAATTTCTTCAACTATATATCATCAATAACTACAAAATTATACATCATATTAAAGTATTTTCAAATACGAATTTAACTATACCACATACATAACACTAAGCATATATGTTTCTAACTTAATTATTAGTCAAAAGTTTCAAACATTGATTTTCCTAAATACATGCACGCCTTATATTTTAGAACGAATGGAGTAAATAACATGAGCAACTTGCACTAAACCCATCGCATGTCGGGGATGAAAACATATGAGCTCGGTGTGGTTGCTAACCTTTACTCCAGCTAGTCGTGGACCATCTTGGCCGTCATCAAAGAAAATACATCCGGGTAACACCGCCAAAAACCACATCATCGCCTTTGCTCTTCAACGCCGGTGTCGACGGTTGAGATATCAATCTCAGGTCAACTAAGGTTCTTGATAAGGGGAGATAGGAGACACGCCGAACAGAGCGAACAGCAATCAACGACGAACAGGGAGACAGGGGTTTTTATCCTGGTTCAGGCCTCTGGAAGAGATAATAGCCCTACGTTTCTCCTTTCTTTAATTTCTCCTCTACAAAGCAAGAAATTTTATGCTCCTCCATGTCTCGAGCACCTTGTTGTCGTCGAGATCTTTATACAAAACCCACATGTACATACATCAAACACGCTTGTATACAACAAAATATCACTGGCGATGACAAGGGCTCTCATGAAGGGAAAGCCAGACAAGAAGCATGCTATCCCCTGCAACCGCTTGAATCATCCATCAATGCTCACTTGTATAAAAGGGGAGCAATCATCTGTAAAACACAAAAGAAAATCGTTCAAAAGAAATACTATTTAAGCTTGGACTTCTTGTGTCATTCTTCTAAGAGGCTCCCCTTGCAAGTCCACCTATTTTCTCCGCCAAGCTTCAGGTGACCTCCATGAGATGCTCACAAATGTGGGTATTAGGCTAGATATGAATATTTCAAATATATTATCAAATATAAATCAAATATTATGATGGTGTAAGTGTGAATTGGATATATACTTAATTATTGTTTCATCCAAAGATATGGTTGTGAGATATTTAAGATTTTTAACCTTGTATGTAGTGTATTTAAACACTCTAAATTATTGTTTCATCAAAAGGAACATGCATAGTCACTAAATTATAAATGTCGGTTCAACTAATTAGCCATGTTGCAATAAAACACATGTATGATTTTATCAGTTTCGCGTAGGTAATGAGAATAAAACAAATAACAAAAGGTGGACACCCTAGGCCTTGTACATTTCAGCTTAACATAGTCCACAAATTCGAATAGTCCACAAATTGTTGACCGGATGCGACAAATTCGAATAGAGGAATGGAGTCGGATCAAAAGTTCAAAGGGAGCGACTGTGGCGCAGTTGCCTGCATCTAAGGGGCGCACGCAGGCGATTTTTGTGACCCTTGGATCAGCATCCAACGGCCACGCGTGCTCCCCTCACCCTTCTTCTTCCTCAAAGATGACCGAGCGCGAGTCACACTTCCCGATCCCCTTTCTCGCCTCGCTCCGCACACCGCCGCCGCCGCCGCCGCCTCCGGCCACCACCCCAGCCGGCGGCGCCCTCGCCGCCGGCCGCCCCGCCTCCCATCCTCCCACCGCCGGTCGGCGCTGCCCACCCTAACCACAGCGGCCGGCGACGCCAGATCCGTCCGCCGGTGACCTGCACAGCCGCCATCTCCCCCCCCCCCCCGCTCCATCAAAAGTTCAATACGTATAATCTGTACCCGTTTTCCCCGAGCAGTTCTCGGCTGGGACCAGGCCACGCGGCAGCTAGCGTGCACTGCAGCGTTTGTTGCGTCGTGCCCTCGAACCTCTTCGTCGTGCACACGGATGCAGAGACTAGCGGCAGGCCTCCTCGCCGCGGCGTGCTGCGCGCTTGAAGCGGGTCGGTGGTTTCGCTGTTGGGTGCGTTCGGGTTGGACTAAGCGTTGCGGCGTTGGTCTGGTTGGTTCGGAATGCGGTCATCAGGCTGGACTGCTGGAGTCACGACGGCCACGACGACAAAGCTCCTTTCCCTTCTCCAAACGGTTGAGACTCGATCATCGGCATGCCAAGGATTGTTTCCGGGAGCAGAAAAGGCTTCCCATCCTTGTGTCTGGAGTTGCCCTTCTGCGTGGGAGCGTTTCTTCTCCCCGGTCTTTCTGCGTGCGTCCACGGTTCATGTCTCATGTTAGCTAAAACGGGCTTTTATTGCTTTTGCTCAGGCACAAGAGTACAAGACAGGCAACGAGGTTGTTGCCCACGCCGAGATCTCTAGATGCGGGCCTAAAGCACTGTTCACCGTTGTCCGTTGGCACCCTTTTTGCAGCTGGTCGGTCTGACCCTGCACGGTTCAGGTGAGCTCACAATGTTATGCTAGCTAGGGATGACAAAAATATCGATTTGGATACCCGGCACAACGGGTTTGGGTCCAGGTCTCATCTTCAACCTATGAGTATTTTTTTCGTAGGTCCGGATTCAATCTCATCTTGAACCATGGGTATCCAAAATAATTAAATAAATATACAATCTAATAACCCACCATAGACCCATAGCCACATGCAACCCATCACATCCTCCACATGCAGCCCACCCGGCCCACTACTCCTAACCCTTGACCCCTCTCATTCTTCTCTCCACTTCCACTCCGCCGCCCTAGACCGAATCCCAGATATGAAACCTCTTGGACCCTCCCCTCTCCTCTCACCTCAATCCCTCTTCTAGAAATCTAGGGCAGTCGCTCCCTCCCCTGCATCAACGCTCTCCTCCATCGGTGCGGTAATAGCTCTCTCCGTCGGTGGCAACTCCCACTCCCCTCCACCGACGCGGTGGCTGCTTCGCTCCTCCCAGTATGGTGTCTGCTCGCTCTCCTACCCTGGTGCTCTCCTCTACTGGCTCGACGGTGGCTCCCTTCCTCCCAACATGGTGCCGCGGCCACTGCCTCCCTCCCAGCACGGGCCTGCTCCATCCGATGGGTACCCATTCGGGTCTAGGTACCTGCCGGGTGCAGGTATGGGTCCACGTTTGGACTCGTGAATGGATTCGGGTCCAAGTAGAGTTTTTAGGTCTCGGGTTTGGGCTCCAACTGGTTGGACCCGGATGCATAGACCCGATTTCCATCCCTAGCTAGCATGTTTAGCCGAAGCACAACAGGCCCATGTTGTCATGGTGCGGTCCAACCCAATTTCTAGCACTATTTACCATCTCTAAAAAGATTATATTTGTCCTCTAAAATTCCTTTGCGTTTACACTATATTCTCTAAAAACATCATTCGTCCATCAAATCCGCCATCTATAAAAAGTCAAATGGATAATGCTTTGGAGGAGATGGTAGCTATGCAATAGTGGCACTGACGAAAGAAGACGATTGCCTTGTTAACCTCCTATTAACGAGGTGCCACTAGGGAGTGGAACCTAGCTGAGTTTGAGCTAGTCAGATCTATATCAGCTCAGACTCGTTTGATCAAGGAGGTTTTGCTGTGCAAATGTAACAATAGTTCATTAGGATCCTCATGTTTGGTCTAGACTTCCAGATATAAAGCGATGACCATATTTAAACATATCTGCAGGAGCGCATGACGAGATGGAATGTTCACAAATGGACTTGGCTGGAATAATGTCCAAGGGCGGCAAATTGTAAACATGGTCCACATTTCATTCAGATGCAGTAAGTTACGGTTTCCCTGCAGATGCTCTAACACACTAACACCGTGTTATTCCCATACAAGTTGCGTCATCGATCACACGTCATTGGTAGGTTGGCCACCACTTTCCCTTGACGTTGACGACCGTCACTAGACATGATATGTTTGACACCACATAGTTTGACACGCTTCCTAGCAGAATCCTGAAGTATTGCAAACAATAAAGTCATCAATAATAAGATAGCAATAAGCTAAAATGATAAGGGTTCGTATTTGCGCATAAAAATGTAATGTGCATGCACATTTGCTAATTTGTATGTAAAAGGAATGTGGTGGAGCTCACTGCTACAAGAAAATAACCACTTGGTCCCAACCAACATAAATTCAGCAAATGTTTTACTAGGATTTACGGTCCTATCCGTCGAATACCGAAGGTGACAATACTGCACAATCCATGATTTTTATAAGACAACTTGACAAATCCGTAGACCCCCAAATCTACTGTCCCTTAGAAACATTTTGTTGTAGCAAACTCAAATTTATCCAAAATGTTGGTTCTAAATTATAGATGGTCAATAGTAGTCAATCAAACAATCAATGAAATGTTCTTTTACCAAACATTATAGTTTCAACGCAATCATCGATCAAGATAGAGTTTATTATAACTTCCATTAAGGTTTAAGCAGCTTAAATTTGACTTAAGAGGACTAGGTATCTGGGTACATATGTGACATAATCTTGAGTTTTTTCGTTAGGCTGTATGTTATGCATAGCAAATTAGCAATGAAAACCACAAATTGATCCCCTTTTAAGCTAAAGCACACATCACTAGTAAAGACAAGGTAAAGTGCTTCATGACACAAGAAAATTTGTTGAAGGATTAGATGGGCTAAAATTTTTAACTAATGTGAAATGTGATGGAATTTGTAGCCTTTGAAATCCAGAGTTGTAATATCTATGATGTGGACTGTGGACACTAATGCTATATATCAACATTGTGTAGAACAGTCTTAAGAAGTGTAAAAACAAAAAGTTGGAGCCATAGTTCCACATTTTTTAAAAGAAATGACAGTCCAAATATGCTTCTTCATTATGGATCTTGGCTAGCACATACATTTTAGTAGCCAGCTCTATCTACAATCTGTTATGCTCAAGAGCACTTGAATATCAAAGGCAGTTATCACAATAGTATAAACTATCTGACAATCACGTCGGATATGCATGAATAACAGTGGTTACACCCATGGCTCATGTAACACAAGTCTATAAATGGCATGGCAATTTTTTTGAAAAAGCACAGCTCCGTATCACAATCCCATTGAAAGCAATAATGCAATATATAGATAAGCAGATAAGCAAGATCCAGAAATTTAAATTTTGTCACCGAAATATGCATGTTTCACAGAAATATGCACTTTTGGCGACCAAATTTCAGCGAAATTTCACGAATTTTGTAGATTACGCTGAAGAACAAATTTATGCTCAACTGATATTTGAATCCCTGCATGATCTGGGTTTACATTGCTGTAATGACATTCCCGCACAAGTTAATGATTAATGTGGTGTTGTGATTTAAGTACTACACCATAGACTTTAACTTAGCATGAAGGATATCGATCCCAAGAATGATGTATAGATCATACAACCATTTATTCCAATACTCCAATGAGGCACAAATTCCATATGTAATCAAGGACAGTACCTAGCAAATTCGAGATCCATGATGGAGAACTGCATACACATTTGATTCTCGATGAGGCCACATGGCAAGAGCAACAGTCTCATACCTCTTGATCAGGCCGAGACCGCGGCTGCCCATGACAAGCGTGTCGAGCTTGAGGTCCTCCGCTGCCTCGCAGAGCTTCTCCCTGGCGTCGCCACAGTATAGCTTCGTCGCCACATTAAGCTAATCAGACAAGCAACGAACAGCAGCAATCTAGTTAGGTATTCCTCCACGCCTGATCGACCAAGGTTATAGCACGCGTACGCGACACCCACAGGGGAGGGGACCCCGGCCACGTACGTACCTCCATCTGGCGCAGCGGTGTCAAGCACGTCGAGCATCTCCTCTTCGAAGCCCAGGTCGTAGAACTGCTTCTCACGGAATTCACAAAGGGGTAGCGCTGCATGCGGAACACGAGAGGCAGCCTACATCAATCTAAGCCCCACCAAGGCAAGAACTGCAAGTCTCGAAGCAAATCGGTCGGGATCGAAAGAGCTCCATGAGTGCTAGTGGGTAGCGCTTACCGCCTCTGGCCTTGCCCCAGACGATGTGGATGACGACGAGGGTGTCACCGCTGCGGAGGAGGTGCTGGACGGCCCACTCCAACGCCCGCTTGCTGCTCGCCGACTGGTCCATCGCCAGCCCGACCCATCGCCCCCGCCGCGCTCGCTCCGCCGTCGGCCATCACGCTCCACGGTCACCGCGCCCTCGGTCGCAGATGCCGCTTCCCCGCTCGCTCTCTGCACTCCTCACGCCGGTGCCACGCTGGTGGAAAGGCAGAGTCGCTGAGTCGGTGCTACCGTGTGAGGCGAGCGCGAGAATAAAAGCAGCCCTAGCCGGTGGCTGGGTCGGCCATTTACTCGTTTAGATGGAAACAAGCACGCGCGCGAGCGCGGCAGCGGCAGCGGCATGGTCGTGGTTTCACTGCGCTCATCGTCTTCGGGTGGGTGTTCACTTCACAGTCGGGGCCGTGCGCAATTGCGCATGCAGCATTTGTTGCCTCGTGTGCACGAATCCTTGGGCCGGCTCGGGTGCTTCGCGATCGCAGCATGCAGCGCTACACAGTCGAGGCGCATGGGCTCGGCGGGTCGGTCACGCTATTGGTGAAGCCTGCAGGAGCCAGGGACGGCCGCAACCACGAAGGGCTCAAGGGCACGACACGAGGCTGCTTTTCCATCTTGAAACGGTTGGGGCTTCAGAGTTCAGACAACTAGTACAAAGGCTGCACACCTGGTGCCTGGTGTCTGGACTTGGCAGTTTTGCGTGAAGGAGCGTTTCTTCCACTCTCCACAGTTTCCATATACTCTCTTGCTTTTTGCCAAAACTTGGGACGAATAATTTTTTAATGGAAGGGTGGCATATCATTCCACCGTAGCTTCCAACTTAGTACAATCAAAACTCTCTGATTAAAAAAAAACCCACAATCACACCCTTGCAGGACCACAAAACCCCCCATAAAATAATATTCCTTCTCTACATGCTGACAGTGATGACGAAAAACATTATGACTATAGCGTCTCAAATACCAGCTTCGATCTGGCTAGAATTACAAAAGGTGATGGAATAAAAAGTCAAAACCAAAAAATTCAAGCTTTGAAACCCGTCGAGACCGAGAACAAGAAAGTTGAGACAACAAAGACGCTGTCTTCGCCACCCAAACCACCACCAATGTAAGAGTCTCCTCACAAAATAACCCCTCGTACCTTTTTCCTACTAGTGATGGCAACCCATTGATAGCATCAAAGACTATCACGAAGCTATCGCCAAGGTCTAAACTACTCCTTGAAAGTGGAGTGTGTAAAAGCATCTCCTAAACATGCCACATCAAGCAAGGCTTTTCCACCAGAATCCAAAGCGACACGAAGGAGACATTACCTACCCTAGACGCTGCCAAAGCCGTAGAGGTCGATGCCGGCCAAGCTGGCAACGAGACGTCGGAGCTTCGTTGGATCTACTTTGTTTCCTTTAACCATGCCTAATGAGCAAGCAAGTTCGGCTAGTGTTGGAAGCACAATTAGTACAATATATATGAGCACTTTCACAAGCATCAATGCCCGCACCACACCCCACAGCATAGTCACCTCGCCATCGCCTCTCTATTGGTCACACTAGGAGGTGCTCCCCCACCGAGTCTACGAGTAGTGATGAGAAACCTCCCTTGCCCGGCAACCACCAACTAGTTACAGTCAGCCCAGAATTGCATCGTGAGCAAGAGCAACAGCGAGGACCGTCGCCGCCGTCGGGTGGACCTCCACTAACCCTCCCCTACTCCCTAGGCTACCACTATAAAATTTTGGTGTAACCGAGATCCTCCTCTCCCCTACCTAGGCGAAGGCCTGAAGATCGGTGACAGCGGGGGAGCTAGCAAGATCCCATTTAAGTGTTGCTCCTTTGTCTCACCACCCTCTCGATACAACGATGGGAAGGATAAGGCTAAATCATTTGTTCAAACACGGTTGACATTTGGCGACCAACTTCAAACGATTTGTGAAATTAAGGCGCTGACATAGACGAGTTCCTCATTTCTTTTGTAATAACTAAAATAATGTTCTATCTTTTACATTGTGTTATATCTCTCTCTTCTTTCAGCTTAAAATCATATTAAAATCTACGGTTTCAAATTTATCTTTTTACAAGCTATAAGAAATAATACTTTGTACTAATTTTTTTCAAAATTTTTAGCTGCGCTTCTCAAAGATCTCAATAATTTTTTTAGGATTAATTAGATAGATGCCACCACATAATTGGATGTTTGAGAAATGTCACTCTATCTGTCAATGACATTTAGGTCTAGGTATTACATATTATAGACACTTGAGTGAAAAATTTCAAAAATTAAAATTTTGCGGTGACATCAAATCACCCATTTTAGTTTAAATATTTTTTTCAGCTTCACCGCATCCTACGAGTGTCCTCAACTTTTCATATTATAATATACCACAAACTAGATGTATGATATTGCATGTTACTAAATTATTTATTTATGTCATGTTCCGTTACTAATTTGTTTTATCTTTCATTATATGTATTAGCTCATTTGACGGGTACGTAATCCGTTTGTATATTTTTGTCGCATGTCTTTTTCAATTAGCAGAACCTGACTTTTTTTTGTAGAGGATATTCTCAAGGACATACCTTCTAAGCTTTGCGCCAAATAGTCCATCATAAACATTTGAGATGTCCTATCCTTTCGCTTAGGCATGCCTATGGTGCAAGGACTTATGGCGTAAATTAAAGTGTTGTAAACTATAGTTGTGTGGTCTTACTTTCACTATACAATAATTTGGTTTGAATGCGATGCAACATGCACTATGTCTAGACGTAGCTCAATCCTAGACATTTATGTTCGAGCCCCTAGCTATGTCTTAAACTGTAGGTTTGATCCTATGGTAGTGATCCCCACTCCAACAAGCTGAGCATAGAGCATTATGCTCCCTTGTCTCATCTATTATGTATTGCATCCTCTATGAGGAGAGAGAGATAATTGTGGAAGGAGAAGAAGCGGATGGGGGAGGCAGGCTGCCTAGACGGCAAGGCGTCGAGGCTGGTGGATGGGGGAGGAATAGGAGGAAAGGGAAGAATTAATAATAAGAGGAGCGAGCATCGTGGGAGGAGGAAGGCAATATGATAAAGTAGGAGAGCGGGATGGATAAAAAATGGATGAGTGAGAAATCGAGGACGCTAGCAAGTTAGAAACAAATTGTAGTGTGCAATAGAAAGATGGCGATGGGATTGAACGTCAAACACAGAGAAATTTAATATTTGGGAAGAATTAATAATAGGAGGAGCGAGCATCCCGGGGGGATGAAGGCAATATGAGAAAGTAGGAGAGCGGGATGGATAAAAAATGGATGAGTGAGAAATCGAGGACGCTAGCAAGTTAGAAACAAATTGTAGTGTGCAATAGAAAGATGGCGATGGGATTGAACGTCAAGCACAGAACTTTTATATTTTCATAATATCTTATATTTATTCAGAGTACACACGTATATGCATGCAACGAAAAAGTGCATGTCGTGCTTCGTGAGTTCATGAAACCTCTAAAAAACGGCTAATGCGTGAGTAGATATGCATTCCTGAGCGTGTACATAAGCAAGTACAGTTCCCTCTGTTAAAAAATGAATGCAAATAAAAGGAACCACACTTGAAAAGGGCCTAGTATCATCACTGTCATGTATCATCTAGGCAAAGATGCGCTTGTTCATTAGCATCCTCGAATTTAGCCAAGAATTCTAGATATAAGCGTTAACCACATTTGAGCATATCAACGTTAGTGCTTGCACAATATAGAATGTTCATAGACAAAGTCGGCTGGAAAAATTTGCAAGGGCTGAAATATTGCAAACAAGGTCCACACACTTCATACTCGCCGAACAACATGTTATTCTCACACAAGTTGCATCATCAATATAATGGCACGTCACTGGTACGCTGGCTGCTACTTTCCCTTGACAATCGTCACGGGGCACAATATGTTTGACGCCACATAGCTTGACACACTTCCCCGTAGAATCCTAAAGTATTTCCAAACAAGAAAGGCATCAATAGAAAGGCATTAAGCTAAAATGATTAGAGTCCTATTGCGCAAAAGAATGTACTAGTATGCATGCACATTTGCTGGTCAAAGTAATGTGGTGGAATTCACTACTACAAGAAAATTAATAATGTCATGTTTCGTTAGTCTCCCAACCAGCACAAATTTAGCAGAGTTTACTAAGATTTATGGTCCGATCAATAAAATTTAGAATGTCATTAAGGAACAACCGATGATTTTCATAGAACATGAACTTGATAAGTCTACAGACCGCAAAATTGACGGAGAAACATTTTGTTGTACTAATTAAGTTCAAAATTATTCATTGGAAACATAATCATTAAAAACTTCCAAAATGCTTCTTCTAACCTATATATAGTCAATAATAGTCGATAAATCAATCAATTAATACTAGTTCTTATAACAAACATTGCAATTTCAATGCAATCACGGATCAAGAGAGAGTTGATTGTAATTTCCACTAAGCAGTTTAAATTCGACCCAAGAGGACTAGCTAGCAAAGACAAAAAGGTGAAGTGATTCCTGACACTAAAAGTTTTGTTGAAGCATCACTGTCAGATGGACAACAAATTTCAGTTTATCTGAAATGTGATGGAATTCGAGGCCTTTTGTAATCTAGAGTTGTAATATTGGGATGTGAACTGTGCACATTCACCTTATCAACATTATATAAAACAGGGTCTTGAAAGTGTAATAACAAAATTATATATTCAATTGAAATTGTAGTTCCATAAGATTTTTAGAAAAAACAACACGTTCCAGTAATGCTTCTTCATTTAGTATCTTGGATAGCACACACTCCCTCCATTCTAAAATAGTGCTGAACATTGACATGGTCTCCAAAATATAACTTTGACCAATAAAAGTTCTTACAACTTATTTATAAAATGCAATTAAATTATAATATTAAAAACGTTCTTTCAAAGACGAATCTATCTGTATGATTAGTACGTGGTCAATCTAAATAGTTTAAAGATTTTTTATAACAATGTTTTTAAAGTTTGACTTAGAACAAATTTAAAACGACTGCTATTTAGAATGGAGTGAGTACGTATTAGTACCCAGCTCTATCAATCTGTTATGTTCAAGAGCATCTGAATATGGAAGGCATTTTCACACGAATCTACACTATTTGGTAATCACGCTCGACATGCCTCAATAACAGTGGCCACACCTCATGGCTCATGCAACTCTAAAAATGGCATGACTATTTAAAAAAAACAAGTGCAGCTCCATATTCCAATCCTATTAGATGCAATAACGCAAGATATAATCAGAATGTCAGATAAGCATGATCTGGTGGGTTTACATTGCTATAATGACATTACCGCACAAGTTAATTATGGCTAATCTGGTGTTGTGATTTAACTACTGCACCATAAACATCGACTTAGCATGCACGAAGGATATCGATCCAAACAGTGCTTCACAGTCACAGATTATACAAGTACAACCATATTCATTAATTCTAACACCCCAATAACGCAAAAATTCCTTATGTAAATAAGGACAGTAGCAACTAGCAAATTCGAGATCCACGATGAAGTATTGCACATTTGATTCTCGATGAGGCCACATGGCAAGAGCAGTAGCCTTGTACCTCTTGAGCGGGCCGAGACCGCGGCTCCCCATGACGAGCATGTCGAGGTTGATGTCCTCCACCGCCTCGCAGAGCTTCTTCTTGGCGTCGCCCCAGTACATCTTCGCTGCCACATTCACCTGATCAGACAAGCGCAACGAACAGCAGCAAGCTAGTTAGGTCTTCCTTCCTCCACGCTTGATCGACCAAGGTTGTAGGCTTGTAGCACTCGTACCCGACACTACAGGGGAGAGGACCTCGCCCACATACCTTCATCTGGCGCTCAGCGGTGTCGAGCGTGTCGATCACGTCAGCGTCGAAGCGCAGGCCGTAGGACCGCATCAGCTGCGGCGTCTGTATGTGGATGAGAGGAAGCAGCGCTGCACCATGCGGGGAAGATGGATGCAAAACACAACGCGAGAGAGGCAGCATGCATACATCAATGTGAGCCCAACCAAGGCAAGAGCGCGAAGGCTCGAAGCGAATCGCTCGATCGAGAACTCGATCCATACGACCATGCGTACGTGCGAGCGAGTGCGTAGCGCTTACGTACGTGATCCGGTCTTGTGCCAGAAGGGGTGCTTGCTCTCCCACTCGTCGACGAGAGGCAGGACGTGGATGACGACGAGGTCGTCGCCGCCGCGGAGGAGGTTCTGGATGGCCCATTCCAGCGCCCGCCTGCTGCTCGCCGAGTAGTCCATCGCCACCCCGACGACACGCCGCTGGCCCCCGCCATGCCCGCTCCCGTCGCCCGCCATCGTCGCCATCTTTGGTCGCCGGCGTCGCGCCCGATCGACCACCCCGCAGACGCCGCTTCTCCGCTCACTCGCTCGCGCACTGCACTCCTGAGATTCCTCACGCCGACGCCGCGCTGTGGTGGAATGGTAGAGTTGGTGCGCCGCAAGCGAGCGAATAAAAGGAGCGCGCGGCCTAGGTCAGGTGGCTGGGTGGTCCGTACGTGGTCGATCTGGGTCGGCCGTTCGGAAGGAAACGAGCGCGCGCGCGCGCGCGGCTGCACGGTCGTGGTTTTCACCGTGCGCGTCGTCTTCCTTCTTCGCGATCGCGGCGTACGTGCTGCGCAGGAGGCGCGTGTGCGCGGCGGCGCGCCGGATCGGTGCCTTGTGGTTTGGTGGGTTGGTTCCCGAGACGGCCATGCTACGCCTGGAGCCGAGACGGCGGCGACCACACGGGCGGGAGGCTGCTTTTCCATGTTGAAGCGGTTGTCTTGAGACAGCTAAACACAAGAGAGGAAAGGCTGCAGCTGCTGCACACCTGGTGTCTCTGGACTTGCAGTTTTGCGTGATGCAGCGCTTCTTGAGCCGGTCGGCTGCGTCCACGCTCCACGGTTTCCGTCTACTTTCTTGCTTTTTGCCCAAACTCCAGGCGATTTGTGCAGTAGACAGTAGTGGTGCTGAGCCGTTGGCACAGACGAGTGCATGCTTATCTTTTTTGTTTGTTTTGTATTTTACACGGTGAGATGTGCACAGCTTCTAACCGAGATACACTATCACGACATTGAAGCTAAAAGTAAAAGCGTAGTAAAATCTCTAGGAGAGACTGGAACTAGTAGGTTGAGAGTGTCTTAAACTTGGCTAAGAGGAAAAATGATTTATTTTTTGTCTAGCTTTTAAAATATGCACACATTATTATTGAAACCGCTATTAGCGTGCAAATCACTTTGACCTTCTAGGTGATGCTTAGTGCGCTGTCTAGGTCGCCTAGATGCCATCTTGGTGTAGCATCCGGACATCTAGTGGGCCTTACAAATAACACATATATATTTTTTTTTAGGCTTGATTTGATACATAATTGTATTCAAATAATTCTGATTAATCAATGTTGACAGTGTATCAGCTCAGCTAGAACTCATCCACCCGCATGGCTCGTGGGCCTTTTCACTTCTCTGCGTAAAAGCCAAAAGGCTAGGCCCACCCTAGCACGGCCTGCAATGCATGGGCTTTTAGTGGGGCTGCAAACTCTATAGAGAATTGGTCGTGAGCCATGACCCAGTGCCCATATGCGCAAAAAAAATACTCAAGATTTGTTTTGGGTCATGGTAATGGCTGGCCCCAGTTCAACCCGGCACAATGATGTCACAGGTCACAGCAGACACCAATCACCATGAGCCGTCGCTGCCGCGGGGCCACGAGCAGCGACCGCAGCGGCGACAGCAACATGGGCAGTTCGGGCTCCCTCCACGGCGAGGGCCCGGGCCTATCCGTCTCCCGCACCATGCTCCACAGCCGCACGGCGGCAGGAATACGACCCGAGACAGCAAATCGATATCGAAGCGTGTATTGTCCCCACTCCCCAATCCCTATACTGGAGAGGAATCGAAGATTCCAAGGAACAGAGAAATCATTGGCGCGATCGGGAGGCCGTCCAGCTCGCGGCGGGCCGATCTAGCATTCCTATGGGCCGCGGGCTGTGCGTTGGGACTTGGGACGAAATCATTTGTACGGATGAGCAGCGGTCGACTGGTGGTCAGTGAGCATGTACAATGATTTAGACAGCTGTTGTCTCTAAACTGTTTCTAACCATTGTCGTGTCACTTAGAGCATCTCCAATGGAGACAAGTCAGCTAGCTATAAGGCCTCCACCTAGGATTTTTTATGAGCTGGAGGAGAGAGGGAAGGCTGAGCACAAGCGCCAGCGCTATCTGTGTCGCTGGGCGATAGCGAGGCTCCCGAGGCGAGCAGGCCCACTGTCGCACCTGTGCCGCCGCGTCGGAGACGCCGCCGTCGTGCCCGCGCCGGCCAAGCAAGGAGGGCCGCAGCGCGACCTCGCCGTCGCCGCCGGTGCGAAAGAGGGAGAAGAGGGCCACGACGCGACCTCGCCGCCAACGTCCTCGTCGCCGGCGCGGAGGCGAGAGAAGAGGGCTGCGGCGCGCCGTCGCCGCCAACGCCGGAAACGCCGCCGTCGTGCCCGCGCTGCCAACGTCCTCGTCGCCGACCGGCGGAGGAGCCCGCGCGCCGGCGGATCTCGAGGTCGCCAGCTGCCGTTGCCGTCGCCGTCTGCCGTGCCGTAGCCGTCGCCGGTGAGGACAGGGGCTGCATGGAGAGAGAGGCGACGTGGGGAGAGGTGCGTCGGGGAGGAGGCGTGGGAAGGAAAAAAATGGAGGAGGAGGAGGATGACGGGAGTGGGGAAGAAATAAATGTTGTGGTCCCATACAAATATTATAGCCAAACCATTGGAAGGGGGCATTGGTCTCTTAGATGACATGGCTTGCCACATAGATGACACATAGGTGTTATAGCCATCAACCATTGGAGATGCTCTTAAAGACAATGCTAAAGACTACTCATACAATAGTTTGTCTATAAGCTGTCTACACAAGTATTTAATGCTTGCATGAAAATTAAAACAATGTGATGATCAAGTGTGCACCCTAACCTTGTAGCCTATCTACATGCATACATGTTTGTACTTTATTTGTTGTAGAGTTAAAAAAATAATAAAATTAAAAAAATATATATGATTGACTCATAATTTGGATACATTAATTCATAAGAGAAATATAATAAATAGATAAAAAAATTTAACCCATACATAACTATTAACTAAACATTTGCATTACATTCATAGATAAAATTCATTTTGACCATTATAGCACTGCTCATGTGAAAGCAAAAAAAATATTCGGTTTACACTACAAAAATGCAAGGAAAAAAAAAATCCAATTCACACTTTCATGTGAACGCACAAAAAATTCAGTCCATCTTTGCTCATGTTTTGGTCATTGGAAATAAAATGAGCAGCAAAATAATCGATGTTTGCTACAATCAGTCCATCCATCATCTGATTAACAAATTTAACAAAATAAAAGGACACAATATAGTTCACTTCTTCACCACTGATTCAATCCAAAAGGACACAATATGGTTCAGTTCAGCATGAATTATATCTAAAAGAACACAACACAGTTTAGTTTACCATCAACTCCAACCAAAATGATCGATCGGTTAATAGACTAGATAATATCCTTGCTTAAATATTCTTTTGGATCCTATAGCAGCCCTGAAAAGTCACAAATAACATGTCAGATCTAGTTAATAATATTTTTACACATAGCATCAAGTATGTGATACAATTATACTTTAGAATTTGCCAAATTTAGGTTCAGATGCACAGTTGGCACTTGAAAAAAAATGGAGAAGAACTGCATATCATTTCTGTAATTATAAACTGCAAATTCAACAGTCTATAGTTGTTGCAACATGAGCTTACAAGAAAATAATATGAGCTGAGAAAATAAAGAGGAAAACTAAAAACTTAGCTGGACCTAACACTTTAACTGGATGCTTGCACTTCATTTAACTATTTGATGTGTACTGGAGACTATTATATTGTCATTTCCATTCACACTTTATAAGGTTTTAGAAGTTTTAGGCTAACTTAGCAACTAGATTATATGGATCTTTCACTTTCATGGAGCATACATATCTATTTGGCTATACCATGTTTTCTTATTAGCAAAATTGTTTCAGGCTTCAACTACATCCAAATAAATTAGGACACCTCACACCTGCGCACTTGTATCTGATTCAAAAAAAAAATTGTAAAGGCTAAAGCAATCAAGGGGAATGAGGGATATGATTAAACTCATCATCACGAACACAGAGAACCGAATTCGGACAAAAAAGAACCGAAGAAGAAGTGCAGGTGTGCAATACTGCAATTCGTAGATATGTACCGAATCTAACTATGGAGAAAGCTCAGCTCAGGCGTGGTGGAGAGCCGGCGGCAGCGGCGCAGCCCGGTAGAGAGCCGCTGGTGGTGGGGCAAACTGTTGCAGAGCCGCCGGTAGTGGTGCAGCACGGTGGAGAGGCGGCGGCGGCCCGCCGCAATGGAGAGAAGGCGGTAGCAGCACGCCGCTGTAAAGAGGATTTTTCGGTGGAGGAAAGAGATGGATGTGATCCCGATGGACCCACAGCTGGAGACTATGTCATCGCTACCTCGTCTCTATGCAGCCGCTACGTCGTCTCTACTTCTTGGTTTCGCTCTACTTCTACAGGTAGAGACAACTCTTCCCTCTCTCTTGCTTCTCTCTTTTCCACATTAGCAATAGAATGACATGGCATTACTTAGAGATGGCTTAAAGATTGCTAAGATGGCCCATTGTACATGCTCGTAGGGCTCGCTAAATTTTGGGTTTCTACTTTTCTTCTGTTGTAAAACACTCTTGTGTTGTAAAACTTTACGTCGGATAGAGTTTAAAACATCAACAAACTATCGTGCTATCATAAAAAGACAAGAGCACAAGATGTAGAGTAGAATTCTGTTTTATTAGATTAACTAATTCTTATATATGATGTTTCCACCTCTATTTATATTGTTTAGGGTTTAGATAAAGGTCCATTTGAGACCAATCCGAGGTGCCAACATGCCAGTCCGCGGCTTCCCAGATGTCACGACCACGATATGGGTCGGGCCAGCCTGATGGTTCAGTAATAGACCCCTCAAATTAACTTCAAATTTTAAATTCAAAATTTAAATTTAAAATTCAAAAGTCAAAACTCAAATCAAATTTTTAATTTAGGATTTGAGATAGTTTGAAAATTGAAAAAAAACAATTCAAAATCAGTTAAAAATGTAATTCAAATTTTAATTTAAAATTAAAATCAAATTTTAAAAAACAAGATTCAAGCTATATTGAAAATTCAAATCAATTTTCAAAAATTTAATTTTTTTCAAATTCAAAATTAAAATTAGATTTAAAATTGAAAGTGGATTTCAAATCCAACTCAAATTCATAAATTCAAATTGATTTCAAATTTTGTATGGCAGAATAGAAAAAAGTATGAATTTGCTTACGGGAAAAGAGGTTATACCTTGTCGTTTGGCCGAATCGAGTGAATGGAGCCATACAACCAAATACATGGATAAACACAAGAATTTGTACCATCCTATACAGGAATGATTTCATTCAGGATTTTGTAATGCATTATGCCATGGGCAAACCCATAAGACCTCATTGAGAAGCGGTAATAACTTGACGCCACATATCCCAACTAAGGGTTTGCTCAAGTTGGCCCCTAGGGTGCCAATGGTCCCATGCAAGGGTTCGTCGGGGATGCCTGTGGAGGTATTCCCATGTGGGGCTTGGTCGAGTCGAGTCATGTGTCACTAGACGGGATTCGTGGAATCCCTCGTAGTTCACCCGTGGTGCCACGTGTCTCGGACAAGGGTTTGCTTGGTACGCTTGGACTCCTACAAGGGAGTTAGGCTAGGTGTCACGTGGACTGGGGTGGAGTTTCGATCCCCGACAAATCCCCTCCATGGATTTCCATCCTTGTTTTTCCAGCCAAACAATCCCTAGGCTGTATCTTATGGCGTGTTTTGTTCCCTGGCTCCGCCCTACAACACATCGCGGGAGCTTGGCCATCAATGCGCAACGCCGCACACGTGGCCAGGCTACGCGAAAATGTCAGATTCGACCGCGTGGGAGTATTTACAATGGTGGCCCCACTCGCCAGTCTGTATTTAATCCATCCCGATGATTCTCATACAAACAACCAAACAACTTCTTTTTGCAATTTAATTTACCTTTCATTGTTGTGTCTAAGGCCCTGTTTGTTTCAGATTAAAGTTGAGTTTAGTTTTACGGCAGCAAATTTGTGACACCTTGAAAGACATTTTAAAATTTTTAAAAACATTATGAAAAAAACTTTTACGAACTCTAAAAAGAACTATTTAAAACCGCTAAAAAAGATTACAAAATATTATATTATTTGGCTTATAAAAAATAACAAATTTACAATTAATTTAATTTAGTTTAATTTAATCTGAAACAAGCAAGACCTAGGTAAGCTTGTATCACCCGAGAAGACAAATCAAATAACGCATGACTCGGTCGTTAGTCCATCATCCACCCACCCACCCACGCTCCCACGCACGCCAAACCGAACGTGGGATCCTCCCCCCCAGGGCCCAGGCCAATGGCACGCACCGGACGCCGCCCAACCACGGCCCATCGCCACCAGCCAACTCGGCGGCTCGGGCCAACAACCGAGGGCTACGTTACCACCCTGGGCCCCAGCACGGGATCAATCCAGCGACCAACCACCGCGCCGCACGACTCGCGCAGCACCACGCTGGCTCGAGACTCGACCGCACCACCCCACGAATCACGATCGCCATTCTCGGAATCGCGGGCTCGGCTCGCACAAGCCCAGCAGCACTCGCCTGGCGCCACGCCGGTTCGGGCTCCCCCCCCTCTCGTCGTCGTCTCTCTCCCCAATCCCTATCCTCTCCTCGCTTCCCTCCAAGTCCAACCCGGCCTCGCGGAGAACGCGGCTGTTTCTCGAAGCGCGAGGCCCTACCTCTTTTAAAGGCGGGCGCCGCGCCGCCGCTCTCATCACCCCACCGATTCTTCTGGTGCCGCGTCGCCGCTCTATATACTCGCCTCCGCGATCTCGCGATCCCACCCTCTCATCGGCTCGCCCTCCTCCTCCTCCGGGTTCGAGCCGCCCTCCGCCGGTGGCGTAGCCTGGTTCTTCTTGCCCGGACCCGAGCTGCCGTGCTGCTGATTGAGGGCGCGCCTGGAGGGTTCGGGGCCTTCGGACGGCGTCCTTGGGGGCTGACGATGTCATGTGGCCCCTCTGCTTCATCTCCGACAGGCTGTTCAAGGTGGCGGCGGACGGCGGCGAGGGGCCGGACGCGTCGACTTCTCCCGACGGGCAGATTCCTCTCGCCCGCCGATCTTACTGCGTGGATGTCAGTGCCCCCCCCCCCTCCCCCTCTTCCTCCCCTTCCTCTCTCTGTTTCGCTCTCTTCATTCAGCACCCCAATTATTGCGTCCCTGTGCGGCTCTGTTTGCCATGTCGGCGATGTCGCGATTGTCGCCTCACTGTGTGTTATCGGTCCTGTGCTCATGTGACGATTCTTGTCTCGCTGCAATGCAATGCGGTGCTGGTTTTGTTTGACATTTGGGTTCGTTTGATGGCGATGCTAGGTTCCGCATGTGCAGCAGACCTTCACCTGGGACTGCGGCCTCGCCTGCGTGCTCATGGTGCTCAGGACGCTGGGGATTGATTGCTGCGACGGCATTGCCGATCTCGAGAAGCTCTGCCGCACAACAAGGTTTCTCTCTCTACAAGTGGAAAATGGGTCTCTATTAAGCAAAATTAGCTGTCGTAGTAGCATTAATGATTGTCTTAAAAAAGTATTAGTGTCAGTACTGAAAATATGGGGATATGGGCATGCTACTCTGTTATCAACCTCACGGTTCGTTTAATTAAATTCGACTCATTGCACATTTTATTTAATCGTTGAGCTGGTAAGGAAGGCGAACAAATGGTCTACACAGAGTATAGTACTCTTGGGTGTCAAGGACAGAGAATTAAGACAAACATATGAGTTGCTATGCTAAGCATAATTGTAGTACCATCACAACTTTGAAGGTTCATTTACATCTGGAAGGGCAAAGGAATCCTGAAATTGTCAATCACTGTAACTGCATTAAGAGGTTTGGTTGCTAAGCCATCAATGAAGCTATAAATGCTCTACTTAAATGGGTTAATAATATTGATCACAGTATGCTACAAAATTAAATTAAGAAAAGCAACGTAAATTTTGAACAACTAAATAAATTCCTGGTGTGTAAGTTATTTCAAAATAGCCAATGTATCTAAGGGACTGGATTGATAACAGGAAGATGTCAGAATTCTGCTGTCACGTATCATATAATTGGTTCTTTTGTTGTTATTATAGGATTCTATCCTACTAATGTATAACATCATTATATGAACTCTGATTGACGTGTCGGAAGTTATCTAGGATGGAGATGCAGCTGATTATGTTGCCACGTGGAATTTACTGATCAGCTTATGTAGTTTCTAGTTTGCAATTCCAACTAGGGTTTGCTTCCAACGGGTTCACTCAATTCAAAATATTAACAAATTTTCATCTCATAGATTAACTGAGCTGATTATTTATATTATAAGATTTTAGCCTATTCAATAGTTATTAGCCTAATGCACTAACAGTTTTTTTTTGGCAGCATCTGGACAGTTGACTTGGCATATCTGTTACACAGTTTTTCAGTTAGTTTTTCATTCTTTACTGTAACACTTGGAGCAAATCCACAATATTCTGCTGAAACCTTCTATAGGGTATGTATTGTGACCTTGTGCTGGTGTTGATTCTTGTAAGGTGCACCGTGCTAATCTTTTCAAAACTGTCAATATTGATAGGAGCAATTGCAAGAAGACATTTATCGAGTCGATGAGCTATTTGGAAAAGCGACTGATGCTGGAATTAATATTCAAGTATGCTCACCATGTGCTTCATGAAAATTCTCTGTTCGATGCAGTTCTCTTACTAGTTTTAAGTTTTGCGATTTATGGTTTTTCTCAGTGCAGATCCATCAGTGCATATGATATTGCTTTTCTAGTGTTATCCGGACACTGCATTGTTATCGCGCTAGTGGACAAAACAAAGTTAAAGTAAGTTTTTTTGGTCACACTGACAGAAGAAACATACCTCCTTTTTTACCTTTTCTCATTGACTTGAGCTTATGTTTTTCTGTCATTAGGAATCATCAACAGGTCATGCAATGTTTCTTCAGCAATTTAACTAATAAAATTTAAAAAGTAATGTCAGTAGACAAACATGCTCTGTTTTTACTTCAAATGTATAGGCCATTTCAGTGTGGCTCATGGACTCAATCTAACCAATGTTACTTAAATATTTCAAGTTCCTTTATGAAAGACCATCACTTGATCGTTAGCTTAATATCTTTTGCAACACTACCATGTTATGTAGTAATAATGATAATGAAGCAGTTAAGCAGTCTAAATTTACAGTTGGTACTACTCCATCCGTTCTCAAATAGACTTGGAAATGGAGGGAGTATATAAAAGAAGGCTATAGTCAGTTCTTGATAATGGTGCAGAATATTTGAAAATGTAGGCAGTATATATGAGCTGAGTATAGTTAGTTTTTGAAATGACGCAGGATGAAGTATTCTTTTCTTGGAGATGATAAATGTTTATAGCTCTATCCATACATATGGTAATGGTGTCAATAAATCCAGTCCAATTCACCCTTACTGTGCAACCCACCCAAATAACATGTCCAGTGCCATCCACCTTGTATGTACATATTTGGTTTTCTATTAAAAAACATAGAATTTTATTTTTAAAGGGAAAAGTTGTTGGAAGTTTAATTGAAGTGGTCTATGGACTATGGTCCTACATTCTCCTGTTTGAAATGGACATTGGCAGTGTAATAATAGCTAGATTTTGGGTTGCAGTTCCTCTTGGTTGAATGATGTACAAGATGCACAACAGTTCAATGAGGATTCAGATTACATGGGTGAGTTGCTTTGTTCTTCTCTTTTGGATCATTTATTTTGTTTTTTATAAGACAGTTGTTTTAAGATTAGTGCCCTTGTGTCTTGTCCTGGATCCGATCTTGACTGCCTGCTTATCTAGATTACAAGTACTAGCTCTTTCATCTTGTCTTCTTGTAGGTTTGTAGCAGTGCAAAATTCTCGCCCATCATTCTGTGACTTCGATAGCTCAATTCTTGTTAACATGTATTTATGGAGCTGAAGAAACTATATTCCTGTTTTCCATGTGTAAATTCATTTCCACATGCCATTGTGTAAGCTTAATATTGTATCATGCAAATGGAGGCTGACAATTCTTACTTTTTTGCATGTTAGAAATATGGAGCTCTAATTTTTGTTGAGTACTTTGCTTTCATATGGTACTGAACAACTATAGCTATCAATGGAAGTGCATATGGGCTAGAAACCTGGGACAAAGGCTTACCACATAGAAGTCTATTGCTTTTTTGTGGCTTTTGACTGTTCTATTCTTGAAGGATATCAGATTATGTTCAGTACTGACTTGGTAGTCAGTTGATTTGATAATCTACAATTCATCGCCGCATTCATCGACTCTATGCAATGCAGCAAAGATTAATTATGTGGCCAGCACCCTTATACTTCCTGTAAACGTAACTAACCTGTTGAATACTGTCATTATCTAAAATACTGTTTTTCTTTGCAGGGCATTATGTTGTAATATGTGGCTATGATGCTGATGCTTGTGAATTTGAGATAAGGGATCCCGCCAGTTCTAGGTATTAAATACATATGTTCTACACTTAAGCTATTAAATTATATGATTCTTATTCAACCTACGCATATGTATGTTGTTGTCTATGGGGCGTTGTAATCATGTAATGCCCTTTAAAATTTGGACTTCCAACTGAAGTGTGCTTAGGGGAGGAAAATAAGTTTGCTGTGAATGGTATCATTGTCCTTTTTTTTCTTATCGATTCATCATCTGTCATAATTTTCTCATTTTCTTACTCTCATTAGTCTAGCGACAACATAGTGTTCGCACAAATTAAATGTCTTTATGCCTCCGTTTTTATCTGTGCATGATGTGAATATGAAGTAATAGTAGAAAATTTAAAAGCAGATGCTTACAGCTGTACTGTTTTTTCACTCGAACTTTGTGTGCATGATGGCATGTATCTATTGATACGATTTCCTTCAGTTCAGTTGTTTTATGTTTCTTTTAGAAAGCGTGAGAGGGTTCCAATGAAGAGCTTAGATGAGGCCCGCAAGTCCTTCGGAACTGATGAGGATATTCTTTTGGTAAGCGTTTCACTAGGACTTGTTGCTTAAAAGCAGATATTAGACTTTACATGCTTTGCATCTACCCAGCTTCAATCTACTGAAAAACCCATGAAAAACACTACACACCAGTTGCTGAGATTACCTTCACCTTTATCAGGTGAGCTTATTGCATGTTATTTACATTCATAGGTGTGGTCTGCGATACATGTTAACAGATATTGTTATCTATTCATACTCATTTGATTCAGAACACTCTTATCTTTTCTTTCTTTTTCTTTCCTGTACTAAGCGAAAATTTTGTTATATCATGAAGAATTCTTTGCTAGCAATAACTAGAATGAAACGCTTGCCAGCCCAGACGTGTTTTTTAGCACTGATCAGCAGTGATGCATTGCAGGTCTCCTTAACTGGGAAGAACGGTATGAAGCTCTCCCGTAAGCTCCTGGTTGGCTCCTTGTGAAGTGCGAACTGCTCACCAGCCCACCGTTTCCTTGTATTTATGCTGTACATGCCCCTGTAGTTATGATTGGCATTTGTCAGGTCATGTATGTAGTGTATCCATAGCAAAGCTGTAAAATAAAGTATGTAGGCATAAGTAATCTTTTAGAGTGCAGTGCAAAGTGTGAAGGAATTTTAGGAGATGGATAGAGCGTGTAGTGAATAGTGTTATAGAGTGTTGTTAGCTCATGGCTCACCAGGCGCGGCAGCAGGCTGCTGCTTTGCATGACTTCCGTAAGCAGGAATTGCCCCAGCTGCAACGAGCGAGTCATACGATCATAGCTGGACAAAGTATGTACAGATGTAACATATGTACAGATATATCGTTCAATTATTTCGTTGCCTATAGTGTCGTACTCCTTTAATCTCTGCTCAAATTCGCACAGCTTCATCCCAAATGCATCTGCATCAATGCATCCTCTGCCTTTGATCCATGCCCCAGTAGAGATGCCTGGACCAACGCAATGAACTTCAAATCGCGCAGCAGCTGCAGAGGCAAGCTGCGTGTCGCTGTTTGCTGTGCCCGGTGTCGTAGACTCGCCTGAAACCTGAATCACCTCGGTGTGCCTGAAATCTGAATCACCGCGATGTGTCGTTATTGGGGAATCACCGTCTGGCCACCAACTAGCTGAACAGCCGTCTATTTTACACGAGATCGATGAGAAATAAATTTTGGGTCCAACCACAAATCAGACGTTCGATATTTTAAACGAAAACGCTTTGAGCCCTCCGGACTCCCGCGCGAGGCGCGCAATGTGGCGGGGGCTGCACTGTGTGCACTGTATAGGTGGGTCCCACAAGCATTTTTTCTTTCGGCGACCATAAATTTTAACTGGGTGCTCCAATCCACAAACCGTTTGCACCAACGTCCTAACCGTTTGTACCGACGTGTTCCTCGTATTTTTACGAACAAAACAAGATATAAGTTGCCATATAACTCTTCAAACTTATCTGGTGAAACTTGGGTTTCGTCTACTGAAACTTAGATTTCATATTCGTTAAACTTGCCGAACTGTCAAGTTTCATCAGGTTTAATACAAGTTTCATCAACTTTCAATAGGTCTCATACAAGTTTCTTCAAGTTTCGTCAGGTCAATTCAAGTTTCATCAGGTTACATAGAAGTTTCATCCAAGTTTCATCAGGTTTCATCAGCATACGGCCAAGTTTTATCAACATACGGCCAAGTTTCGCTAGTATAAACGTAAGTTTCATAAGTGCCTTCTCCTAGTTCACATAAAAAAATTCAAAAAGTATTTAAAATGGGTTGCTCTCGATTTTAAAAGAATTATGAAATTTATTCCACGCATTTTGAACATTGTTTGAATTTTGTACAAAAATCAGAAGTTTAATTGGAATTTTAATCAAATGCACGACTAACAACTGCCTTGCCTGGGAACGCAGGGACACGAGAGCACGCAGCGCATAGGATTGGTGCGGTAGCGATGATCCGACGGCTCAGCCTGGTCCGGCGCGAGTCCGACACCTGGCGCTCGCCTATTTTAAAACATATAAGATGTTTTCTAAAACATCTTTCTATGTCGTATGCTTATTGAAACATGGTATTGATCTGCTGAAACATGGCAAAAAAATATTTAAAATATGTCGAATGAACTGATGGAACATGAAAAAAAATTGAAACATGACAAATGAACTAATAGAATATGCAAAAAAAAGATGTAACGCCATGTTCCATGGTAATTTATCTATCTCATACAAAGCTAGATGTTCCATAAGAACAAACATGATGTTTAAACAAACAAATTTGAATGTTTTATACGTACGATTGTGATGGGCAAAAATCATGGCACACCTTCTCTCCACCTTCTTTTTCCTCGAATCCGGTGGTCCCTTGCCGTACTCATTGGATTTAAACACTCAGCTCATCGAGTAAGAGGTGAATCAAGAGGAAAAGAATGGATGACCCCTGCCAGCACACCGGGAACCCAACAAGGCGTCGTCCGGCCACCCCTCCATGATGAGGACCGCCACCTCAAGCCTCCCACTTGTCCCAGTCGCTGTCGTTGCTGCTCCTCCCCTTCTTCGGATCTCGCCATTGTTGCCACTAAACACCATGCTATCGCCGCTCGTCGCCGGATGTCGTGGGATCCCCGCCTAGCAGGTGTTAGCGAAGACACTCGAAAAATGAAGAAAACCTATCCGATGGTAGGGATGGCAATTTTACCCATGGGTTCGGGCACCCAATCCGATGGGTTTGGCTACGGGCGTGGGTTTATACCATGAAATATTTCGGGTTCGGATATAGTTTTTGGGTTTCGGGTACATTTTTACACCGATGTATACCATGGGTACCTAAAATAAATAATAAATATAATATAGCATGTCTTCATGTGTTATCAATAAATATGTATTGATAAAAGGCTAAAATATAAATATAAGTTTATATGTTCAAAGTTGATGAAAGGTTAGAATTGAAATTGATTAATGTCATATATATTGCATTCAATATTGAGATATAGACTTATTATATATTTCGGGTTCGGGTACCCATCAGGTTCGGGTATGGGCGTGGGTTTATAGCCATGAAATATTTTGGATTCGGTTCGGGTATAGTTTTCGGGTTTCGGGTTCAGATATGAGGAGGGTGTACCCAGAGGTACCCGACCCGATTGCCATCCCTACTCGATGGACTGCCGAGCTACAAGTCTTATGACACAGGAGCGGTATTCTCTAAAAGGCCAAGGTCGTGGGTCGCCAAGCGGGCCCACTTAGAGACTGAATCTGGGAGGAGGAAGGCACGTCAGCGTGCGCTTCTCCAACAAGACGAGCGCGGGGCAGGGCAGGGAATGTGGAGGCACACGCGAAGAGAGGAGAGGAGAGGGGATCGGTTGGACACCGTCCCTATCATTTTCGATAGTACTCCCTCCGGTCACAAAAAGAAGTCGCCTTAGACTTTTGGACACACCTTTGACCATTCGTCTTATTCAAAAAAGTTATATAAATATTTTTTATTTTGTTATGATTTAGTTTATTATTAAATGTATTTTAAGCATGACTTATATTTTACATATTTGAACTAAATTTTTTAAAAAGACGAATGGTCAAAGGTGTGTCCAAAAGTAAACGACGACTTCTTTTTGTGACCGGAGGAAGTACCTTTTTTTTTCTTCTTATACAGGTGTTAATTCTATATATTACGTGAATCAATCTTAATTGTTGAAGGACCGGAATGGCGACTAGAGGGGGGTGAATAGGAGCCCACATCTTTTTCTTGACCAAAATCACCCCGATGATCATGCTTGACCATCAATCGACCACTTGACATGCACTTACAGAAACTTGCTTGGGCATTCCAACAAACATGTGGTGGACAACCTTTTCCTAGCCACTCTTGACCAAACCTCGACGTCTCGGCCACGCACTGGCTACTGCCCCACGGCCGTGCTCATGCCAACGCTGCCATCTGATCCTGGCGCCGCCGCCGTGCGCCACTAGAGCCGGAGCACACCGGAGAATGACGATGCCGAGAGCCGGAGGAGCCAAGGCGCCGCTTCCAGGAGCCGTCGCTGGCCGATGCCGTCGCTGTGGCTGCCGCACCGAGGCCGCCGGGCCGTGGGTCGCCATGCCGAGGCCGCCATGCCGTGGGTCGTTGAGTTGCCATCCCGTCGACGCTGGCCAGCGTGCCGTTGCCGTGCTGCCCCTTGTGGCCAGCCGTCGTGCCGCCGCCGTGGCCAGCCTCCTGGGGCGCCGCCCAAGACTGCCATTCATGGCCGCCGACCCTCATCGACATCCCTCTCTCTCCCTCCACTGCACTCTCTCTCTCTCTCTCTCATTGGAGGCTACACAGGGAGGGTGGTGGCGGCTCCTCTGTCCATCTCTCTCCTCTCTCAAAGTGGCTGGAGCACCGTCCTCCATGGAGTCGTGCCACCCATGGCCGCCCCCTTCCTCTCTCTCTCTGGTCACATATATTCATCACTACACAAAGGGACCCACCACATGGGTCTCAACATAATTATTCGTGGACGACCTACGCACGAATCAACAACCTCGACTACATCGGCTAACGTGCTTATTGAACAATCTAAGCTCGCGTAAGCCGGGCGATCGTCAGTGCTGGACTGTTAGGTTGCAGGATGCAGACTCGCACCAACCGCACCTGCATATGCCTGCTCGTTGCTTTCCCAGCTGTTGGATTTGGGGAAGGAGAACAAGATACGAGCCGGTGATCCGGGAACAACCGCCTCGCTGTCGATGGTAGGTACTACTACCGTCGATCGCGTAAACACGATCCAAACACCTGTCGCTCAGTAGTTACAGTGCCAGTGACCAGAACACCTGTATGGGCAGCATGCAAGCCTGTGGGCTGTGGCTGTCCATGGGAGTACTAAGAACGGCAGTATCGAAACTTAACGCGAGCACGTATAAGGTAACAAACCCCAACCGGAGGTTTTCCGTAGCTGTCGAACGTGGCGTAACGACATCACTAATCTCCCCATTTATCGTTGGTTAGGAGAACCTGCATGCCTGATGACCCAGAATGCTTTTCGTTCTCTGCATCCAGTAAGCCGCAAGTCGCAAGATTTATATCAGTGTGCGTGGCTATCGGAACGTCGCTGCGTAAATGGGCTTTTTCGTGTGCTGCTCCGATTCGACGGCAATGGAGTAATATGTATCGGAGTTGCAACCGCCGAGGAAACAGACGTATCGGGTCACCCCCAGATCTCTGTGCGAGTGACGTCGGAGTCGACAAGGACGCGACTACGCGAGTTCACGATCAGTTTTCGGTTCATCCGGTTGCTTGAGAAGGCCGAGAAGATCATCGATTTCTTAACAGTTCGTCGATTTATGACGTACCGGTGCCACAAACGTGATCCGGAAATAACATAAATCCTGGATTTTTCTCAACGCCGTTTCTTGATCACCCAGCAACCACTCAACCAGCATCCGAGCTGCGACCTGCGAGCCTGGAGCCTGCGAGCCGCTGCTGCCACAGCAGAAAAGAATCGTTGCGAGAGGCAGCAAAACTTATCGAGATGTCAGACTCAGACGTACACTAGCTGGTCTCGTTTTCACGTCAGCTACCAGCACAAGAAAAGCACCAAGCTTTCGAGTCAGGATGTGCTGCTGAACCCTACGAGCAGAAAGGAGAAGGGGAGCTTTCGAGCACGCGGCTCGCATCCTCGACAGGTCAGGTGCCTACGGGCATAGCCCCCGCCCGATCCGCGTCACGGCGTGCTCCGGCCTCACCTTCTTCACCCAGTGGCCACGGATCGGAGACCAAAAACCGAAAGGCAAAAGCAAAACCCCCAAGCCTGAGTGCCTGACTCACTCGACTCGACCCGGCCGCTTCTCATCCTCTCGAGTCCCAAGTCCCAACCTAAAGGAGGCTATGATCTGCACGATTCATTTTAATTCGCCTTCAGCCGGGTGATGATTCGGTGCGCGTCCGGTCCAGGCTTTTGTGCCGGTGACGCGACGTTGAGATGGACCCGCGGCACGGCGCACCCACGCGCGTGCGGGCTGTGGCGAAGCAAGCGTAGCGAGGGATCGGGCGGCCACGGCGGCGGGCGCGCGTCCGGCGGTGGCGGCGGCGAGCGTAGCCGAGGTAGCCCAGCGACTAGCGCGCGTGTCGTGGGATCGTGGTGGTGCGCCGCCCCCCGCGGTCGCCGTCGATGGTTGGCGCGAGCGGCGAGCGGCGAGCGGCGAGCGCCACGGCCACGGACCGATCCGCGGGCAGAGTGCGTTCGGCAGCTCTTCTTTCGCCGCCCGCGGGAGGAGCGCCAGGCGACCTACGAGATTTTCTTTCGGCAAAGGGCACCTCTCTATGTGCAGAGCATTGACCATTATATGAACATTTCCTTCAATTTTTTATGCAATTGTCTTATCTTCGTCTACTAGAATTTAAAAATCAAATACACAAATATGAATCAATTTCAATTTATACGGGTAGATCACAATATAGGCCCATAACACCAAATTTAATTTAGGGCCTGTTTGGACGCTGCCGACGGAAGCCACGCCCGCGTACGGCGAACAAATCCAATGCCGCAGCTTAGGCAAGCTAAGGCGGCAAAAATGAACTGCGCGTGCAAGAAGCTAGTGCGGCAGCCGAACCTTGTGGCGAGCAACCAAACGTAGGCCAAGCAAACTGTGGCGGGCGCAGTTGCGACGCGGCAAACTGTGGCCGGCAACCAAACATCCCCTTAGTCTCCATCATGTGGTCACTACAATCAATTGATTTTCCCGTCAACCTATATAAAATTTTCAAATATTTCATAAAAATATTTCTTATGTAAATTTGATCTAAATTTTATAAGTATTTCTTCATAGCTTTTATGTTAGTAGACTTAATTTTTATAAACTCTAATATTAATGGTAATGATATTTTCAAAATTATTTTTTTTGAAGGAAAGCCATGAGAAAAATTCCTATGGTGTAATTTTGAAAAGTGTAAAAAAAGTACTAAATTTTATATTTCAAAAGTATTTTTTGGATTATTCAACGTTTTGTACTATTTGAGAAAAAAAAACATGCATGGAATGTGCTGTGAAACTGCACTGCAAAGTAGTCATCAGTGTATTGACGTATTGTTTATATGAATAGAAATCTAATAAATTAATGGCTTTTCATGCATGTATTGATGGAGATTAAGGCCTAGTTCCTTTCAGCTTAACAGCTTAACGGCTTAACAGCTTAACGACTTATCTACGTTTTGAAAACACATATGCTTTGAGTTTTTTTTAGTACGTTTTTTTTGCTATTTTAAAGGTGGGTTCTAATGCTTTAGAAAGCAGGTCAAGCAAAATATATCCAAATCTCAAGACTACCTCAAGAAGCTCTCAAAATCCAGTCATTTCAGCCGTTCAGCTGTTCAGTCGTTCAGATCAGCTCAAAAGAACAAGGCCTAAAGCCATATTCTTTCCAGCTTAACGGCTTAACAACTTAACGACTTATCTATATTTTGGAAAGATAAATGATTTGAGGTTTTTTAGTTCGTTTTTCGCTATTTCAAAAGTGAGGCTTTAGAAAGTAAGTCAAATGAAATGGATACGAACCTCGAGACTATCACGAGAAGCTCTCAAGATTCAGTTATTTCAACCGTTAAGCTGTTCAGCCGTTCATATCAGCTCTAAAAAAAATTATTAATGACTATCCATGGCGAGTCTCAACCCGTATGGGTTAAGATCCAATTAAGGTTGTTGGATACTTGGATCCAACCACACCAATGGTTCAAAACAATTTAAGTGTATGTTAAAAATCTCGTTCAACATAGCATATTACTTTTTCTCAATCGAGTCTTTACTATACATATTAGCAAGTATACTAGAATTGTAATATAACTCATATCTCATCGTCCATTTAACACTGTACATAGTATAACAAATAAGGGCGGTGTTAATTTGTTCGTTTAGCCAATATTTCGATTATGTTTATTCTTCGAAAGCCTTCCAAGTGATGTTTGTGTCTTGTTAGATTAATAATTTACGGCTAGATTAATGAAGTATTTTCAAAATGCAATTTTGATCAAATTTTTGCCGCGGTTTATTTATAAAACCACAACAAATATGTATGGAAGTGATTTTTAGGATGAAATTGTACGTACGATTTTATGTACTCAATTAAATAGTTTAAAAAGTTACATATAAAATTTTAAAACTTTTACTTAGTATGTATCTGAAACGTATGATTTTTTTTATTTCGAGGAAGCAGTAAACAAGATCGTCGCCTCCGCCTCCGCCTTTCCTTTTTTATTTTCTTCGTCCGCGCCTCCGGGGGCGTGTGCGTGTGCTTGTGCATGTCTAGTGTTTCTTTGAGTGGCGCACGATCGATACTTCTCATGATGCCATCTGTCGTAAATGCGCGGTGTCACCATGTCATCGCCAGACAAGGCTGTTTGGTTGCATTCTCTCATGAGTCTGGCCCATCCGATTTAGCCAGGCTGGTGAGATACGGGATGCGCAGATACAGAGAAAGTGTTTGGTTGAGTGTTTAGTAGACGAATATTTTGAAATTTATATAGCGAGTGTGGTCTAGCTTTGTTCGAAAAAATATGATAAATCCATTTTTATAATCGGTTCGGTAATCAGATATGCTAATAAAAAGATACAAACAAAAAACGAAAAAGAAAAACTTACCTGCCACCTAGCATCCAATGCATGACTTGATATGGTGACTGAATGTGGCCCCTTGCACAGAACACGAGGTCGTCATGCGTTGCATTTAGAGAAACGTCCATTTTCAGTGTTTCTTCAGAGCCAGACTACATGGAGAATCATGCATCCACAGAGTTAGGCTCAAAACCAGATGCAGCCAACCAAACACAAGAAAAAACAAGATTCTGCATCTGTATATGCAAATCTCTGTAAATGCAGCTAACCAAACAGCAGAAAATTACTGATATTGCATCCTTGTGGGATTGTCAATTTTGTACCAAAGATGTATTTTGAGTATACCAAATTAGTATAGCTATCCTTCCTATGGCAGAGCAATCCAGTTTCGCTGGGTCCCGAAACAAAATTCCTATTATTTTCATTGGTTTCGGCATATAGACGAGATTTTCCTATCCCTAAAAAAGAAAAAGATGGTCCATTCTTCCTAGACATTACCAGGGAATAGTAATCTTTGTTTTATAGGTGAAATTAGATTGGATTTTAGATGTCACCATTCCTTGACTTGATTCTATGAGACCAAGGCCAAAAAGACGAAATAACAAGAGGGTTCTATATAGATAGAGAAAAAGAAGAAAATTACGATGTGGAAAACAAGACAGAGATGTGTACAATGGCATTGTACAACAATTTGGAAAAGGGATGTAGCGCAGCTTGGTAGCGCGTTTGTTTTGGGTACAAAATGCCACAGGTTCAAATCATGTCATCCCTACCTATTACTTCTTTTTTCTTTATGGGTAGTTACGAGGAAATTGACGCCCTAGTCGACCTCCTGGAGGAGTGTGTGCTTCTAAAAGATCTTTGATACTGTGAGTAGAAAAGGATTTTCTTTTTGAATGAAAGCGCTCTTAGTTCAGTTCGGTAGAACGCGGGTCTCCAAAACCCGATGTCGTAGGTTCAAATCCTACAGAGCGTGATTCTATCTATCTTATGTCGAAGCAGAGTAAAATAACTTAACAAAACGATGTTGATATAGTGACTGACTGTGGCCCCTTGCGCAGAACACGAGGCCGTCATCCGTTGCATCCAGAGAAACGCCCATTTTCTGTGTTTCTTCAGAACCAGGCTACATGGAGAATCTTGCATCCACGGAGCCAGGCTCAAAACCAGATGTAGCCAACCAAACACAAGAAAAAAAAAGAGTAAGATTCTGCATATGTATATGCAATCTCTGTAAATGCGGCTAACCAAACAGCCTACAAGCCTTCAGATTGCGTATGCTGATTGCTGAACATGGCTAGGGCTGGAACTTTAGCTCGAAGCTCGCGAGCTGCTCGGGCTCGGCTCGGTAAAAGCTCGGCTCGTGCTCGGCTCGTTTGTAAATGAGCATGAGCCGAGCCTCATTTCTAGCTCGTGGCCATTAGCGAGCCGAGCCGAGCCAGAGGCTGGCTCGCTCGGGCTCGGCTCGTTTTGGCTCGTTTACATGCTACTGCTAATTATTTCATCTCTTAACCATTAGAAAATGACATATCCTATACCAAAAGGCCCATAAAATAGCTAAAAACCCACATATGCATGAACAAGTTATTTTGATACTCATATGTACAATGCTAACTTATATTTTGTAATGGTTAATATTTTAAAAGGTTGAAAGATTAATATTTTTCCTGGCTCGCGAGCAGCTCGCGAGCTTCCAACGAGCCGAGCCGAGCCCAGTTTTCAGCTCGGACACCCTTCTGAGCTCGGCTCGGCTCGGTCCTTTCCGCTCTAATCAGATAAAGGGGGGTAAGGACCCGCTAAGCTCCTACTTTTTCATGTTTACAATTTGGTCCTTCGAATTACTATAGAGATGAACCCAATCCAGAATATGAACCGTAAAAGAAAACACCCATTAAACCAATCACAGGAATACCAGTTACAGTACCTATCAGCCAAAGAGGAATTCTTCCAGTAGTATCGGCCATTTCCCCTGCTTTCCTCCACATTTTCTCAAGTGGTCATGCTAGAGACAAAAACAGTCATGGATAGTTATAAGGAGGGTATCCTTCCAAATGGGATAAGAGAATTCTTACTACTCTCTTTCTTTCTCTCAATTGAAGAAGTAATTGGAAAATAAAACAGCAAGTACAAAAATGAGTAATAAACCCCAGTATAGACTGGTACGATTCAATTCAACATTTTGTTCATTTGGGTTTGATTGTGTCATAGTTCTATAGTTGGAATTTGATTTATCGTTGGATGAACTGCATTGCTGATATTGATCCCAAGAAAAAAACAGTAGGTACGGCTAGTCCGTGAACAGCCAGCCATCGGACTGTAAAAATAGGATAGGTTCGGTCTATGGTCATTGAAGGCCTCCTAAAAGGATCTACTAAATTCATCGAGTTGTTCTAAAGAATCAAAACGGTCGGTTATTAACGGAATTCCTTGTCGACTTTCCGTGAAATACTCGTTTGGCCGGGGACTTCCAAACACGTCATAAGCTAAACCCGTACTGACAAATAACCAACCCGCAATGAATAGGGAAGGTATAGTAATGCTATGAATAACCCAGTATCGAATACTGGTAATAATATCAGCAAAAGAACGTTCTCCCGTGCTTCCAGACATGCTGAGCTCCCCAAATTTTTGTACATTCAAAAAAGGAATTGATTCCGTAAAAGATGGGATCAACCAGTAAATAGAAAATTACTGATATTGCATCCTTGTGAGATTGTCAATTTTGTACCAAAGGTGTATTTTGAGTATACCAAATTAGTATAGCTATCCTTCCTATGGCAGAGCAATCCAGTTTCGCTTGGTCCTAAAACAAAATTCCTTTTATTTTCATTGGTTTCGGCATATAGACGAGATTTTCCTATCCCTAAAAAAGAAAAAGATGGCCCCTTTCTTCCTAGACATTACCAGGGAATAGTAATCTTTGTTTTATAGGTGAAATTAGATTGGATTTTAGATGTACACCATTCCTTGACTTGATTCTATGAGACCAAGGCCAAAAAGACGAAATAACAAGAGGGTTCTATATAGATAGAGAAAAAGAAGAAAATTACGATGTGGAAAACAAGACAGAGATGTGTACAATGGCATTGTACAACAATTTGGAAAAGGGATGTAGCGCAGCTTGGTAGCGCGTTAGTTTTGGGTACAAAATGTCACAGATTCAAATCCTGTCATCCCTACCTATTACTTCTTTTTTCTTTCTGGGTAGTTACGAGGAATCGACGCCCTAATCGACCTCCCGGAGGAGTGTGTGCTTCTAAAAGATCTTTGATACTGTGCCCAATTCCGAAGTTAGTTCGATACATATGACCGACAATGAGAAAAATAAATGCAATAGCTAAATGATGGTGAAACAAAAGGATCAAAACCTTCTAAACCCCATGCTGGATTTACAGCTTGTACTTTTCCAGTTAGTCCATAATGATCGGATACCCATATCCTAGGACCATACAAACCCGTTACATGAAGTTGATATGGTGACTGACCGTAGCCCCTTGCGCAGAACACGAGGCCGTCATGCGTTGCATCTAGAGAAACGTTCATTTTCTGTGTTATTTCAGAGCCATGCTGCATGGAGAATCTTGCATCCACGGAGCCAGACTCAAAACCATATGCAGCCAACCAAACACAAGAAAAAAATAAGATTCTGCATCTGTATATGCAAATCTCTGTAAATGTAGCTAACCAAACAGCCTACAAGCCTTCAGATTGCATACGCTGATTGCTGAACATGGCAAAAAAACGATGGAAATTATACAGTATATCACGAGGAAAAAGAATTTTCGTAAGAAGCCCGCTATTTACTCTATTTCGTATGATCCAATAGTACAGTAGTCATTTTATCCTCTAATGGAGAACCTATGACGTCAAATTAATTGATGAGTATCGAAACTCATCAGGTTATATCACCTGTTCTGAAATCTGAAATTCATCGGGCTGAGCAGGAAAAACGTCCGCACGAAATCGGCCAACCACGGAGCTGAGGATGGTGTTCAATGCACGACGACGGGCCCCGATCTCGGCTGCGCCGTGCCGTCGCACTCATTAAAAATCCTCTCAGTCGCTCGCCGCTGCAAATGTATACCGGTATAGTCACACTCTGAGCGTGCACCAACTGACGTTAGTTTATCCGTGAGCAGTTAGCTAGCTAGCTCTTCATTCGATGGCGTCACCGACCACCTTCAATGCAAGATCTTCTTGTCGACCCAAGCGTATCTCTCCGGATCTTTTCATTGGCTACTGCTGTCCGGCATAGTGCATGGTACAGTGTCGTGCAAGCGCAATTTTTAATGGACAAATCTTTTTTCCCCAACACTATTTATCTTCTAGAGCATTTAGATCGTGTAAATACTATCTATTTTCTATCCTATTGATTACTTATTTTTTACCCACTCAATGACCAACACTATTTTCATGATTCATTGTAATAGTGTCGGGCATCAACTAGTGTTGGCATCAAACATTTCTAATAACATGCACAATAGTATATGTCAATTCTCTCTAAGAGCAGTTCCAATCGATCGTTTCCTAAATCATATCAAAGAACAGCCATGTCAGGTAGCAACTATCAGAGAAACATTGGTCTCAATGCAGCATTTTATTTTTGTGGACCCCACGTCAACTTTCCCATCATCTCTTTTCAAATTTTCCACCTTCTCTCTCATGTGCTAGATCTCAAACGAGCGATGGCAGTTCCAACAACGAGCGATGACAGAGGAGAGCACGGCGACGGATGGGCCAAGCTTGACATGGACGTGGATGTGGCAAGCCCGGCGTTGGAGTCGGACACAGCGAGCTCGGCGTTGGAAGCAGCAAGCTTGACGTGGATGTGGACGCGGCGAGCCCAGCATCGGAGTCGGACATGGGAGCTCGGTGGCGAGCGTGGCAACCATGTCATTGCGGCAACACGGCGAGCTCGGCGTGGGGTGGGCACGATGAGCTCAACATGGGGGCGAGCACGGCAGAGAAGGAGTTGCCCGTGCGGGGGCGAACGGAGGAGTAGATGAGAAAGGTGTCTCGGGGGCGAATAGAAACGAGTGGGCGATATAACGCTGTTTTGGTTCGTTTCATCGGCATCAAAACTCACGTAGAATCGTTTCTCCACAAGGAAACGACCCATTCTATCTTTTTATTTATTACCTTCCACGTCATCTGGCCATCCTATGTGGCTTGCGAAGAAACGGTTGTAGAAACCGCACTGTGAATGCCCTAAGCTATTTATAAGACTTGTTATGTAGCATGAATGCCAATATGAATGATAAAGAGTGCATAGAAATTTGGATCATCTTAAATACAAGAGTTGACTCTACGTGAAAATTTGTCATGCGTAAGTTGTCTAAATAACTAGGATCATCTCTACCATTGTATTAGTTGTTTCTAGTGTTATTTATAAGTAAAATGACAATGGTTAGTAACATTTGTTGTCTCAGCCATTGTACATTGACTAAAAGCATCTCCAATAATGTCAAATCAGTTAGGTATAAGAATTTCAACTTAGCATTTTGCTTATGTGGAGGAGAGAATTATGATAGGAGAGAGATGAGACTAGTTATTAGCTAAGAGCCAAAGTATAGCACATTACAAGGTGTATGCTCCCTGTTATATATGGGGTCATATTAATTTTTTACAGATAATGTTATAGCTAGCCCCATTGAAATCTAAATGCATGCTATCTGTAGATGACATGAAGCTTACTTATATCTAATGATTTGCTCTAACATTCCATAGTGCTTATAGTAGCTATAGGGGATGCTAGCTCAATATCTTGCCTATGTGGAGGAGCAATAAAGACTAGCTACTATAGTCAGTTTGTAACGTATTCTAAAATGCTTGTCATCTATTACATATGACCCATATTTAATTTTAGAGATTACGCTATAGTTAGTCTGTTGTAGAGGTTGTTTATTTGCTATATATATAGATGACATGTCTAGATATAAACCACTACTTTCTAGTGTATCATGTAATCTATGCAAATTATGGAGTGAATTAATTAAAAACAACATACATATAATATTAGAGATGGTTGCATGATTTTATAGACAACTTTCGCATACACAAAGTTGTTTTAGTCATCATGTTGTCGATTTGGTCCCTCAACCATACCCGTCGAACTACTTTGGTCCATAAACAGCAATACCGGACTTGTCAGGTCCTTAAACTCTTAAAACCGGACTTGGCTAGTCATTTGACAGGTCAAAACGGTGGTTTTAGGTGGAGTGACAACTTACGTGGCAGATCTGGCATACTTTTGTGCTGATGTAGCAGCCATGTGGTAACGATGTGGCAGTCTCAAATGGCATCCACGCAGAAGAAAACTGCCACATCAACGTCAGTGAAAACCTTAAAACCACCGTTTTGACCGGTCAAAGGACTATCCAAGTCCGGTTTTAAGAGTTTAAGAGCAACTCCAGCAGCTCTTCTATATTTCCCCTCTAAAACACTATTAGCGTCCCCTCTATCCATCCCTCTAAAATTTCTTCATAAATTACACTACCCTCTAAAAGATTCCTTCCCTCCAGCAGCCCCTCTATATCTGCTACAGTATTATCTAGGAGCTGTTGGAGTTGCTCAAGGACCTAACAAGTCTGGTATTGTGTTCAAGGATCAAAGTGGTCCGACGGGTATAATTGGAGGACCAAATCGACACTTTTTTCTAAATTTTATAGACGGTTTATAGACATATGATGTTGACCATTGTATATGCTGGAGGGGATGTATTTTCCTACTGCTGCCACAGCCGGTGAATTTGCGTGTTGTTACAGTTGGTGCATTTGCGTCGGTTGCTCCTCACTGTCCTCAGCCTCAGCTCGTGGCTTGCATAGCTAGAATGAACAGCAGAGTCCTAGGCTGAGAATTATCGGATCGGTGATGTCCGTCGTGTGTCATTAATTTTTTATTGCTTAAACCAATCACTTCAATTGGTCCCTCGCTTTGCTCAGCTAGCTGATCATCGGCTTTCTTAATAGTTAAGCCAGTAAATCAATGCCAAGTGGAGAGGAGAGAACTATTTTTCTAGAGAATGGGTTCACACCTTCACACTCATAAATCATCACGGCCGAATGGCCACTGTATTCGTCCCAAGCCAATATAAACATACTTGCAATATAAACATACTTGAAATAGCTACTAGCCTAAGTGGTTATTGCCTCCTTTCACCATACGGTTGTGATTGAAACATCGAGTTTTGGAAGTTTACTGTGGCTTTTTAATCGATGAGGTCAGGACCATGCCTAGTATGAGCTTAATCGAAGCCCTGGCCTCTCGATCCCATTTCTCCTAATTATTCGATTTGATCCATTAGGGCGTGCACATCAGGCTCGGTACTGTATGGTAGCTACAGAACGCCGTACGCGCGCGTAAAAAATTCAAATCCAGCAGTCTGCGGCAGTGCGCGGGCGAACATGCGCGGGCGTGAGCACGACGCAGACGCGGGGTATTGATGTAGGGTCTGATGGTCATGCTCTTAGCAAAAGGAACACCGGGCCGGGGCCAATGTGACCCATCTACCTAGTAATTAATTAAGCGTCTTCATCCTAAAATTCTTCGCTTGTACTCAACGGCTAACTATAACTTGCATGCATGATTGCCATGCGTCTATATGGAGTAGTAATTAAACGACGTGCTTTCTTATCATTTGTTACGGAGTATAATACTCATGATAAATGATCCTGGCATGCATGCGAAGAAGTCACGTCATCAATTTGTCTCGGCGACAAATTAGTCGAGCACACGTAATTGCTGCGGCTAGGATTGTCAAGGCAGTTATACCAAACTTTTTGTGGCATTTGTTTAGTTCATTCTCGTAGCTTAGCCATGCTATAATTTCTAAATAATAGGACCATATGCAGTAGATTATTTTTTTGGGTCAACTTTTGGCTAAGGTATGGCCTCCAAGGCCACACTTTAGCAACAAATTTATGGCAATTGTTGGCATACTTAGTACCTCAATCCAATACGGTCCTCGATTTTTATTTAATATTCCCACGCTCCTGGGCCCTCTCATGTACTTTCAAAAATGTCTTCTTTTATTAAAAAATTACAAAGCACTGTGATCACAAACATTGTTTCGTGTGTCACTGAGAAGTGGTCATGGCCACTTCCCACATATCGAATTGTAGTTCTACTATCCACAATTTTTCTTTGTCGTAACTCTGAGCTCACTCAATTCTCAACTAATGTGTCCCTGATGTCCTGGCAATATGTGGCCCACTTCTATAGAACCTCGAAATACTGCTCGATGGTGAGGTCGTTGTTGCGCACTTGCGTGCCCAGAACGGGGTGAGCCTCCAGTTGTGTTCTTCTCTCTTGAAAATTTGAGAAGGTTACTATTTAGCAATTGAAGAAATGTTAATGAGGTGTGATTTACTTGTAGTAACTCAATGATTATGACACAAGCCTCCGACATCATATTTCAAATCTTCTAGTTGATATTCTTGTCAAAGATGGAGTCCAAGTCCGACTCCTCAGGTATTTCGCGGGGACAGAACCTAGCTAAAGCCGAAACAGGATAAAACAAGCAGAACAATATGTAACAGAAAATAAAGAAGGGTCTAACAAGTTTGTTTGCTTAACAAAAACTCCCTAAGACATTGTGAGGCCGCTGTGCAATCCTTGTGCATGGCACACTTGTAGTCGCCCCAACTATACGCCTATCGTCACCATGTTCGGGTACCTCGTGATAAAGAGTAAAAAGTCTACTAGAAAGTCAAACAAGTTCAACAATATAATAGAAAAAAGGGTAAACAAACTAGAAGATAAAAGATACAATCAAATAGCAAGTAGAACAAATGATAAATGATTTAAAAGTCGGTTCTGACGCGACTAGCCGATAGAAAGTGTAAACCAATAAGAATATCGGACTAAACCGAGACAGGTCTTACCCGAGGTATACCTAGAAACCACTCAAAAAACGATACGCAACAAGGCGATTGGAGACTAGAATACGGCGAAATTACTCTAAACTAGGCCTAGGGCGAGGAATGTAGACCATATTGAAAAGGAATAATTGAATTGGTTGATTGTCGGTCATTTACACGGTTCAAAGCCAAGTATTCATACACGGGCACCATCGACACATCTTGTTATACTTGTCACGGAATCACAATGGCATATTCCTACTTTATCTCTAATTCCGACATAAACTCTCTTGTCTTGGGCTCGCTTTGTTGCCTTTCTTTCCTGTATTATACCGTCCCAAACTCGGCCCAATCTTTATATTTCTTTTCCAAACAACGATATCAGCCCAATTTCATTTTCTGGCGTAAACAGTGTGCCACTGCCATGCCATATCTCACGCGCTGCTACGTCACAAGCCATGGTGGCATACCGCCTGTCAAATCGCCGCTAGGGGATTATTTGCACTTCTTTTCCAGTTTTCTGGGATGCAATACATGGTTTTATAGTCTATAGACAAAGGATTATAGTATATAGACTTTTTCTAAAAAAAAATTAGATTACTTCCTTTTCTACCTTATTTAGTCCAAATCTCGCTCCAACAAAAAAGAGACCGGATCAAGAGAAGGGAATTTATATCTTTAGACAGCGTGAAGAGTGAACAGCTAAAATGTACTAGATCGGTAGAAAAAATATGACGAAGCCTGAGCAAACAAAACACAATCGCGCCCGAAGGAACTTGCATTGGGAGATGTGGTCGTTTTTTGTGTAGGTCTCCAGATCGATCATGGTAAACAGCACCGAATCAGCATGTCAGCTTTAAGCAAAATAGGTTCATATCGTCCAATACATTTACATCTTTATAATCTGACTGGCTTCAATCGTTATAAACTTTTATGTGATAAATTTATTATTTAACGCTTTAAGTAACTACTACTTCCAAGTTCCAACACGGTGACTCTGGCCGGGCGCACGCACCACCCGTAGGCCGTAGGCGCCAGCGGGTTTCCAATTTTGAAAGCTGGCGAGAATCACATGTCGGTGGCGGTGGCTCGTGTCACTTCCGAGTTCCGACTTCCGAACAGGGATCGCAGAGCTGGTTAACTGCGGTAAATCCGATGGTTTTGTACGATTTTTACCTTAAAAGATTTAGCGAAATTTGACGATAGTTGGCACGGGTAGCCGTGGTTTTTTATGGTTAACCACTGTTTATGAAAAAAATTCGACCAAAATCGGTGAAAATTGATAGAGTCCTTTGAAATACACTTTAGACATTTGAATTTTAAAATTTTATGTTAAGCCAAAATGATTAGAATGATAAATAGTATTTTTAGAAATCTTATATATATTATATTCAAAATTTATTTGAACTAAATTTGGCCAAACTTCTAAACCTTGAACCGCCAGTTTACCAAACTGGACCACACGGAGGCGCGGTTGGCCACAGTTAGCCGGCGATTTTCATAACCCAGCTTCTATCCTGGATCCAGGCCTACACTTGGAGCACATCCGCGGATCCACTGCCGCCTCGTCGGATAAGCCAAACCATGCACTTTCGTCGCTGAAAAACCATGATCAAAACAAGCGAAGTTTTTTTTTATGAAGTGACACTCCGTGTGTCTACAAACGTTGTAACGCCGGTTTAATTTCTCCCCCTACAATTTGCCGACTAACGTACTCTTTGGAAATATATAAGTAGGTACCCCCTGGTCACAAAAAGAAGCTGCCGTTGACTTTTGAACACGTCTTTTACCATTCGTTTAAATGTATTTTAAGTATTACTTATTTTTTATATATATTTGAACTAAATTTCTGAATAAGACGAATGGTCAATGGCATGTTTAAAAATAAATGGCGATTTCTTTTTATGACCAAAGATAGTTTTTTTTTTGTCATTCCGGCTGAGTTGACTTCTGGTTTAAAATTTGGATGAAATTTTTGCAATGGAGGCTACGCGTATCTCCAAACGTCGTTTGTACTGCCGGCTCAATTTCTTTTTGTCTATATAATTCGCCGATCAACAATCCACACAGTGGAAATCTGGAAATAGAAAGGTATTTTGATCGTGCTCTTGTATCTCAGTTGACCTGCATTTTTTATTTTTTTTCGCAGCCCTGTACACTTTCTGACTTGCACCGTGTTAGTGGTACCGTATTGGAATATTTGATGTGACCTTCAGAAGCTGGCTGGTCAAGAAATGTTCGATCAAAATTATAGTACACACGTTTGAGAAAGACGATCCAGAAAGCACGGCAACTGATTGAAAATTCTATTTTTCAAAGTTTTTCCGGCTTCTCATTTAAAATCTAATTTTGATGGAAGAATAGTACCCGTCCGGTACATATGAGCCTATAACATTTTTTGGAGCCATAATTATAATCGCCATGGGAAGCGCTACAGGAAACGACAACATGCAGTGCTAGTACACTTCACGGTACACGCATTTGATTGGCATCATCGAGGGAAATTCACCGGTCTCGGTTTTTTTTTTCGACTTTCATTTGCTGTAACAGTGATGGTTTCATCGCGCTGCTCAAGTGCGCGGCGTACGTACGTGCCCGCAGTGACACAGATGGCTAGGGCCAGAGGGGCACTGCTCGTTCTGTCCGTGCACCGTGCTGTGCGTGCACAGGCGCGAACCAAATCCTGCTCCCAATTTTGATCCCGTTCGTTTGCCTGGCTCGTATCGTCGCCCGTACGAGGTACGACCCTACTGGTTGGCCAGTGGGCAACGAGAGATACGAGTTCGTAGGAGTACGTACGCGCGCTGGCATATCATTATGTCGAGCGGAAGTGGAATGACCATCGCGCCCTTGCGCCTCGGTTCGCGCGGGAAAGCTCCCGTTTCATCCACAAATGGCGGGAAAGCGAGGCACGTACCATAACTTGCGCCAGCCCAGGTTTGACCGGCGACAGCTGGCTCCCTGCATGCGCCTGCGCCTGAGGTGCCGTTTGGCGGTCGTGCCCCTGGCGTGTGGGCCCTCGCTGCATGTGGACCACGTGTCAGTGGCTCGGGGCAGAGGCAGAGCAGCCGAGCCGAGGTGCCGAACCGGCAGCATAAAATACCAAAAGTTCGGTCACTCCACTCGCAACTGCCGGCGAGCGTCTCACGTTTGATACTCCATTTGGCTTGCTTTCCCGGATCGGCCTGTACGTACCTCGCGTGCCTCTGGTAAACCGAACACGGGGAGCGCGCGCCGGATTGTCCCGCGCCGGCGAGCACGACGCGCGAATCCCGGAGGCCACCGGAGCTCGATGCCTCCGGCGAGAGACAGACACCAGTAGACCAGCGCAATGTGATTGTGATCGGCGTCTGGACTCTCCGGCTCTCGGCTCTTGCGGCGCCGCCGCATTGCCGGACCTGCGCTCGCGCATGGTGTAGCTACTAAAGTCACGAGGTGGCAGCAGCTGGGTGTGTACAAGGAAACTGCGGCGGGAGCGTGGGCTCCTACAGTAGTGGCACACTGACCGGACGATTTCTTTATTTCTTTTCTTTCAAACTTTGGAGCCTGTGCCTAGAAGCTTTGCCCATTGTTTCTCCTCTGTTTTCTCTTGTTGTTTGACTGTTTGTTTCATAAGCTGTAGCTGCGTAAAGCGCTCGGGCTGCACAGTACTCCGGGGCCCTATTGCCTGGCTGCCTGCCCTTCGCTCGTAGAAGCGAGGCTGCTTTATCCTTTCAAAGAGGCCGGTTTTCTCAGTCACTAGCGCGTCAAAGATCGAAGAGCATCCAATGTTGCCGCTGCGCGCGGCTGCGAGGACTTTCTCTGGGGTGTCTCTCCACGGGAAGAAAATTGGTTGCCAGCTGCCCGCTCAAGATGGATGCAACACTGAAGTTGGCGTAAAATTAAATGAATCTTTTGTAGTACTGTATAAAACTTTTACAGAACTATAAAAATGGTCTGAAACTACATAAAAGCTACGTGAAACAACCGGATGAAACTACGTGCAGTGGTGGAGTGACTATATTTTCTGAAACAGGGTCCATCACAAGAATATATTTTGGACATTGCTACGGATCAGACGTCCGATCCGCAGGCAACAAATCGGACGCTTTCCTACATGAGTTTTGGAAAAAAAAATATACGACACTGACATTGATGGCATTGAAACAAGGAGGATATGTTTGGTGAAACACGATAAAACATTGATAAACATGACGAAACATGGGCTTAAAAAACTACAGAACATGGCATGTTCTAGCGTGTTTCCACATGTTTCTATTTGTTTTTCGAATAACAAATGCTGTCTAGATCTAGATCTGGGTATTATTTTTCAACAAGGGGAAACATCCCCGATTTTCATTTCATTGAAACGAAAACATATTACAAGGTTTTTTTTGTCATGTTACAACTTTTCTACTCTCTACTAGGGGGCTGAACATATGCCTTTCTCTTAGTGAAAATCTCCCTGCCCCTACTTCTCCTCGTGCCCCCTGCACCGTTCTTCGGCTTCCTTTTCTTGCAGCTCCCTGCCCCTGCATCTCCTTGTGCCTCCTGCACCGTTTTTTGGCTTCCTTTTCTTGCAGCTCTCTGCCCCTGCTTCTCCTTCTTTTTCTTGCCTCCTGCCCCGCTTGGCTCTTTCTTCACCAGCATGGTCTCGTTGTTCTTCCCCTTTTTACTCTTTCCCGCAGCTCCCTGCTTCATCTGTCATGTAAGAACTCGTGTGGGCACCCATGCTGACCGCGCGCTCAAACGCAGCTGAGGCTGCCCGAGCAATCTCGGAACACGTCTACCGAGCAACACACTCACACACACGCTCGGTCCCGGTGAGGCTCATGAGTATCGATTTGAGAATCGAACTCGTGACCGGCATCTCCCACAACCGGGACGCTTGCCAACCGAGCTAGGCTCGGTCCTCAGATCTGGGTATTATTGAAGAGAGAGAGAGAGAGAGAGACAGAGAGAGAAGGAGGAAGGAGATAGAGGGGAAAAGGAAGTAGGCAACCACCCGTCGCCGCCAGGGGCTCCTCCGTGCGACTTCCCGACGGCGGCCGCCACGACTGAAGGCGACGATGAAGGAGGCGGCTGCCGCAGCCCACGGCAGGGGAGCCCGCAGCGGCAGCGTGCGTGGTGGCGAGCCCACGGCAGAGGCACCGCCGCCTTGCATCGACGAGCGGAGGCTCGCGCGGTGGCAAGCCTACGCCGCGGCGGCGGCGACGCTAGCCCGCATCGCGCGGCGCGTGTTTCGAGGCGGACCGTCCGATCTGCCCGGATGCCCGACAGGGAGTAATTTCGATTTTTTTTTATCAAAAGACGGATAGGAGGGGCACGCCTCTCTAATGGTGGAAATAAAACTTACTACTACCCAGTAATTACTTCTGTAGGCAATATATATACCACACCAATCAGATAATATAGAAATACATAGCAGCGTTTATGGGTGGGTAAAAAAACTGATAACCAAAAAACCGAACAGAACCAACCGATTAACCGAAATTATTGGTTATTTCGGTTTTTTGGTTAATATTCGGTTCTTTCATCATTGTTCGGTTAATAAGGTTCGGTTTGGTTTCTAATATGTGAAAACAAAAAAACCAAACCACCGAAGTCCACTTCGACAGCCCATGACGGTATGAGGCCATTACCTAGCTGGCCTAGGCCAGTTCAGCGCATGAGGCCACCTGCCGCCTGCCACTCCCCGTCGTCCCATTCTCCGCACCACCCATTTTTCCAGAACTAAACCCTAGATATCTCTCGTCCTTTCGTCTCCATTCTAGGCTCCTAGCCGCCACAGCGCCACCCGTCGCCGCCTCCCATCGGTCATCACTGTCGCCGCCGTCGGGCCGTCGCATCTGGCCTCGCCTAACCTTTGCCACCTCCCATCGCTGTCGCCGTCGTCGGACCGACACCTCCCATTGCCTCCCACCTCGCCTCCCATCTCCCCTCACATCTGGCCTCGCCTAACCTATGGCCCATCGCATTAGGCCACCAACACACAAAGCTGGTGAGATGTGAATCCATTTTGATTTTGTATGTTCGTTGGTTAGAACCGTGAGATGCTAGATGATGGTGTGTTGCTCTATTTTGTTAATCAATTTCTCATTTTGTGTTATTGAGATGGATAGTCGTTACTCCATCAGACATGGTCAAATTGACCCTTTTTTGTCTAGATCTAATATTTCGGTGAAAAACCGAACCGAATTATTTCGGTAAAATTGGTTCGGTTTTCAATTTTCTAGTGACAATTTTGGTTTCTATATTTCAAAAACCAAAATTTCAAAACACCGAATAAACCGAACCGAAATAACCGAAATTCTATCCCTAGCAGCGTTACTCCCTCCAATAAAATGTAGCAACATTGCTAACAATAAGCGATTGTTGCATGTATATATTCAAGCACAAACAAAGTAGTAAAGCCCGCATTGCACGCCTGCTAGTGTAGAATCCATGCACCTGAGTGTCGCATCTTATGTCTATGTTGACCATTTTTCAATCTTATGTACGCCTTAGAGTATTTGCGATAGTAGAGACAATTACTTGATATAAAAAAACTTCATATCATCTATAGGTAACTTGTTGATAACCCATCAAATGGATTAGTTATAGCATTGACTTTTAAAATTAATATGGACCCATATGTAATAGGTGCAATTCATTTGTAATCCGCTATAGGCCGCTCTTGGTTAAGAGCTGGTCCCTATCTCTCTCCCCTCTTTTTCTTTACTTCATATAAGCAAAAAGATGAGCTATACTACTTATATACTGCTTAGTTGTCCCATTAAAGATGCTCTTAGTCGTTTTTTTAAGTGCACAACGTCAGATGTCGCACTAAGTAGAAAATGTATGTCCTTATCATCTACGTGATTTTATTTTGAGAATATTCATCTACTTGAATTGATCCGCCTCCTTTCTGGCTACTAAAACATATGAATTTATCAACTTATAAAATCCACTTGGTAGTCGTATAGATAAATTTAAATTAACAGATATAAACATATGAAATTATTCAGTTGGAATAAATTGTGGAACATTTTATCTTTGACAGTCGACACCTTGCAAACTGCAATGCCAGGGCCCACGGCCCAAGCGCATCGCCTTCACTTTTTTTTAAGGGAGAACAGCGCCTTCATTGTCAAGCAATCACCTCACGTAAACGCTGTGCACTACTACGCAGCATTTCCTATTCCGGGTGGTTTGCCAGAATTTTGACGCGAAGATAATACAGAAAGAAAGCGGTCGTTTTCCTGTTGGTACGAACGTCCCCACCTCCACGGCTCCACCACCCCGTCGACTCCTCGACACCTCCCCACGAGAAAGCTCCGGATTAATTTATTTACCTCAACTTCCCAACACGTACACAGTACACACATGACACGACCAGTAAAAAAAATCGTGAAGCTGAAGAAGAACTCCCGGTAAAAATGAAAGACGACGGGACAGGAAACGGGGCGAAAGAAAAAAAACGGATACGATATTCCGGCGTGGCGTCCGCGAGGTAAGGTTAGCGTGCTGGCCCACCGCGTCGGTCGCGGCGGTTGCCTGGCTCGGGCCTACGACGCGACACGCGCTCCGTTTGGAATGGACGGGGCGGGCAGGCACGCCGTGAGCGGGACCCACGCGACAGCGACGTGGTGGGAGGGCGCGGGAATCTCCGGCGTCCCCGTGCGTCAGCTGCCGGCCCGCCTCGCGGAGATTCACAGGAATCCGAGAGCCCCTCGCCGCTGCCGGGTGGGCCCGCGCGTGGCGTAGGCGGCAGCGCGACATGTGGGCCACCACCGGAGGATTTCACCCTGCGCAGCGCCGCAGCGGCGTGCTGCACTTGTGCCTGCGCCGCTCTTATCCAGAGTTGCCAAGTGAGCAGCAGACACTAGCCAGCAGGTGTGGCGGTGTGGGTTCCCTCTGGATAGGTAATACTACTAAAATTTTGCCTCAAACCGTAAAAAAGATCACGATTTTTTTTTTATGTGCTATTGTACAGGCATTTTAACACTTTTTGCAGGCACAACATGCAAAACGGCTTTTAACGCGGTCCCCCACGCAACAGTCCCCCTCTCCTACTTGCAGAATTTTTTTTCCACCATCCTAAAACGTTTCTTCCAGTGAATGAAAAGGTGAAAAAACAATATAAATTTATTGAAACTTTTAGCGTCCGCATGATTTTGTAATTTGCACGGAGGACGACGATCGCCGGCGACGCCACACACAGCAAAACGCGCAAACAACCCTTGCGCTAAAAGTTTCACCTTCTCACAACGTTTCTTCCGGAAAATAGAAATGTGAAAAAACAGTACAAACTTACTGGAACTTTTAGCGCCTGTACGAAATCGCAAATTTCAGGCGCCTGCGAAATAGCAATAACGTTTTTTTTCGGGTTTAATTCCACGTCTGTTGCGAAAAGATCACAGCCCCAACCGCATTAAAACTTCAGATTATCGCGTGAAATATATATAAAAAGATCTCCATGTTGACGGCCTTCACGGTTACCAAGCAGCCGACGGCCCTCCTCGGGATGGCTGATGGCCCCTTAGCAACTCCAGGAGCTCCTGGAAACTACTGTAGCATTTATAGAGGGGCTGCTGGAGGGAAGGAATCTTTTAGAGGGTAGTGTAAGTTCTGAAGGAATTTTAGAGGGATGGATAGAGGGGACGCTAATAGTGTTTTAGAGGGGAAATATAGAGGAGCTGCTGGAGTTGCTCACGCACAGCCCCGGTGCCACCGCTTCGTCGGTGCCAAGTTCACCAGGTTCCGTTTCACCGCACTGGTACACGACTCGGCGGGTTAAACACACTTCACCGCACTCCGGTTCGCTTGTGTCGTCGCGGAGGTTTTTTTTTACAGTGGGTTTACCGGGCGCAGTTGCCACTGCCCACTGACATTTTCCACTCGCGGCAGTGCGTTTAACGGAGCGGTGCATTTTCTACGTGACATGTACCGACGCCACCCCCACCATCGCATGCCCTTTAACTTTTCCGCTCCGTACTCTCGCCGCCTTTAAAGAGATCGCAACTTTAATACGCAACGACGTGTGCATGCAAACTCACACCAGTTTCACCACTAATTTTTTTAAAAATCGTAATACAAAAAATCTGTTCACCATTGAACATTAACAAAATTAGTGAGAAGAACACCGACCACGAGCGCTTGTTCAGGGGTCACTGCCTTGCTCTTCCCCCTCACTTTTCATCTCCCCCTCCTTCTCCCTCGCCATCTTTTTCTCTTTCTCGTGCTATGCTCTCGACAGACGGCAGTATAATGGATACAACAATATTATGGTCGGATCCTTCAACGCAACTGTTGGATCCGACCATCCAGCGGTAGCAACTAGCACATGCGGCGGTGACGGCTCCTCGAGCATGGCGTGGCCGTTTGACGTCCTACAATGGAGTCGGTGCATCGGTCACAAGTCACAACAAGCTCTATTTTCTAGCCAAAGATTCCCAATAAATAGAACCGTATATCTAGGTGCTTAAAACATTTCCCGCTACTGTCTGTGTCATAGGAGGATGGGTCACGGCACGGGCTATTGTGGAACACTACTTTCCATTATTCAAGATTAGATTGCTAATTAAGAATTAGACTAGTCTCCTGAAGGTTAAAAAAATAGATCCATTATCGAATCTGAAAGAGTACAGCCTAGAGACAGGCAAAGTTGTCCATTTGAATGAAGTAGATTGCATTTTTCATTAAGTGAGACCCTGCGCAGCGCCGCAGCGGCGTGCTGCACTTGTGCCTGCGCCGCTCTTATCCAGAGTTGCCAAAGTGAGCAGCAGACACTAGCCAGCAGGTGTGGCCGTGTGGGTTCCCTCTGGATAGGTAATAGCAACTCCAACACCCCCCTGTGGCCTTGTACATTTCAGTTTACCATAGTGTAGCATAACGTTTCATTATAATTTTTTTTATATAGCCTACTTAGTGTAATAATTTGTAATGATTTTTTCAGGTTTTTAGTAGTCCTCTCAAAGATTCCAAAACTATTTTTAAATTATTTTTTCATAACATTTAAACCTCTCTTTAAAGACTCTCAAATTTTACTGAAACGCTACGCTACGCTACGATAAGCTCAAATGTACAAGGCCTATATTTCCCTTCTAAAACACTATTAACGTCCCCTCTATCCATTCCTTTAAAATTCCTTCACAAATTACACGACCCTCTGAAAGATTCCTTCCCTCCAGCAGTCCCTCTATATCTGCTACAGTATTATAGAGGGCCTCCTGGATTTGCTCTAAAATTTACCCAAATGCTAGGGGTGTGTTTGGTTCGTAACCCTGGATTGCCATGCCAATTCAATGGTCATGCCAATCTAGGGCACGCCAATTTTTTGGTAAAAATTAAGGTGTTTGGTTCGTAGCCAAATAAAATTGCCAAATGAAAATTCAAAATTCAAAAAAATAAAAAAACATTTAAAATGTGTTGCTTATGATTTTAGATGAATTATAAAATTTGTTTCATACGATTTGGACACCGTATGAATTTTACGTAAAATTATGAAGCTTTGAAATTAACTGCACACTTTAGAAAGCTAGCAACGCAGCCAACAGCTAGCAACCAGCCAATCAGGACGCCATGCAAGTGGGCCCCGATCATTTTTCCTCTCGTCATAGCTGCGCCAATGCATTGGCGAAGGATTTCTTCGTCGGCGCCAACAGACTCCTCCCCATTGAAAAAATCTGGCATGCCAAAATTTTTCGTTGGCTCGTCAATAGTTGGCAACAAACCAAACGAGAGCTAATTTTAAAGACACATCAAAATTTTGGCATGGTAAGTGAAGGTAGCAAACCAAACACACCCTAGGATTTTCTACGGCCGGGCTGCGATCAATTAGATTTTCAAACAGTAAAAAAGATCATTTTTTTTTGGGTTCAGTTCCACATCTGTCGCGAAAAGATCACAGCCCAAAACCGCATTCAAACTTCAGATTATCGCGTGAAATATATTTTAAAAAGATCTCCATGTTGACGGCCTTCACGGTTACCAAGCAGCCGACGGCACTCCTCGGGATGGCGTATGGCCCCTCACGCACAGCCGCGGTGCCACCGCTTCGTCGGTGCCATGTTCACCGGGTTCCGTTTCACCGCATTGGTACACGACTCGGCGGGTTAAACACACTTCACCGCTCTCCGGTTCGCTTGTGTCGTCGTGGAGGTTTTTTTTTTAACAGTGGGTTTACCGGGCGTAGTTGCCACTGTCATTTTCCACTCGCGGCAGTGCGTTTAACGGAGCGGTGCATTTTCTACGTGACATGTACCACGCCACCCCACCATTGCATGCCCTTTAACTTTTCCGTTCCGTACTCTCGCCGCCTTTAAAGAGATCACAACTTTAATACGCAAGGACGTGTACTTCACCACACCAGTTTCAACACTAATTTTTTAAAAATCGTAATACGAAAAATTTGTTCAGCACTGAGCATTAACAAAATTAGTGAGAATAACACCGAGCGCGAGCGCTTGTTCAGGGGTCACTGCCTTCCTCTTCCCCCTCACTTTTCGTTACCCCCTTCTTCTCCCTCGCCATCTTTTTCTCTTTCTCGTGCTATGCTCTCGACAGACGGCAGTATAATGGATACAACAATATTATGGTCGGATCCTTCAACGCAACTGTTGGATCCGACCATCCAGCGGTAGCAACTAGCACATGCGGCGGTGACGGCTCCTCGAGCATGGCGTGGCCGTTTGACGTCCTACAATGGAGTCGGTGCATCGGTCACAAGTCACAACAAGCTCTATTTTCTAGCCAAAGATTCCCAATAAATAGAACCGTATATCTAGGTGCTTAAAACATTTCCCGCTACTGTCGGTGTCATAGGAGGATGGGTCATGGCACAGGCTATTGTGGAACATTACTTTCCATTATTCAAGATTAGATTGCTAATTAAGAATTAGACTAGTCTCCTGAAGGTTAAAAAAATAGATCCATTATCGAATCTGAAAGAGTACAGCCTAGAGACAGGCAAAGTTGTCCATTTGAATGAAGTAGATTGCATTTTTCATTAAGTGAGATTCCAATTCCATCCGTTACGGCTAGGAAGCGTATGAGAGGCCGTATTCGACCATCTCTTATCTTATGGCTAGTTCCTTGAGATTCGGGAAAAGTTTTCCATTAGATTAAGGGAAGGGAGAGAAATGGAAATATTAAATAAACTCAAGAAAGTAGGTGAAATGCTTGAGGGTTAGCGAGGTTGGTCGGCATAAAATATAGATAGTGGTTTTTGTTGGCTTCATCTCTAATGATTTTAAAACCTCTATTCACATAAAAAAAGGTTTTTTTAAAAATATTTGGCCAAAAAGATTTTCACTTAATCATTCTCTCTCCATTTTAGATCTTGTACCATGCTAATTTTGTTAGTTAAAAAATTTAGAATGTTACATAATTCGACAAATTCAAACCTACATTTACATGTCTTTTACTTTATTGTTTACTTTTGTCGCATTAGATCTAGTTTAGAGTAGTTTCGACGTATTCAGATTTCAGCTGACTTGTTGAGAATAGTTTTTTTTAATCGGCTTCCAGTTTTTCTCTCCGTCCAAAAAAGAATGTCATACTAGATTGTGGCTCCCACTCCATTGATTAAATATTGAGTATTTTTTTCTCCTATCGGTCAGCTTTAATCGAACTAGGGTGCGTTATTTGGCTTCAGTAATATTCTTCTAGTATGAATGCTAGAATGATGTTCTTTTTTTTTTTGAAACGGAGAGAGTACGCCCTAAGTCAGTTTTGTCTCGGTTCAGTTTGTCTGTTGTGTTAGAACTGGTTGATAGATTATTTACCATCCGTTCTACTTGTTAGTTGATCATGTCATCTAGTTTATATTGTGTTTAATTATCATCTTTCTACTGCTTTATTGATTTTGTCGATTTAGCAGAAGATTATTTATCCTTGTTTTATTATCTACTTGTTCTTTATCGGTTTTAAAGTAGACCTAACTTTTTAAATCTGTTGGTTTAGATCTGATATAAGGCAATAGTTTTTTTACCTTTAACCTTTTGTTTGGATCTGTTTTTTAGGGTTCAATAATTATAGATCTAATCGCATATAGAAATAAGATAATTTTTTTTCAATCGCAGGATCGTATCGACCGGGACGCACTAACAACTAATTCAGTATCGCATATAGAAATACGATAATTGCGTTTTTTTCAATCGCAGGATCGTATCGACCGGGACGCACTAACACCTAATTTAGTATTGACGGATTTCTAAATTCTAAGTTTTAAGTTTGTTTAGCCGATAATTTTTTATGTAACATAAATTAAAAACGTCGTACTCCTCGCAATCGAGCTTGCTGTCCTGTGCATTCGCGCGTCCTTCACCGCCATTTGTTAGCTACATCGTACATGCCTCGCCTAGAACTCCCAGTCCCACAGACAATCACTTCCTGATGCAGTTCTCGTGACCTATAAAATGTGCCCCACCCTTCCATTAACTCGCGACAACATGCAGTATTTAATGATCTAATCTCAGTACCTGAGCTGCTCCCCTCTCCGTTATTTTTCACACCAGATTACCAGAAGATGCCCGGTGTGGTTGGGTTGAGTACGCTCGTAGTGCCTGAAAAAAGAACATTGCCTAAACTATGGTGCACAAACGCGAAGAAAACCTCGCTCTTCCCATCATGTTTTCACCCTATGTTCCCCAAAACATTTGTTGAACCACCATTTGGCGAAATAGGGATGAAGAGTGGGTGGGATCCCCTTAACAGGACGCCTCACGCACACAAAAAAAAAAATCCAAGATGCATATCTAAAAAGAGTTCGTACGAACAGTAAGCTTCGTCCAAGATATTATAATTTATGGTAGTTAAACATTATCACAATATCAAAGATACAAGGAAACAAAACCAGGCAGGATAACCTTTGTTGATCAATTTATTTTTTACAATAATCTCTTTCTTACATATTATCTTGCTTTTTATTTGGATTCACCTATAATACTTCTAGAGAAAACCCTAGTTATACTTAGGTTGATCGGGTGTTTTTCTCGTTGGGTTGCAACAAGAGGTAATCAAGCCTCACGAATAGGGATCCCTTTAGACTTGTTCCCTGCTCGAACTGCTTTTCTTGCCACCGCCACCCCACCCCGCCTCCGCCTCCTCTGCCCTCATCCCCGTCTCCGCCTCGGCGTAGGTCATTCCCACCCTCTAGCCAACGACTAGATCTGATTTGGGGAGTCCAGCAAAGATCTGCGATATAGCGACTCGTAGGGGTTTCCGGGCCAGTCCCAGCCACCTCTAGGCGCATGCATATTCACCATTTGCAGCGATACTAGTCCAACCTTCTAGTGTGGTGTTGTAGGCCATTGCATCTCTTAGGTACTTGATCCTCAGTGCTCAAGGTCTGACGGCGTGCAGATCTTGCAAAATCACTGAAATGTAATGGAGATCTCGCTACTTTCACATAATCTTCACTACCTATGACTAGCGATAGGGCTACCCTTGCAGGGTCGGAGGAGTTTCACGTTGGTGTAAAGCCATCGGAAGAAGAGGTTCTTCAATGCAACAGTAACTACCGGAACTATCACGACTCCCCTCGGGTAGGCAATGTTAAGGAGCTCCTTCTTAAGTAGGCAGTGGGCGAAAGTGTTTTTGCTGCCTTTCTCGATCGTATCTTGTTGCCTCGTTGTCATTTGCCCGAGTCAGACAACCTATTTCTATGGGCTGCCTTGCGAAGCTACTATACAAAGCTTGTGAAGCAGCTCGAGGAAGCAAAGCGTGAGACCAAGTATTTCTTTCTAGGAATAGTTATCTGCCTTTGTATTGCTTTGGGGTCCCCAATTTGTAACGGGGGGCCATTTTTGAAAGCTTCGACTATAGCCCCTCCCACCTGGGACAAAACGAGGGCCAAGAAGTCTTTTCTGCTTCTTGGCACTTAACCTGCCTCCAGAGGCAGGGGCTCTGAGGGAAAAACACCCCAGGGCCCGGGGCAAAGACCCGAATGCCCCTACCGCCTTAGCTAAAGGAGGGTTACAAAGTAGATTACAGGGGAACCCGATTGTTATGGCCATCTAGCATATCCTCCTGCCACGCGATATGATTTATGACACTACGACAGATTCGTACTTGCTGCCCCTAGTATTATTAGCGCCTACGAATTCTTCCTTTCTTTGTGCTCTGGCATTTGCACATTCGGCCCCTCCATAGGGTGCCAAGTTGTGGTTCCTCTGCACTAATCCCCTTCCTTGATTCGGCCTGGCCTTACCGCGGAGGGACAAGGCTTCCTCTGAGTAGGCACCTCCTCTGATTCGTCTTTTCCTCTTCATGAAGGGGCGAGGGTTCCTCAGTGTAGGCATATTCTTTGATCCGCTGCCCCAGCGCCGCTTCGCCGGCCCCTAGTTCGTATGGGTAGGTCTTCCCCTGCTACAACACTCGCACAACCATGTAAGTGGTACCTCATTGGTCTTTCTTTCTCCGATGATGAACATGTTAGCATCATCTAACAATTTTCCCAGGTTCAATTAATAGTTGGCAAAATTTCGCTCCGCTCTCAAGATTCATCAACATTTACTGAAGTTTCATATATTTTTTTTTCTTTCCAAATTTCTTCGGTAACTTTTTCTAGTTTGAGTAGCTATTTTCAAGGTTCATTAGGTTCACAATGTTTCTTATGTATATTTGTTAAGGTTAATTAGTACATTTTCAAGGTTTCGCAGTTATTTTTTCAAGATTCTATTTGGATGTCAACATGATGTTATGTGTCTGATACGATGGCTCCCATCAGATATTTGATTTGAGACAGCTACAGTTTATATTTCAATTTTGCTCAAACGCAGGTGCCAATGTTAAAGCAAAATCGCATGTGATTTTTGTTGGCTCACCTGGATCCACGGCGTGTTGTCTTTCCTATTTCCGACGCTGCCATCGCCGTTACTTTAGGGTTCGGACTTGGGGTGGGTTTGTTGTGCTAGTAAGGCTTAGAGGGAGACCAGGGAGACGGTGGCATAGAGGTGGGGAGGAAATGTGCTGAGGGTGGCAAGACGGCGGTGGTGCCGCCGACTGGTGGGGCTAGTTGATTACGACACAATAGGGGTAGTGGGTGATATGGCATATGACGGCAAGATTAGAGTGGACGGAATCGGGATGGTTGAGATAGGGGATGAAGCGGTGAGCTAGGGAGGATGTCCTTTATTGTCGAGGTGCACAAAGCGTCCCAGATAAAAGGATAAGTCCGTCACCAAAGAAAAAAAAAGGGAGATGTTGGCGCTCCTGAAGAAAAAAGGCAGAACGAGTGGTTGCGGCGAGGTCGGCGCGTTTTTTCTACACACCCGAGATGCTCGGCCCAACGGTTCTGGTGCAGTGTTGCTGTTCAGTGGAGAACTGGAGACGGGAGATGCACTCGCTGGCATACGTCACTGGAATTACGGTTGGACCCAAGAAGACGCGAAATAAATCCATTTCCCTCGCAAAAATTTAATACTCAGCTCGGCTCGGCTCTCTCTCCCCTTTCGAGCCACCGTCGATCGCCTCTTTTATAAACCGGACGCACCAAAGGCTAGCCGCTCTTTGACCCGCTGCGCCGTCGAAGCTTTCGTCCCTCTCCTCGCGCTCATCACGCCCCTCTTTTAGGTGATATAAGCACAGCTCTTCGCCGCTTGTCTTCTCTCCTGCTCCTTTGTGTGGTGGGGGGACCTGGCCGGAGCGTGGTATTAGGGGAGAGCAGGCAGGGAGTGGTTGCTGCCTCGTACGCTCGACGGTGTTACTTCTTCTTCACGCGCGCGCAAGAGGCAGTGAGGTTTCTTGCGACGGTGGAGGAAATGGCGACGGAGAGGTCTGATGGCGGCGAGGAGTTCTGGCTCCCGGACGAGTTCCTGGACGACGACTTCTTCTCCGAGGAGGAGAAGGCGGCGGTGGCCGCGCGGAGCGAGAGCGACGAGGAGGACTGCGTGGCCGGGCTCTCCCGCCGTCTAGCGAGGCTCCTCGGCGACGACGAAGGCGACGGCGACAGCGCCCCACCCAAGGTTCGTTGTTTGTTCTGTTTTCTGTTCTTTTTGCTTGATTTTTGCATGTGGCGGAGGTTCTGATTGCGTTTCTTTGGCAGGCGGAAGTCTCGCCGGGGTCGCCGCAGTCGACGCTCTGCGGCCTACCGACGTCCGGGCAGGAGAGCCCGAATGGCGCGTCGTCGCAGGTGAACTCGCCGCCGTCGTCGCCACTGGAGCAGCCGCCGGCCGACCCGTGGGACCTCCTGTACGAGGCTGCCGGCCAGGTGGCCCGCATGCGGGTGGCCAACGCCTTCGCCTTCGCCGCTCCCGGCGGCTTCCCGCCGCCTGCCCGGAAGCCGTCCCCGCCGCAGCCCGTCGCTGCTCCGGCGGTCAAGGTCCCGGCCGGGGGCTACTACCACCCGTTCGCTCACTTGGTGACGCAGCGCCAGATACAGGCAGCCCAGGTGCCTTCTTCTTGCCAAGTTTCTTCAGTGAAACGTTCCCCTTTCTGTTGATTTCTTCTCCCTTGATGTTTTTTCTTTCTTTGGTTCATTTGCAGTTCCATCTTCTCAAGCAGCAGCAGCTCCTGAGGCAGCAGAGGGAGCGGCAGCTCGCCGCTGCCGCTGCGTGGGCGGAGCGCCAGAGCGCCGCCGCGTCTCTCGACCTAAGCCCAGCTGCGTGGCCTCCGCTGCAGAAGCCGCAGCAGCCCCCACCCGCACCGGTCGGCATGCGCGCCGTGTTTCTCACCCCTCCCGGCGCCAAGCGCGAGCGCGCCGGCACCGGCGTCTTCCTCCCACGGCCTGCCGGCGCCCCGGCCGAGCCGAAGAAGAAGCCAAGTGCGTCTTTAGCAACACTCGTTTGGCCGCTTCTTTGCCTACAGATTCCTCCATCAAGTGGTGTTCGTGGGCTAAATATTCTTCTCCCTTGGTGCTTTCTGCGACATGCAGGCTGCTCGACGGTTCTTGTCCCCGCCCGCGTCGTGCAAGCTCTGAATCTCAATCTGGACGACCTCGGCGCCCAGCCTCGCTATCCCGGCGGCTTCGTTCTTGATCACGGTAACCTTCTCGCCTTGCAGCTGCTGTCTTCCTACCAAAAATGGGCAAAACCTGAGCTGTCACTCTGATCTTTAGCAGATGCTTTGATCAGTCGGAGCAACGCCATGCTCGCGAGCCAGAAGCGGCGGGCGGCGGCGGCGGCCACCGCCATGCCGGCGCAAGCGCTCTGCCACAGTTCGTGAGCACCGTCACCGACGAGTTGGTGATGGAAGGAAGCCAACAACATTGCTGCGACCCTCCATCTGTTTTCGAGTCAAGTTTAATCAAAATAATTAAAACTAGTACTAGTTCTCTTGTTTGGTAGCAGTGTTAGCGATAGAGGTAGGAGGCATTAGAAGCATCTGTTAGGTTTGTTCATTTTGGATTGGTGATATATTGGTTTATTTGGTGTTTGGACGGGAGATGCGCGAGCGGAGAAGAAATCCACATCTCTGTTTGGTGGTTCGGAGAGTGATTTTTAAGAAATAAATAAGTGGTTCTTTTTGGAGATGAGAGAGAGATGTTAGCTGCTTGGAGCTGAAAGCAAAGAGAAGGATTATGAGAAAAAGTGACGAGATCAGGTGATTACATGGGGATCACATCTTGGAGAAGCAAAAATAAAAGCCCATTCCTCTATGTTACCCCCATCAACCATCGCTTTGCTTGCTTTGGGTGTTTTGCCAAGAAGTACCAGCGCACACCCAGCTAAGACCTCTCTCCCCTCTTTTTGCAGCTTTTTTACTTGCAAAAGAAGCTGGCCGTGGGCTCCATGAATAAGGGCGTTCATTTCTTATGAAAAGAACAAAGGACTATTTTTTCCTATTTTTTTTATCATCTTGCACTAGCTTAGTCGTAGCCGGTATTTAAGCTCAGTACGAGTCATTAGGAGTGCAGGGGTAGCTTATATATTGTACTATGTTTCTTGGAATCTTGATTAATATATATGAATGAATCTTAGAATGGTGATATTTTATCACTTAATACGGTGTTTCATCATGCCCTAATCTGCTCTGCCTCGCCATTATGGGTGTGGACTCCATGTGAGATGAACAGTTTGTCCGGTGCCTAACCGCTTGAGAATCTGGCCTGCGTGTGGGCCATGGGATCTGCATCTGCCGCACTCCAGCATTCCCTTCCCCTGAAAGCGACGGCTCTCGGCTATCGCTCGCTCCCAAAACTGGCTGGCTGGCTGGCTCGCGTGATGATCCAGCGCGGGGATAGCTGGAAACGGGTGGCTCCGGCGCTGAGCTCTCCTGCGTTTAATTGGCCTAGCCGAGGCATGCGGAGGCGGAGATCTTCTGTGCGTTGATTCGTCTTGTGCGCGCGGTTTCAAATTCCACGGGGAAATCGCTGCCCGCGCAATGGAATCAAAATCCGTTTTGAAAAATTAAGCCAAAGAAAATTACGAATGTTTTTTCAATAAGATCAGGCGATTTTTATAGCGGGTGCTGCTTGTTTCCTGCGGATCACTGTTTCGGGTAATTCCATGTGGTTTTGCATGTTTTTACGTGGCTTTATCATGGCAACATATCAAATGCAAATATTTGTTAATATGCTAACAGCAGATCTAGATCATCAGATCCATAAAGAGTAGCTCAGATTTAAAAAGGTGGAAGCCCTTTTTCATTTAGAAACTCAGGGGGGTTTTCGTGAAAGTGTTTAAGTGGGAAAAGTGGCTTCCATCTCTTTAGATATGGGCCGCGGTTTCGTAAGATTTTATATAGTTTCGTAAGATGGTTTCAAAATGTTTTATAGTGTTATAGTGACATCATCATCACATCTGTCAATATTAGGACCAAAAATATTTATAAAAAAATGAGAATGATATATGTTGGACCAAGTGCATATTAAATATTTTTTTTAGATTTTTATTCTTTTACATCGCTATATATAAAAATTAAGGTAGATCTAATCTGGCCGTCCGCCAGCGCGGGGCGAGGATCCGACGAGGATCCTTTTACAGGACGAGGATCCGACGGCCAGCGCAGGGCGTTGGACGGGAGCTTGTCCGCCGCCGTTGGACGGCCCCCCGCCTCCCGGATCGCTTGCGTCAATGGCGTTAAGACCGGTCAAAGCGCTGGCTCCCTTTTCTTCTCGGTGGCACTGCAATTTTTTTTTTTCTCGTTTGGGTTTTGGGTCTCGTACTCTCGTGCATCGCGTCGGCGCACATCCATCGGTGGCCGAGAAAGGCGTGTTTCCAAGAGAAAGCGGCGGCCTCGGGTACCGCCGACGGGAGCCCAAAAGTAGCCCCGGTGGGGGTCGCGCAAGGTGATCCTGCCCCTTTTCCAGTAGGGTAAACTGCACGGTATCCCAACCCGGCATTTTTAACCCCACGGGCCACGGCCCACTGCTCCTGATCACTTATCACTGATCAGGGATTCATGGTGTACTTGTTGAGCCCCTAATCCGGATCACATCTCACATGCAGCATTGCGGCTGCAGCTTTCACCTGGTGTGTTTGGCCTGGCCCTGGGTGGTAGGCACGACGGCGCTGGTGAGTGGTGACTCGGGGGTGGCGTAGTGTCGAGCACACGGAGGGGGGATCTGGGTGCCGATCGGTGGAGGAGGGGGTTGGGGCGTCGTGATCGGCGGAAAGGTGGGTGCGTCGCGCTCGCGCGGACCTGAGGTTGAGCCGAGAGCCCATGTGGTCGTCACGTTGCGCGGGCGCCGGCCGGGGAGGGGAGCAGTTGCGGCTGAGGGCCACCACCGACCGGTCTCGGCTCGTTGCCGTGCTCCGCCTCGCGTGCTGGGTATTGGAGTTGGCCGGTTGGGTTGGGGACGCCATTTTTATTTTTACTGAAACCACAGCCTTGCAACCCTCCCTTAGGAAGGGATCACGTAGACGTAGGCTCTGAATTGTGAGTAGCCATACCGAGAAATCGTCTCTTCACAGGCCAAGGATTCCATCACTTGCCAATTCTACAAAGACGCAATATAGATTTTACACCGGGCGTTGTTAGAATATATGCAATTATTTACTCTTTATTTTTGAGCTTGAGTACAAAGTTAAGTAAAATGGGGTTAAGTATCAAGTTAGATAAGGTTGGACTCCAGTACAAGTTAGTCATGTAAAAGTACTTTTGATTTCAACAGATGTACCTGACAGGAAAACAACAAATGGCAATCCTGTAACCCACACTTCACAAATCCATGTGCTTTCTCTGTTTTTTTTTAAATAAAAAAAACAGAGTTGCTTTGAATATTGACGCATCCTGAAAAATTCAAGCAGGACCACTAACTACTGTTATCATGGGTGGACACAACGGTGGATCAGGTGGGGCACCTACACCGCCTACGACAGTGGAGCTCTACCTTAGACACATCTATAATTTTTAGTGTAAAATAGAAGGGAAAAAAGGTCTAAACTTCAGACCTGGGCCTTGAGCTAAATTTCAACCCTTCCTATTACTTTTGGCTGCGTCCGCCCTTGTTATAGTTTAGAGTAAAGTGCATGGCCGGTCCTTAAACTATTGCGGGTGTGTCCTCTGGGTCCACAAACTAAAAAAATGCAGAAGCGCATCCCTAAACTTTTTAAGTGTGTCGTTTGGGTCCAAATTACACTCGGATGACTAATCTTGCCGCCACCGTGGACTGTCCACGTGGCATTTTTTATATTAAAAAATTCCAAGAAATCATTAAATATCAGAAAAATTAACAGTGGATCAGGTGGGGCACCTACGCCGCCTATGACAGTTGAGCTCTACTTTAGACACATCTATAATTTTTAGTGTAAAATAGAAGGAGAGAAGGGGCTAAACTTCAGACTTGAACTTTGAGCTAAACTTCAACCCTTCCTATTACCTTTGGCTGCGTCCACCCCTCTTATAGTTTATTTATGAAACCCATTGAAACTACTATGTTATTATGAAATGTGTTTACAAGACAGATCTCTCTATGTATTTATTAATATTTACATTTGTGCGCACAGAGCTATGCTATTCATAGGAATACCACTACTTATATGATCATGTTGCATGTCATACATAAAGTGATAATGAGAATAGGTTATATGGGCGTGTTTGGTTCGTAACCGTCGTTCGTCATGCCAAAAAATTAGCACACCATTGTATTTGGCGGTTGTTTGGTTCATACCCGTCATTTGGCTCGCACTACCAATTTTTTGGCTCGACCTCAAATTTTTATGTGCTTTTAGTCACGGGCGCCGAAATCGGCCGCCCGCGCCTTGCCGATTCATGCCGACGGCTTGGGTCCAAGCTACAGCGCGCCCATTCTCCTAGCAAGATAATGCAGCTGACAGAGCTAGTTAGTTTGATGCAGTTCATTATTTTTTGATTTAAATTTGTTATTTTATATTTATTTCATTCGGAGTCCAAATTGCATAGAATAAATTTCATTATTCATCTAAAATCCTTATCAATCCATTTTATATACTTTTCTCTTTTTTCTCTTTTTTTTTTGCATTGGTCAAACTAGGTTGGTTATGAACAAAACACTATATTTTTTGTCCAAAAAATTGACATGACAATTGAATTGGCATGGTTATTCAGAGCTACGAACCAAACATGTCCTATCTATTTTTCTCGTGATCAACTAAGAGACTATGGTTATGGCCAATATCTGATCTGAATTTGCAACCATAACCAACACAAGCAAGATCCAACACTATTCTGATCAAGAAAAAATTAGGACAGGTACAAAGGATGAACATTGTATAATCCGAATCTTGACCGTTTTCACCTCTACTTTATCTCAAAGAGAGCTGCTAGCCAAAGGTGTGTTTTCAACGGATCAGATAGTTTTTGTGTAATTTCAGATGTTTCATCGGGTAGTTTCATATGGTTTTAGAAAGTTTGATGTTGTTATATAGTTTTAGAAAAAATATTTTTTATATAGTTTTATAAAGTTTCATCTAAATTTATATTAACATTATTATGATATTTGCTGATGTTAATCTACATCTCATGTAAACTAGCTCATTCGTTGAAACCGTTCTTTGTTCATTAGTATTTCCTCCGGTCACAAAAGAAGTCGCCGTTGATTTTTGCACACGCCTTTGACCATTCGTCTTATTCAAAAAAGTTATGTAAATATTATTTATTTTGTTATGATTTGGTTTATTATTAAATGTATTTTAAGTATGACTTATATTTTTACATATTTGAACTAAATTTTTAAATAAGACGAATGATCAAAGGCGTGTTCAAAAGTTAACGGCGACTTCAAAAGTTAACGGCGACTTCTTTTTGTGACCAGAGGTAATATTTCCGTAAACATCATGTTCTAGGACCTTAGCGACGAGTATTGCCACCGTCGAGACGTAGGTACAAGTAAACGTAAAATTTAAAATTTTAGGCAGCCACCTACGTACTCCAGAGCGAATTGACATTGAGAAGTGTTGTCTATAATGTATCTTCCATTTCTGTTATTATATACTCTGTACACGTAGAGCCATCTCTGTTATTGTATACAACGAGCAATGTGTGTCGTAAATTTATACGGACATATCTCGTATTATAAATTTAATATGAACTTTTTTAAACTTGTATTCAACATTGATCTTTTATCTAATCTCATATTCAATATGAGCTTCTTATCTAATCTCGTATTCAATACGGACTCCTTTTCTAATTTCGTATTCCATATGCTTATTTTGAATTGCTTTTATTTTATTATTACAGTGAATATAAACTATATTTTAATCTAAACTGCTATATTTTGACCCACAAATAGACGTTGTAGATCTTGATTATCTCTGATTAATGTGAGATTTTCTAGTATTATAAAATTAATGTGATGCCTCCATTTAACTATGCTTGAAACAAAATGGGGCTCCATAAAATCTATGCTCTGTGCCTTTTTTTCGAAACAGTTAAATACGTAGGTATGATATTCACACCTTTGCATGGAAAATGAGTGTCTTATTGTGCATGTATCTACTTGATGTGTGTGTGTAAATGGTTTTGTGTAATTTTATTTTAAATGTTAGCAGATATGGACTTTTTATTAATCTGACGTGAACTCTTTTTTATTTCAAATTATGTAATTTTGGTTTGTATTTGTAGTGATATGGACTCTTTCTGTCAATCTAGCATGGACATTTATTTGTATTTTTTATTTCAAATTTATGCATTTTGTTTGTAATTGTAGCAGATATAATCTCTTTCTATTAATCTGACATAGACCCTCATTCCTTTTCTATTTTATTCCAAATTTATACATTTTTATGTTTTTATTGGATCTAATATTCATTATTTCTTTTAACATGGTATGGATTCTTATTTTTGTTACTTTTAAGTTTGAATTTTGAATTTTTTTAATATCAGCCGTTATAATCTGGCACCACCGAAATCTGTGGTTCTTTAAATCCTTGTGATGCTTCTATCGTCTTGGTAAAACTAAAAACCTTCCCTCAACTAAGCAAAAGGCCGATGGAGATCACAGAAGGGGGCAAGTGGATGACCAGAGTGTTTAGATTGGTCTCATTCTCCCTAGATTCTTACTCATATAAACAAATCATAGGAGGGTAGGACCCCGGTCACGCCGCGCAGTTCCTTTTGGCCACCGGTCGCGCCCAATCGAAGGAACTTGTCCGCCTCGGCATGCGCCTGCGATCCGGCCGACGTTTTTGCTGCGGATCCATCGTTTTCCCTCGGCGAAAATGACGTTTTCTATGGGGTTTGTTAGGACGTTGCTCTTTGCGCTCGGTGTTGTTTCACCCACTAAACAAACCCGTCTTTTCAAAAAAAAACTTTAAATAATCCAACGATAGAAAGGTATACATTGGTAGTTTGGTTACCGACTCGTGACACTGATCGATTAGGTAATTAATCAGCTGCCGTTTGGCGATTATTATGCGCGTGTGATCCAACGATTGAATGGTATACATTGGTAGTTTGGTTACCGACTGTTGACACTGATCGATTGGGTAATTAATTAGCTGCCATTTGGTGATTATCATGCGTGTGCGGAGTACTATTTTTTTATGCGAGTTGAAACCAGGCACCTTCAAGCACAAACCAGGCAGTTGAAATCTACCTTCAAATTGAGACGGACTCACACAGTAAAAAACATTGCTTAGACTTGGCTCGAGGGAACAATTAAACATGCAGCCAAATAACCAAATAATCAAGTGTTCGTGGCTCATCAAAGCCTGACCAACTCATGTATAACCAACCAAACACATTAGCGTATCATTTATGAATATAATTCTTTTTTAATCTTTTCATCGTGCGATCTAAAGATGCGGGGCTGTCCGACATCCGTCGAACATGTCCCCCATCTGGTGCCTAGCATTGGCCATCCAACGGCCAGCGTTAGATCTTGAGGCAAATTTTTTGTTTCGCCATGTAAAAATTCAATAAAAACCATAAACATTTATTCATAAATATTTTTGATTTTTATTGGATTTTTAAATTTTATTTTTAAATGACAAAACAAAAATAACAAAATTTACCTCCCAACGGCCATCGTTGGGCGTCGAACGGGAGCACGTCCGACGGCCTGCATCTGAGATCTAGGTTTTGTTTGTTTCAGATTAAATTAAATTAAATGAAAATTTGTCATTTTTGTGTAAGCCAAATGATGTAATATTTTGTAATCATTTTTGTGGGGTTTCAAATAGTTCTTCTTAGAGTTGGTAAAATAGTTTTTCCATAATTTTTGGATTTTTTTAAAATGTATTTCGAGTGGGTCACAAATTTGCTACAGTAAAACTCACCTCAATTTTAATCTAAAACAAACAAGGCCCTAAATGAAGGGGCTACCTGCCTACCGGCTACCTGGCCACGAGCCCTCGACATGTAAAATATGCTGGTCTTGCCCTGGTCATGGGCTTATGGCGGCAGCCGAGAGACAAACGTATCTGAGCAGCGTAGACCCCGACAAAGTGAAAAGAGAGGGTAGCTCCGAGGTATCTGTCCGGTCCGGTCCGGCCCTGGATCTGGGCCGGGCAGGGCATCCTCACGCATGACAAATTGACAGTTCACCACTAGCCCACACAGCCAGCCAGCCAGCCAGCCAGCCAGTCAGCCAGAGGCTCCGTTATAGCTGTTGCTAGCTGTTGGACCAGCGACGGAGTGGCGATGGAGCGCGGCCATTTCTTCCTCCAAGGCCACCGGCCATCTGGCAATGGCATGGCCGTGGCCGCGCCGCCGAGGGGACCGAACGGACCGGCCGGGCGAGACACCACACCACACCGGCGCGGCGCGCGGTGCATGTGCATGGGGCATTGACTCATTGGGGCGCGACAAAGCAGCAAAAGAACAGCTAGAATCTAGCGAGGCAACCAGTTAATTACTCTTTCAGAGAGCCCCAGCTCCTGCAGGGCCCAGCTTGCCCCCTTTGGTGACCAACAAAACCTACAGGATGGGCCTAGGAGTATTTTTTTTTTTTCTGTTCTCACGTATAAGTACTGTATGTACGGAAGACCATATTCAGCCATTTTTCTATTATTCTAATCCTTTTTTTATTTTCTTTCCTATATTCTTCTCATTTATTCCCCACCATCTTCAACTACATCTCTTTAAAAAAAATCGTGAAAAAAAGGAGAGAGAATTACCTTATGAAGTTAATACACGAAGAAATTTCTTTTGATGAAAACCTATGAAGTTAATACACGAAGAAATTTCTTTTGATGAAAACCGTGAAGATAATCTATTGCAGCATCTCAAGGAGCCATAATCTCTTCGCGAAAAAATAACTCTAAAAACCACTACTATTTCATAATGGATGGAGTAATTAGCAGCAATGTTGCTGTAATATAATTGCTCTGTCTAGAAATATATAATGTGTTTTGAATTGACATAATTTTCAAAACTATACTTGATGCCTGATTTATCTTATTATATATCGTTCAGATACTGAATTTTTAAAATACCGAAAGAACCGAACCGAAAGAACCGAAAAAACCGAATGCCCACCCCTACTTACATGTCAGCACGAAGGGCCGCTGTCTCCTCCCGCAAGTTGCTGTCGCGCTTAGCGCTTAATCAACTCTTTCCCCTGTACTAATTGCGTCGGTGTGTGGATGCATGGGCTCCAGTGAGATCTACACCATCATGCATCCTGTCTCGCCAACGGAACACCAATCACCATCTCTTGCACTGAAAAATTCCGTCTGCTAATCAGCTCATGTACAACACCCCACGCTCCGATGTTCCGTGGGCAATCTTGGATGGATCCCCCAATCCCATTGAAACTGCCGAGCATGAATTTACTAATATCGAACATTTTTAGGCATTTATGAATTTACTACATTTTTAGACATTTATGAATTTACTAACATCGAACATTGACAAGTAACAATTTGATACTCCACGTGTCAATGACATTTAGATAATAAATATTGATTTTTTTATTGTCTAAGATGAAGTAGTCGACGTCGATGTTCGTCGGCGTGAGCGCCCAGAAACTTGATTGCCGCCCTCCCGTGCAGGTCTCATGAGGAAGGTTGACGAGGAACTAGATCGCGCGAGGACTCAACACAGCAGATGGAAAACGCGACCCCACGCAGAACGGACGCACGTTGCGAACGGGCGCTCGCAAGTCACAAGTCATGCGGAAAAACGCGTAATCGCGTGCGTGTGACTCTAGCAAATAGACTTTCACTCCCCATGTGTCTCATGACAAGGGGAGTTGAAAGCTCTCCCTTATATGTTGGTATATTTCCCCACCAATTAGCAGGTGGTACTAAATTTTTATATGCTTTGGCATTTTTCATGAATGGGCCTATTGGCCATGGGCCAAATTCCAACACGTGTAAATCCTCGTACAATCTTGTGAAAGCATTTATCCTCTCTATTATGAAATAATAGTTGTTTTTGACATTGACATGGTCATCAAAGCACAACTTTATTATAATTTTTTTTAATAATTATTCATAATGCATTAAAAATTATGATATTATGAAAGTTTTTTCAAGATAAATCTATCAATATAATTTTTATGTTTTCAGCCTAAATGGTTTAAAAATTCTTTTTTGTTAAAGTTTTACACTTTAAATTATGATAAGTTTAAAACGACTACTATTTCATAGCGGAGGGGTAGCCGAAGCACATCAGGCCGAAGAGGTACGTACGGGCAACTAAATCCTCTGTGAAAGCATGTGGTGTTTTCCCAAGATTTTATTGCCGCACAAAACAGATCGCACCCTACCGTGCCAGGGCCCAGGGCCCAGAGCTCAGGGTAGCTAGTTGCCTGCCCGGCTGCGCAGCTTGAGCTGAGCTAACCCACCCACGAAGGCTGCCGAGTGCCGACCGCGCGCGCCGACGGCGTGGCCGGCGTCGAAGAAAGATCTTGGCGCACGAGAGCCGAGAGGGCGTGTCTTTGCTTCGGGCGCACGCACCTACGCGAGGGGGATCCGCGTGAATGCGTCTGCTTCACGCCTCGGCTATCTCGATGGAAGCATGAGCCCCCGCCGTTTATTGCTTGCACGCCGACGTCGCCACACACCGCGGGGGGCGAGGCGATTGATGATTTACTTACAAGCGACGTCGCCGTCGGACATTAAGCATATATAGCTTAATACAACCGGTGATCCATCGATGCCTGGGCATTAAGCATATATAGCTTGCCGTTGAAGAGTCGGCGCGTCGGAACGCAGGTGGAGGCGAGATTCCAGAATTTGTTGCCGAAAAAATTCGAGAGACTTCGTGATTTTTCTTATCATACACACATGCAATTTCATGACGTTAAAATGCTGGGATAGCAAATTCTGAAGCAGCTGTTTTTTTTAAAAAAAAGATGAGAAATCTAGGTAGGAGTATTACCGGTGAGATGGAGAGGCAGCTTTGGCCTTGTTTGTTTCATATTAATGTTGAGTTGCGTTTTACTGTAGCAAATTTGTGACCCTTCAAAATACGTTTTAATGATTTCAAAAAATTATGAAAAAATATTTTACAAACTTTAAGAAGAGCTATTTAAAACCCCATAAGAATGACTATAAAACATTACATCATTTGGCTTATACAAAAATAACAAATTTTTATTTAATTTAATTTAATTTAATCTGAAACAAACAAGGCCTTTGAGGCGTTGAAGCGTTGTCGCCGTTGGACATGAGCAGAGCTGCGGGCTGGAGCTGGAGCTGGCGACAAGGTTGAACCTCTATATCTGGACCACAAACCCAGCACAGGAAGGAAAAAGGGTCCTCACTAATCTAAGTCCAAAGCCCAGCCTGTTAATCTGAAAGGCCGATATACAAGTAAACCGCTGCTCTAACCCGAGGTCTGGACTCTGGAGTCCGGGAGTACGTGTCCCCCGAGTCCGACCACATTTAGGCCTAGGCAGCAACGAGTTGAGCTTGAATGACTTAACTTTATGTTCTGTTTATGTCAAAAAAAAATTGAGCGAGCTTTATTTAAACCGACTTAGCGGTCGAGCTACTGTGTTGACTCATGCTTCTTATATTGATCTTGTCGATCATGAGCCTTTTTCAGCTGAATATAAGCATAAAACATTGAATATTAATTTATCGCCTATAATTTTTCGTAACAATAATCATCCACATAAGCAAAAAGAAATGCAAAATAAATAATCAAATCATATCACGATGTTTCTATTTTGAACTAGTAGGGTGACCCGCATAATTACATGAGTAGACTTCTTTTTTTTTCTTCTATTTTTCAATATCAAAAGCTAAATCTCAAATGTTTGAAAAAACAAGATATTAAAGATTTGATATGGAAGAAATATTCTGAATTTTGTACACGGATGTACGCAAAAATACATGTGACACTCATTTATTTAAATGTAGCGATGCGTTCTCTTGATGGGCCGGTTAGGTTGTAAATTGTAATTATATATGTGCATCATAATTGTTATTTACCACGCTGCAAGCTTAATTAGTAGGTTGTATACGTCTACACGTATTGACATGGAGGGAAGGATACTGGAGCGTAATCTTAAGAGAGCTATGTAATGCTCCTACTTTTATACGGAGTCCTAAATATATTTCACCGCCCGGCCCGGGCAGACGTTTCATATGTATGAGTATGTATGATTGGGTCGTACGTGCCTGCCCTCGCCCTATTTATAGTGTACTGTGCTAGTCCGTTAGTTCTAGTCTAGGAAGAATTAGAAAAAAATATTAAAAAGATTTATAATGGGAGAATAAAAATTAATCCCGTGTATATATGGGTAATAGTCCATGCATGGTCTCTACGGGTGCTAGTCTATTAGTTCTAGTCTAGGAAGAATTAGAAAAAATTAGAAAATTTTATAATGGGAGAATAAAAATTAATCCCATGTATATGTATATATGGGCAAGAGCTCGTGGTCTGTACGTATCAAGTTGTGGGCAATAGTCTGTGGTCTATACTATCGAGTTAAGAGTCAGTGGTCTATACGTATCGAGTCAAGAGTCCGTGATCTATACGTATCGAGTCAAGAGTCTGTGGTCTCTACGTATATGTATATATAGGCAAGAGTATGTGGTCTATACATATGGAGTTATGCGTAAGAGTATGTGGTCTATACATATCGAGTCAAGAGTCCATGGTATATACGTATCGTGTCAAGAGTCTGTGGTCTCTACGCATATGTATATATGGGCAAGAGTTCGTGGTCTATACGTATCGAGTGATGGGCAAGAGTCCGTGATCCATACGTATTGAGTCAAGAGTCCGTGCTCTATACTTGATAGCAAACTTCTGAAAAATTATGGTTGTTGAATGATGTATTGAGGAAATAGACAGATGTGATTTGTAGTTGGATCTAGGCCAACTGCTCAATTATATGGTAGTTTAGAAGTTTAGATAAATATTAATTTTTTTATTGTCGATCTCTAAGATGAACGTCCTCTATCATACACGCAATACAAATTCAATTGCACGTTATAGACAATATAGTTGGAGAAAAAAAAACCCATGAATAGTGTAGCACACACGGAACGGTGTAGTCGTGTAGGTAGGGATGACGGACGCGTAAATCCTCATTTATCCCTCTATTATGAAATAATAGTTGTTTTGGACATTGACATGGTATTCAAAGTATAACTTTTATTATAATTTTTTTAAAAATATTTATAATGCATTAAAAATTATGATATTATAAAAGTTTTTTCAAGATGAATCTATCAATATAATTTTTATGTTCTCAACCTAAATAGTTTTAAAATTCTTTATGGTTAAAGTTTTAAACTTTAAATTATGATAAGTTTAAACCGTACTATTCTATTTCTATGGCAGAGGGGTAGCCGAAGCACATCAGGCCGAAGAGGTACGTACGGGCAACTAAATCCTCTGTGAAAGCATGTAGTATTTCCCCAAGATTCTATTGCCGCACAAAACAGATCGCACCATACCGTGCCAGGGCCCAGAGCTCAGGCTAGCTAGCGCCTGCCCGGCTGCGCAGCTTGAGCTGAGCTAACCCACCCACGAAGGCTGCCGAGTGCCGACCGCGCGCGCCGACGGCGTGGCCGGCGTCGAAGAAAGATCTTGGCGCACGAGAGCCGAGAGGGCGTGTCTTTGCTTCGGGCGCACGCACCTACGCGAGGGGGATCCGCGTGAATGCGTCTGCTTCACGCCTCGGCTATCTCGATGGAAGCATGAGCCCCCGCCGTTTATTGCTTGCACGCCGACGTCGCCACACACCGCGGGGGGCGAGGCGATTGATGATTTACTTACAAGCGACGTCGCCGTCGGACATTAAGCATATATAGCTTAATACAACCGGTGATCCATCGATGCCTGGGCATTAAGCATATATAGCTTGCCGTTGAAGAGTCGGCGCGTCGGAACGCAGGTGGAGGCGAGATTCCAGAATTTGTTGCCGAAAAAATTCAAGAGACTTCGTGATTTTTCTTATCATACACACATGCAATTTCATGACGTTAAAATGCTGGGATAGCAAATTCTGAAGCAGCTGTTTTTTTTAAAAAAAAGATGAGAAATCTAGGTAGGAGTATTACCGGTGAGATGGAGAGGCAGCTTTGGCCTTGTTTGTTTCATATTAATGTTGAGTTGCGTTTTACTGTAGCAAATTTGTGACCCTTCAAAATACGTTTTAATGATTTCAAAAAATTATGAAAAAATATTTTACAAACTTTAAGAAGAGCTATTTAAAACCCCATAATAATGACGATAAAACATTACATCATTTGACTTATACAAAAATGACAAATTTTTATTTAATTTGATTTAATTTAATCTGAAGCAAGAGTCGGCGCGTCGAAACGCAGGTGGAGGCGAGATTCCAGAATTTGTTGCCGAAAAAATTCGCTAGACTTCGTGATTTTTCTTATCATATACACATGCAATTTCATGATGTTAATATGCTGGGATAGCAAATTCTGAAGCAGCTGTTTTTTCTTTTTAAGAAAAGATGAGAAATCTAGGTAGGAGTATTACCATTGAGATGGAGAGGCAGATTTGAGGCGTTGTCGGCCGTTGGACATGAGCAGAGCTGCGGGCTGGAGCTGGAGCTGGCGACAAGGTTGAACCTCTATATCTGGGCCACAAGCCCAGCACAGGAAGAAAAAGGCTCCTCTCTAATCTAAGTCCAAAGCCCATGTTAATCTGACAGGCCGATATATGAGTTAACCGCTGCTCTAACCCGAGGTCTGGACTATGGAGTCCGGGCGTATGCGTCCCCCGAGTCCGACCACATTTAGGCCTAGGCAGCAACGAGTTGATCTTGAATGACTTAACTTTATGTTCTGTTTATGTCAAAAAAAAAATTGAGCGAGCTTTATTTAAATCGATTTAGCGGTCGAGCTACTGTGTTGACTCATGCTTCTTATATTGATCTTGTCGATCATGAGGCTTTTTCAGCTGAATATAAGCATAAAACATTGAATATTAATTTATCGCCTATAATTTTTCGTAACAATAATCATCCACATAAGCAAAAAGAAATGCAAAATAAATAATCAAATCATATCACGATGTTTCTATTTTGAACTAGTAGGGTGACCCGCATAATTACATGAGTAGACTTCTTTTTTTTTCTTCTATTTTTCAATATCAAAAGCTAAATCTCAAATGTTTGAAAAAACAAGATATTAAAGATTTGATATGGAAGAAATATTCTGAAAGACAGCATAAGACCTTTCTCATTCTCCAAGAATACTTCATGAATCTTTACAGAGGAAAATATATACATCAAGACATAACCAAGAATCCATCAACCATCGAAGCACCCATCCACCGAAGAAGAGAAACTCCAAAGACCCTGAGCGTCTGAGGAGAGCCTCCACCATAATAATAGTAGTGTGTAATTAGCCTCATGTAAAATAGCATATTGCAAGAAGGCTAAGCTGTGTGTGCCTGCTCTGTAAGGTAATTTCCTTTCTGTTGACTTCGTATAATGTATGCTATACGAAGTTATTACGACATCAGCCTGGCTGATGTAAATAGCCCTATTTACATTTTTATGTTGGATCTAACCTTGTTGCTGATGAATAGACTCCCTCGTGTTCACGTCTGTAGCTGTTGTCTCCCACTTTCTCGTGGAATTGCATACTGCGGGGAGCTTCGTGGCGGTGAAAGTGGCGTCTGGAGTTCGGCGAATTTTGCGATGGGTTGTGCGGATGTGGCGGTTTTGGATGTCAGATGGCGGCGGGAGTGAAGCGATCAGGCGCTGTCGAGCTCAGATTGAGGGGATAACTGGCTCGGCCCGATTCCCTCATGTCCTGTTCGCCTAGAGCACCAGCTTTCCCCAAGCTGCCAAGCACATAAACAACATGCAACAGGTAGCACCAAATCGAAGTGTTTGTTCCCCTATCCTGATATCTTAGTTAGATTCAATTTTTAGTTTTTCATGATATACGACTATTGGTCCAGGGTTACGCCAAAACTCTTCACCGCTCCGGCACGCTAGCCCTGTTCCTTAAACTGGACCTCGAAAAAGCCTTTGACTCGGTCTCCCGGGCCTACCTCCTCGACAATCTTCGTGCGCGCGGCTTTGGCCCCCGTTGGCGAGACTGGATTTCGCTGACCCTCGCATCCACTTCCTCAAGGGTCCTCCTCAACGGGTATCCCACTGATATCATCCACCATACCAAAGGCCTGCGACAAGGGGACTCGCTCTCCCCCTTCTCTTCGACCTCGCCATTGAACCGTTGGTGGCCCTTCTTCAACGGGCCATTGACGAAGGTGCCGTCTCGCCAATCCGTGGCCTCCAAGACAACTGTCGAGTCTCACTATTCGCCGATGATGCCGCCATCTTTTTAAAGCCGACCCAAGCTGATGTCTCCACCTTGGCATGCATCCTTCAGACGTTCGGCAACATCTCCGGCCTTCGAACAAACATTTCTAAGTCCCAGGTTGTCCCCATCAGATGCAACAGTCTGGACCTCGACACCATCCTGCATGACTTTCCAGCCGAAAGGACGTCCTTCCCGATTAAATATCTGGGCATCCCACTTTCCATCAGAAGACTACGACACGTTCACTTCCAGCCCCTCATCGATAAAATCAGAAATCGGCTGGCAGGTTTGAGGGGTCGTCTCATGTCTAAAGAAGGGAGGCTTACCCTGCTCAAAGCGGTTCTCTCGGCCCTGCCGACCTATGTTCTCTCCGTCATCACCCCCCAACCTCGGTCATTAAGAAAATTGACCAAATAAGGAAAGCATGGCTTTGAAGCGGATCTGCTATCCTGGGGGCTCCACCCAGGGTCAACTGGAGCTTGGTCTGCTCGCCTACTAATTTCAGGGGCCTTGGGGTTTTGGACTTATCCCGCTTCGGTCGTGCCCTTCGGTTGCGCTGGCTATGGCTCAACAAGACGTCGCCCTCTAGGCCTTGGATGGGCTCACTAGACCCTTCCACAGAGGCTGATGCTGCTCTCCTTCGTGCCGGATGCTCAGTTACGCTTCGGAATGGGTCCTTGCTATCCTTCTGGGAAGACAGTTGGCTTGCTGGCTCGTCGCCAAAGGAACTAGCGTCGCGACTCTTTCTAGCTTCCACCAGAAAAGGACGAAGCGTCATGGAGGCGCTTGAGAACAACAATTGGCTAATCGACCGAAGGCACAATATGGATCCCTCCCTCGTGACTGAACTTGTCCAACTTCTCCTCCGCCTCGCTTAGGCGTCGTTGACGCCACTCGAAGATGACCTGATCACATGGCGTTTCTCCACAGACGGTAGCTTCTCCGTGAAAACTGTCTACAACATGCAGTTCATTGGCCGTCGTGAGCTCTCCCCGCAGTGCAGGGTCTGGCGGATATGGGCCCCTTCCAAATGCAAGTTCTTTGTCTGGTTGCTTCTGACCAAGAGGATATAGACAGCCGATGCACTATTACGAAGGCAACTGCCCAACGCTTACCTCTGCCCCCTACCTGAGGAACCTAGAAACTCCAGAGCACCTCTTCCTGGAATGCAGCTTCAGCTCTTTCATCTGAACGCACCTTGCCGCTTCGCTTCGACTTTCCTCACTGGACCCGTCACACTGGCAATGGAAATCCGACCTACCGCTTTGGTGGGAAGTTGATGTCGCCCAGGATGTCAACCCAAAAGCGACCCTCTCCATTGCCATCGGCACCATTTGGCATCTCTGGCTCGAACGGAATAACCGTGTTTTTCGCTCGTCCAAACGACCACCGGACGTTGTCTTTCGGCAACTTCTAGATGACCTGCGACTGTGGGAAACCACAAGAGCGCATTTTGTAATCTCTTCATTCTTTGTGCGTCCTCTGGGGGGGGGGAGCGCTTTAAAACCCCTAACTCTGTAAACCTCTTCTCTTTTGATCAATAGATGGCAGCTCTCCTGCCCTTTGCTCAAAAACTTTAGCAAGCAGTTGAAAATTGCTCTTATTATATGAGTGGCCTATGGATTTTGTTTGTGAATTTTGATAATAAGGTAGAGTAAAAACTGTTGGATAGGTTGAGATGTTTGTGAAGGAAGATGTAGCCGATGAGTCGTAGGGTGGTGATGGTGGTAACAGCGATAGTGACAGTGGTGATAGTAGTGATAGCAGGACTAGTAGTAACAATAGTAGTAGCAGTAGCAGTGCTTGGTTAGGTTATTCTAGAGGCTAGCAGGGTCGTTCCTAATTTTTTGAGGCCCCGCGGCGAAACATAGATTAGGGCCTATATCCTAGCCTATTACTAAAGTTTAAATCAATTTTTAAAAAATTATAAATAGCACCTAATGTGTATGATACATCAAAAGAAAAGCGTGGTATTATAGATAGAGATTTTTTTTTTCCAGCCGCCGAGGTATCTAGTAGGGCTTGTAGCGCTGCAATTCACTGACTGCCGGCTACTGCGATGCAACTCCGCTGGCCAGTCCATCAAATCAACTTGAATCGCCTGTGAAATTGGGGATTTGTGGTTATAGGATGTGGTATCTATCTCACTAATTTCTGCTCTAATCACCGATGCGGAAATGCCATTAAACGTAAAATCAATGGCTTAGGGACAGATATCGACGGATTGTGAATCGATTTTAGCGAAAAAAAAGCGCAGATCGTGATTTTGGAAAGAAGATGAGCAGTCATAGACACACATCCGTTGCACTCTCGGATAGAGAAACAAGTTGTTAACTTAAGGTGTCTATACTCTATAGTACTATTACATAAGTACTAAGTCAGGGCCCCCCAAAATCATGGGCCCAGGGCGGTTGCCCCTGTTGCCCGGCCCCAGGAACGGCCCTAGAGGCTGGGGTGTGTGTGTGTGTGTGAGAATATTTGACATTTCATATGATAAATCATAGTATATAGTTTAGAGAAAATTTTTCATATAATCATGTCACTATCAATCATTTTATAGGACGGTATAGAGTCGTCTGGCTACCGACTAGGAAGTAGGACCATACATTTAGGCCACACGCAGTGAGACAGTTGGCCGCCATCTAGGGAAAGCAATTACTGGTACCTCTTCATACCCCTCCACGAGCAGTAAAAACAATCTTATTACCATGAAAACACTGCCTTAATTTGAGCCCTGAATTTAAAGGGAAACCACACAAATTTAATTTTGCCGCATGAACTTGCAATAGACAACCATTGCAAAGGGGATAACGAGAGGACGGGAGTTCTTGGGGTCACCGAATCAAAGCTGACCTTTTGCCATTCCGTAAGAGTATATGTTAGTATCACACATGCCAAACTTTGGAATTTCCAGTTGACCCTTACCTGCCGTCTTTACTGGCACATATGACACATCTCACTGGTTCCCGCTAGCGAGAGAGATGCAAGTGTAATTAAAGACAACAACCTGCAGTCCAACAACACAAAAAAGGACAACAACATGCAAGTGTAATTCTCTGACAAAACGCATCTCGAAATGTTCTTCAGCGCATCACCGCCATGGCTAGTTTCATGTATAAACTCCAGCTTAGCATAGATCACAGAACTCCAGCACAGCATGGACCACCCGGGCACCTGGCAAAGCTGACCTGTCGCCTGCATCTTCATGCCCCTGCAAGGATGTTTTACATAGGTAGTCTTGGCAATGAAATTTTTTTGTGCATGTTGAAATATAACTAGTTTGTATGTTTTTTCTATATGTTTAGGCTTCGAAGAGATTGAATTGATCGATATCATTAGACTCTTATACTATATTGAATTATATACATCGATCGATTCACCAATGCGAACAATTCAATTAGCACCGCACCAAAAAATAGTCATACATACCAATACATCAGTATTGATTCACGTAAAACTGACATATATGTTTAAATTATTCATGCTATTTTTAGTAAAAACTAACACATGTGCATATGTGTCGATTCATTAGAAAAACTGACACAAATATTCTTATACATCTACGTCGTTTACAGATATACATGTGCCATTTTCTTGAAAGAAAAGCCACAAGTGGGTATTTATCAGTACCGGTTCTAATTTATAATCAAGAAATATAGTAATTTGAATAATGCTGGACTTTCCATAATTTCATGACTTATTATTTATACGTACAAGCTCGGATGATATTAGCTTTGACAAGATATACAACCCTGTAGTCGAGAACTTCTCTTTTTAAAGTGATCTAGGTGCCTAAATGATGACCATGCATTTAGAAAACGTTTAACTTATGGAACCGACTAGAACGCAGACGCCTGCGTTTTGCGTTTCGTGCAGGCGATCCTTTTTTCAGTACGATTGTACAGAAATTTCTCCGTACAGAAGTACTGAAAAAACAGTATAATAAAAAAGTGAAAAAAAACTCTGTAAACTACCAATCGAGCAAATTAGAGAGGTAGAGAAGAGTCGATCGACGGGCCGTCGAAGCAGGCGACGACGGTGGCCTCGAGCAGGGCGGCCCGGCGTTCGCGAGCACTTAGCCGTGCATGGCGCCGCGTTTTGCCGAGAAAGAGAGCAGCGGCGTCGGCGGCAAGCGTGCGGCAGCAGCAGCGTCGGCGGCAGCGACTGTGCGCAGCAGCGCCTGCGCGAGCCCGAGAACACAGGCGCCCTCGAGGGAGCAAAACCGTTAACTTATTCATACTAAAATAGATAGAGGCAACTTTTATATAAATATTGTAGATCTGCGTGAAATCTAGTTGAATTTTTTTTTCATTTTATGTCATTTGGACGGCTAAATAATCTCTGAATTGTTCAACAACAAAGATCAAAACATTTGTATATCCCGTTGATGATAAGGAGTTTTTTGAGAGGGTACAAAGAAAGCGCACACAACTCACTCCCTAATTCCTAGCCTCTAAACTAACACGCACGCACACCCGTGCGTCCTAACACACGATAGAAACAACGATTGTCCCAAGGGACAACAATGAGGCATCAAGGCACACGTGTGTACGTACCCCTGCGACTCTAGGAAAATCTTAGAAAAATACGACACACAGAGCCAAACCTGGGGTTTGAACTCTAGTGGGTAGCGCTGCCACTGCAACCTCTACCACTAGACCAAGGCCTTGTCCACTGATGATAAGGAGTTGCTTGAGGTGGGTTGAATAGATGATTTTGGTTGCACACAATATATAGGTTGTGGGTTCAAATAACGGTCTAAAAAATCTCTTCCCTTTTTTACATAAAAAACATGTATTAAAATTTCCTAGCACCCTGCAGTATACATCCAAACCTTAAGGGTTATGTTGCAAGGATTTCTTCATGAAAACCCCAATTTTCATTTTTGTCACATGCTTCCTCCATGGTTGCAAAGAAAGAAGCAAGATAGAGAATAGGGAGGAGATGAAGGGGCGAGTAGGTTTAGGGCTAGACACCAACAACGGTGAAGGCGGTGCATGCTGGCCATGAGGATAGAGGGGTCACACACCTAGGCGGAGTTCATCATGACAACAAGTTGGACAGGCAACAACTGCACAGGGAGGAGTGCATGATGTCGGTGCTACCAAGGTGGAGCATGAGCATCGACTAAGGAGGATTTGAGGGATGGGGTAGAGCTAGGTGGGTGGCACCCAAGCTGCGGTGGCCTACCTAAGATGGTGTCGTCAACCTAGTTGAGATGGCGATGACTCGGTGATTTGAGTGACAACCTAAGGTAGCATGTCATGCCCAGAGATGACACGACAATTCGAACCATCGATGACAAAACCTTCCTTAGCTACTTAGTTCCTGAACTCAGAATTTAACTCAGCAAACAATTGCACAGTGATTAACACCAAATGTGTTGGGAAGGGGGAAGAGATAGTAGAGCGATTCACCTCTTGGATGGAATGTTTCTTCCTTCCCTTGGCCACCCAAATCGGGAGGAAATCTATTCGATTACCCACATCTTTCTCTTCGAGAGAATTTGTCCCATTGCAAAGAAATGAGGAATAAAGAAATGTGCTGGAGATGGTTGTAAGCAATGACGCATAAAGACATTACAAATTACCTACTATCACTAGACTATACTAACATATTGTATTTAGGGATGGCAATTAGTATGGGTATGGATAAATACCCACGGCTATCGGGTACGGGTACCGTGAGGTTTTATATCATTAGTAAAATTTTGGTGGGTATGGTTTAATAGTATCTTTAACCGTTACACGCTACCCAGAAACTGACAAATTTGGGTCCTACTATCATGTAGAAACCTTTTTGCCAAAAAAAAAATCTCTATCATGAATTTTAATATCCAAGGTGATAGGATCCCCACTTATAGTTCTACCTGAAAATTCTAGAATTTTTTTTTCAATTTCATGCTATTTGGATGTTCATTTACATCTATGTAAATTGTTAGCTATTAAATGTTGCTAAATTAGGCTTTGTTTGAATATTTTCTTCTTGTAGCTAGCTGGTAGCCATATGGCGTGTGGCGAGTAGTGGTTACCTGATAGCTACGGGTATAGGTACAGACGCATACTCATGGGTGGATATGGATATGGATATGGGCTGAGTTTTTTTTTCCATGGGTATGGGTTCACGAACCTCCTAACTCTACCTGATCCACCCGATTATCATTCCTAACTGTGCTAGCCTCCAAACATTATGCTCTATAGATATTTTTCATGTCTAGCACTCACTCTTACAAATTTGTAATTATACATATAGTATCCTCGACGGAGGCCGCGACGGCTGCTAGACCACAACGGCCGCGCCAGGGCCTGCTTCCCACGATATTTTAGCTTCTTTTGAACCAAAAGTAGTTTGAAATTTTAATCTGAAAAGTTTGTGATTCCTCGAGAGATGGCATCAAGAGTTTAAAAAAATACAAAAAAATTTATTGTAGAGACTGTCAGAAGAACCATTTAAAGCTCTATCAGAAATGACTACAAATTACTATATAATTTGACTTGTAAAAAGTTAAATTTTCAATGTTGTTGCTAAATTTGAATTTAAATTGAAAAGAACAACGCCTTTGCTGCAAATGCAGATTTGCAACTGCATGGGTGATGACGGTACAAATCTCTCTCTTGGAGCAGGTCGCCCCGGTTCGTCGCGTAGCATGATCCGGACGCGTCACTTGGCTGGGTCGCCATCCGCAACAAAGGCAAAAGGCAGGGCATGCGACCTGGACCGCTACAAACGCCATCTCGGGGCCTAGCCAACTGCCAGCTCCACTAGCTAACATGTGGGAGTTTTATTTCCGAACCGCAGCCCTAAATAAAAAAACATCTTAATCCTTCCTTATCTATACTCGTAGAGAGCTCTTTACTGTTCCACTGTTCCTATCTACAGTAGTACAATGACGCTCCATGACTCAGCCGTTGGATTTTCCCTCCATCCATCCAGATCGTCCATCCTTCCATTCCGCATCGCCCCTTTTGTCTTAGTTTATAAATAAGTTGGTTAGCCGCTAGTTTTTCAAAAGATTCTACGGAAGCTGTGCTTCTGATCTTTTGGGCTATCCTGTTGCTACCGCGGATGGATCAGGACTTTGATGATGAATAACTGGAAATTTTGTATGAACATTTTAGAATGTTGTGTTAGCATGAAACTTGGTATATAAGTTTGCTCCTGCTAGTTTAATTGCACAGTGTAACTATAGAAATACTAACATATAATCGCTAAAATAAATAAATTTCAGTCGATTGGCTCGACTCACCATCTACGTATTTTTCAGTGGTATTGGTTGTATTTTGGCAATCACAACTAGGTTAAGGTTTTTTGGGTTTGGGTTTGTGTTCACTATGCCCCAAAACTCAGCAAAGGCCCGACAATGGGTGGTAGGCGGAGGCGAGGCGACGACAAATCCGCCTTGGATGTGGGATCATCGAAGGGCAATAGTTGGAGTCATCCGGCAGACCAACCGCAAGTCCAAGCATAGTAAAGAGGCAGTCGATGGTGGTTGGTGAATTTGGTGGTGGCAGCGACTGTAGGCAAGGAAGGATGGTGGGACAGGGTATCTTGTCATCGTTCGCCGAAGAGATAGAAGAAGCACGTAGGAGGAGTAGTTGTCGGTACACGACGTACCGGGGTCTCCACGCCGAGGCAAAGCAGGACGCGTGGGAGCTCGGCGTAGAGCGGGCGATCAGACCCCCACGCCGAGCAGAGCAGGACGCATGGCAGCTCGGCGTAGAGCGGACGATCAGACCCCCACGCCGAGCAGACCAGGACGCGTGGCAGCTTGGCGTAGAGCTGGCGATCAGACCCCCACGCCGAGCAGAGCAGGACGCGTGGTAGCTCGGCGTAGAGTGGGCGACCAGACCCTCACGTCGAGCCGAGTAGGACGCATGGCGGTCTAGCCGAGCAGGAAGGCATCGGGCCCACTTGGCAGGCCCCCGCGCAGAAAGGGGAGGCTTCCCGGTAAAGGCTTCTCCAACGTTCAGCGTATCGGCCGCATTAAATGCGGAGATTCAAGCTGGCAAGACCGAGAGGGATGATTACCAATACCGTAGCTTGTCACGCGAACCGTAGTGGTCATTCCATCATTGTGCGGTGACAGAGGCAGAGAGGCGCTTGTGTCAGGCGCCCCCCACGTCCCGTCCGACCCGGCGCTCCAGGGGAGCCATTTAAGGCGCGGACGTTAGCTGAAGCAAGTGGGCGGCACAGTGACCAGAGTCCGTCCGGTGGGCCACCCTGCCGCATTTTCTCTCTCTGACCAGCTGTCCATCCCTTCCAGTATAAAAGGGTGTGGGGGCAGGGAGAGAGGGGGTTGGATCCTAAGCCATTCTCACACACCTTGCTGTAGGAGCTCTCGAGCTAGAGCGTTCCAGATCTGAGGAAATACCACTCTCGCAGGAGTAGGACTATTACCCACATCGGGGGTCCGAACCTGGGTAAATCTGGTGTCCCCCTGTGAGCGTGTGTTCTTAAGGCGATCTAGCGGCAAAAATTCCCCCTGACCGAACGACGAAATCTCCCACGAGACAAATCTGTCTGGTATCAAACACCGACAGTAGTATTGCATCGAGAAGGAGTATCACAACATGGAGGAAGAGAAAAGTATCGATGGAGGTGGTAGAGCACTGTGGTGCACAAGTGAGATGCATGAGGCAAATGCATTATGGAGTGTACAACGACAAGGTTCAAGAAATCACTAACCGGTAATCAAATATTGAGATTAGGGATTAATTGAAAATTAACTGGTTAATACCGATTGACGAATTTTATACATTTAGCCATATTTTAACTTGCTGAAATCTTCTTTTCTTTTCTTTTCTTTTCTTTTCTTTTTTGTTAAACACTCACTTATCTCTCATCCCCTTACGGACCATCCTGCCCAAACCTAGTCAATTTCTCTCCTCAGCCCTATTACCTAACTGCTTTTGTCTACATCACACAACGAGTCTACTTAGGTCCTATTCTTTTGAGCTGATCTGGACGGCTGAACAGCTGAAATGACTAAATTTCAAGCGCTTCTCGAGATAGTCTCGAGATTCAGATCCATTTCGTTTGACTTGCTTTTTAAAGCGTTAGGACCCACCTTTAATACAAACGAAAAAACAGACTTAAAAATCTTAAAACATATGGCTTTTTAAAACATAGATAAGTCGTTAAGCTGTTAAGCCGTTAAGCTAAAAAGAACAGACGTTAGTCTCCCAAGTAGAGCAGGCAAGTTGCCGTCAGGCACGCCTAGAAGGTTGTAGCAAAGTGAAGCAGGGAAGCACATGATTACCAAACTTCGATGGAGTAAAGAGCAAAGACAAAAAGCAGACAACTGAGAGCGAGAAGAATAGGGTGGTGGTTATCTTTAGTGGAATGAGGAGCAGAGAGCAATCCAATGTTGTCCTCCCTAACACCTAATCAATGACAGCGTTAAATACAATGGACGCAACAACGTCTCCTCCATAATAAACCAATCACAAATAGGGTGGTGGTTTGGACTCTTATTTTTTTATAATTAATTCTAGATTTCTAATATTATCTTTAATCTATGTCGTTATAATCTAGCATTACTGAAATCAACGATATAGATTTTTTTCTTGATTTATGCGAAAATTTCTTTGATTAACATTATGGCTCTGTTGGCTTCTATTATAATTATATATAACATAATGTTATACTCCCTCCGTTCCAAAATATAAGGCGTATTTTGATCGGATAAAAGTCAAACTTAATAATTTTGACCATAAATAAATCAAAAAATATGCATCGTTAGTATACAAAAGTTGTATCAAATTGTTCATATTTCAAAACGCTTTTTGATACAATATTATACTGTAACAATTCATAATATATAATAGAGGAATCTCACAGTCAAACTCTACCTTTAAAGATTTTTGTGTAGTCAAAATATGCCTTATATTTTGAAACGGAGGGAGTATATAAATAAATTATAGACAATCAAATAAATAATAAATATAATAACTGTGGCAAAAGTGGGTTGAAAAACCCACGATCTTCGTAACCCCCAACCTCCTACGCCTTTTTCCCATAAACCCCCTTCACTACTCCAACCTTTCCCTAACCCGCCTCACCACTCACGTTTTCTCGATTTCTCAACTCCACGCAAGTCTCAAGCTCTCACGCCGCCGGTCGCCGCCCGTCGACGCGCAGCTCCTTACTGCGCCTCCGCCGCCGTCGATACCCCCTTCCTCCCGGGAACTACCTCGACCCTCCTCACCCCCACCCCACCACCGATTGAGGAACGCAGCCAAATTGACAGGCCCGTGCCGTACCCCCCTGGCTCGCGCCGTTCTCTGCTCCAGGCTAGTGGCGATCCCTCCTGGGGATGCCTCAGGCCGAGTCGTGATGCGCGGATCGGAGCATGGACGTGATCGCCTTTCCCAGTAGCAGCTGCGGTGGTCGGTGCGGGAGCAGGGGTTGCTCGGGCTGCGGCCATGACGATTTACATAGCGCGGGAGGCTTCAAAGGTCTCGTTTCGATTTGATTCTGCGACGCTTTCTCCTACTCTCTGTGTGCGCGCGCGCGCGCGTGTTTGGAGTTGTGATGATTAGTAATCCGTTTTGGGGGTGTGCAGGTATGGAGGAAGGTGACCGCAGAGACGACGGCGGAGCTGCCCCTTCTTCGCGAGAAATGGCGGCTGCTCCTCGCCGGAGTGGTGTTTCAGGTGAGCCCCTCGGTTTCTTTGGCAAGGGTCGTGTTCGTGGAATAATTAATTTCGTGCATGCTTTGTTATTGCCAGTGATGTTCATTTTAGAATTTTAATGTCGTTTCAGTATGAGTACTTAACATGTAAAAATCCCCCTCTCTAGTAACTTGCGCTGCATTTATGTGTTTGTTGCTAGCATTACTTCTAGCTTAAGGGTTTTTGGGAGACCAGTCTGTATCAAGGGTGTTTATTTCTAGGGCCATATGTTTATTTAATTGAACAAGTGTGCTAGATGAGACCTTTTAGATAGTAAGATTTGCAGGTCGTTGAGTTTTTTTTAATCAGTGTTTTACCTAGTAGATTGGATTGCATTCTGTACGTTGTTGATCAGGAGATCATGAGAGAGGAATATTGTTGTGGAAAATGGCAACTCTTCTGTGCCACACACCTTCCCTTTGCAGGACAGATCTATTGGAAAGAAATTGCCTTTTTTTAGCTTCAAATGAGTAATAGATTGCTATATCTGGTGCCCTAATGAGGAAATAGCTGCATTATGTGCTTGGCATGAATGATTCACTGGCAAGTAGTATAAGAAAAAAGAGCGCGGGTAAGCACTTTGTTCAAATGTTTATTGAGCTTGTGCTGCATTGCTACATAATATATGTCGTGATGCAGATATGAATTGTCACCTTGTGCATTAGTGTGTACTTTCCTGTATGGACATTATTGTTTTGTCTTTCTTTCTGAGTCATGCTAAATGTATCCTCTTTATCCCGGTATCCCCATTTTCCAACATTGATACAGATATATTATTATCTTCCACCTTTAATGAAACGACACAGCGTGCCTGGCCAGTGTTACATGGACACCCGAGTCCTAAAAAATTTTGCTGAGTCGGACTCCCAGACACCTTGTTGGTTTCCGACACCTGTGCATATTCCAAGTGGTATTTGGTGTGTCAAATTTTTTTTTGCCAAATCAGACAGCCGCACCCATGTCCAAGTAACACAGTTCCTGGCCCATTTTCTAAAAAAAAGGATTTTTTTTTCCATAAAAGTATAGCACATTTAACCTTCAATCGTGAATAGAAAAAAATGTTCCCTATGTGTTGTGAAAATGACATTTAGGTGTATTGACAAACTGCAAAAGGATAGGGTATATTAGCTTCCTATCACATCAATGCAAGGACCAAGGGATACCTCATTTTCTATTTCAACTGTGATAACACATCCCAAATGGTGATTGTGCAGAAAAGAAATAGCATAACAAACACTAATTTGCTTTTGTTGGCACAGCAAAATTCTTCAAAACAATTGAATTTCACTGAAAAAATTCTTCGATACTATCCATCGTAAGTGCTTATGGAGTAGAGCAGGCAGTCCTGAAGGTCCGTAATCTGTGCTCATCTACTTATTGCTCCAATATTTGAAGCCGACATTCCTGCCACATCAGTTATTGATAATTCTGGGATGACTATCTTCCGTCTCGGGAAATATTAAACAGAATATTTCTAGTGTACATGGTACAAGCAGGGTGGTTGATGACTATTGCTCTTTCACAATCAACACTACAAAGTTTTTTTTTTGAGGAAATACTACAAAGTTTATTAATGTTAACGAGAGCAAAGAGTACAGTTGTTCCATTCTATTAGTAGCCCATTATATTCATAAGCCAAGAACATGATTGTGATTATTTAATATCATTTTAAGGGCTATTAAGTATCTAGAATTTCTTCCTTTATACACAGTTGTTTACCGTAATTAAAATTTCCTGTTCATTCACCTCTCATTTTTCTTGCATTTCATTACCTCAAAATACTTATTCTGCTATATTTGTCAGTTGATTATGGATTACTTTGGAGATTCATACATTGATTTTACCTATAATTAGTATATTCATGGGCTGGCTGCTCGAGGAGTGCATTTTTTGCATCGGCCTGGACCATTGCTCCAAGACCTGGGATTTATGGCCCTTCCAGTAAGTGGATTACTTATCCTTTCAGTCTATTTCTGTCAGGTCAGTATAAACTCATCATAACTGTTTGGTGTCTTTACATCTTTTAGGAGCTTGGGCAAGACAAAGGTTATGTTAGCGAGAGTATATTTGCTTCCATCCTTTTCTCCTTTGTTTTGGTAGGTAATTATTTTACTCTACTACTTGTCTTGACTACTGTCATCACCTTATATGCATGTATTCTCTCATACACTTGCTCTTTTTTTTTTGTATGATAAGTTAATAGTTCATAGCTTAAAGAACCTGAAAAAAATAGTATTCGGAGGTTATCTCTTGAGTTTGGGATATTCAATACCAGCGAAACATTTAGCATTAGGCATCGTTTGTTATCATTCTCTTCTAGGAGGTCAATTTCTTCATTTATAATTTTCCTCTCAGGCATATATTATTATTCGCTCCCTTCAATTTTCCTACTTATAACTATTATGGTGTTACATTTCATGTGCAGTGGACTTTTCATCCTTTTATTTATCACAACAAACGTTTCTACACCGTTCTAATCTGGCGCAGGGTGCTTGCCTTTTTAGTTGTGAGTGTAACATTTTCATTTTTACAATGCTATGCATGCACTGAGGACTGAGGAGTAACTGAATGTTGCCTGTCCAGGCGTCACAGATTTTAAGGATCATTACATTCTATTCCACCCAGCTTCCTGGTCCAAATTATCACTGTCGTGAGGTAACTTGCATGTGTTCTTCCTCTGCATTGAGAAAAACCTGTCATCCAGTCATCCTGGAGTCATGTATAGCTTTTACTTTATAGGGCTCAAAGATGGCCACCCTTCCACCACCTAATAATATACTTGAAGTTCTCCTAATTAACTGTAAGCCTCTTTTGTTGGTTTGACAAATTGTCTTTAAGGTATTTTTATTTTGCCTGATCGGCCAGAACTTTGCGCTCTTATTTGCAGTTCCTCGTGGAGTACTTTTTGGTTGTGGCGATCTGATATTTTCATCGCACATGATTTTCACTCTTGTTTTCGTTCGTACATACAACAAATATGGCTCCAAAAGGTATAGTTGTTTAACAGATAAATTTTGGCTTGAACTTTGTCAAGCTCTAACTGGTAGCTTCCTGTGGGTATTTTTGGAATTTAACCGGCAGACCTTGTATTACAGATTCATTAAGCTTCTTGCTTGGTTCATGGCTATAATTCAGAGTATTCTCATAATTGGCTCTCGCAAGCACTACACTGTGGATGTTGTTGTTGCTTGGTATGATAACTTCTGTTTGCCGTATCGGATTATCTGGCCACTTCCTTTCCCCTAGCATTTTTTTTTTGCAGGTATACTGTTAATTTAGTTGTGTTCTTCGTGGACAACAAGCTCCCAGGTACGCTTTATGGCACACATGCCATCTGTTCGTGCCTACATGGCTTTTTACAGTTGACGCTTTGTAACAGGCTTTGTTAATTCTGCAGAAATGCCGGAACGTACGAACGGATTACCTTTGCTTCCATTGAGTGCCAGAGAAAAAGATAGTAGGCTGAAGGAGGAGAGGGACAGCAAGCTGAAGGATGAATTCCATAACTTGTTAAATGGGAACCATGGGGATCCTATTGATCGGGTACGTAACCAATGAACTATACCAGATTCCCTTCCTGTTGATAGCTATCCATGTGCCAGCCCTCTTCTCACCGGAACCCTTTCTGCTTGAATTTGCTTGCGCAAGTCGATGGAGACTATCGCAGCATTCTTGAACTTCAGTTTAACTACAACATGACGTAGAGCGCTGAAGTTATTATCTAGCTTTGACCGCTTTTTTAGCATAATCTTTGGCTACTTTGAAGCCGGATTTGTGAATGATTATCCTGTGGATTCGATAATTTTTTAGAAACAGTGTTTAAAATTCAAAGCGTTCAAAAAACAATAGAATAGTTTTAAGAAAAAAAATCCGTTGCTCCGGTACAAACTTGTCCTTGTAGTTGCTGGGCCTCACTATTTGCACTTTCTCTGACGTGTCTGTTCGGATCATTTCAGCGACAGCGGGCGCAGATGAACGGGAGGCAGGACGAAGACATCAATCACACCGGTCACGGCGCGCTCTCCGACGCCACTCCCAATGGTACATGAGCGAGCGGCATCAGCTTTCCACCTGGAGCTCGCCTTCGCCTTGGCGCCCGAGGAGAATCAGGAGGGAAACCGCCCGGTCCCTCCGCATCTTCAAGCCGCTCAAGATTCCAGCGACAACATCAACATGGCCACATCACAATATCACATGCTTCTTTCAGTCTCGTGATCGCAGCTGAACAACAGAGGCAGGCGCTCTATGCGTAGCCTGTACAAGAACCGGACTCTCGTGGCTGGCATCCATTCGTTGAGTCGCCGTTCCAGTTTTGAATCCTTCCATTCGCGATGATCTTCCCCTTAGAACGGTACAAACAAAAAAATGATCTTGTATGTACATACCGATCAGCCTCTTGATCTCATGAGTTCATGCTCCATTGTGCGATGTGCATTCGTGATTTAGTGGCATTTGCCCTACCTTGCCTCTCCGCTCCCTTCCCTTTTCTCCCACCGCTACACCACTTTTTCAATTTAACGCTGGGGCGCCTCACAATCCCCTGGACTGCTGCCTCTTAAGGCCTTGCGCGATGCAGCGTGCGGTAGAGTAGCGTTGCGTTGCCATTCAAATTTTTGGCGAGCACGCGCGCAGCGCCACGTGCAGCGGCACGCTACGCTACCGCACGTTAACCCCAAACGCACAAGGCCTAAGCCTGACCCAAACCACCCTCAACTTGAACCTGACAACCTGACAGTGGGTGGTGATGGGCCCTGGGATCCTCTACCGTAGCTGCTGCCCATTGTTAGGTGGGTCCAAAACTCATCTGCAGTGGATGTCAATTACGACGGAGGATACGAGCCGGACCACTGGGGTGGCCACGGCGGTGAGACGATGGCAGCGGAGGTGTCACGTAAGCAAAGGGGAGATATCTCATACGAATGGAAGGGGGCCGGAATTAATACTGCCCCGAGTATTCCTCTTGTGCAATGTGCACTCGTGATTCGGTGGCATTTTGCTGGCTGCCGTGAAGCAGCTACTAGCACCTAGCACTCTAGCCTCTAGAGCCCCACTTGGGTGCTGCCATCGCCAATGGCTTGGCCGCTCGTCTCACGCCGGCCGCCTGGGCCGGCGCGATGCGACACGGCGATGGTACTCGCAGGCACAGCGACGCTTTGATCGAGCGAGCGACAGCTGCGAGAGGCCCGGCCGTGCGTTCGTAGTTTCGTCCCGTGTCCGTGGCCGTGGGCGGCGACGGCGACGGCGAGGGCGAGGGCGCCGCAACTGCAAGCGCGCGCACATGCGGCGTGCAGCGCCGGGGCACGTTCACGTACTGTGCCTGGCGTAACGGCAAAAGCCGTGCTACGCGTGCACGCGGGTTGGGAGGTGGCGCCGTCGTGTCGACGTGATTTTTCCTGGGCTCGTCGTCGTCGCGAGCGTTAAATCCCGGGATATTCCCAACGAGCTACGAGCCTACGAGCTATGCATGCATTTGCAGTTTTGCATGTGCATCCATGTGAATTTCTGCGGTTTTTCCTTACGTCGTTGCCTGGGCGTTGTAGCAACAGTTTTAGCATCATGAATTTTTCCAGCATTAATACTTGGGCAATCGATCAAGGACGAAAGGTTTTTTAATCAAGGATTCATTACAAGAGTTCTGAGAAGCGGCAAGTATATCATTTGGTTCAGCTTTTCAAAACCCCAAAGCGACTCTCTCCCCCCTCTCTCCCTCTCTAAAGCTGCTTCCAGTTACAACATAGGAAAAAAAATTCGTAAGGTAGAATAAAATGTTTCGTCTTCTGTAGGATTTCAAAGATGGTTTGACAAACTCCCGGTGGATCGGTAGCCGATCCAAAAAGGGCGAGCCCGCTGTTCCAGACAGGGTGAATGTTTCGGTTCTTTTCCAAAATTCTCTACATTTGCTTATCAAAATCATAGCATAGCCACTTGATTTCCATAATGAACAGTCATTGAAAACAAAACATGGTAAACTTTTTTCCAAAAGGGATTTTTCATCCCACTTTCCATTGCATTCTAAAGAGAAATACAATGGAAATCATGTCTTCAAAACATGGTAAACTAATGAAAGCATCCTGCAAATTACGACGGTGTTACTGCAACACGGAGAATTGCACTCAAATTCCTCAATCTCATCTCACCATCTGCCTGCACTCACCTGACGTGTGGCTGAGAGCTTACATACATATGTGATAAACCTTACACGGACCAAAATGCTGCTGCAGCTCTGTAACACTGTATGTGATCAGTTCTTGGTCAACAAAAAAAATCCAAGGATAATAACTAGCAAGTAGCAACGACATATATAAACAGAATTCGTCATTATCTTTAAAAAATATATAAACAGAATTCGCTGTTTCAAACATATGAACAAAGCATTTCTCTGCGCACATACAAGCTCATGCATTCCACAATAATTTCTTTATTCTTTTCGGCGACATGCTTCAGAGCTGAGTTGACACCAGATTCTCCTGCTAAGGACAGTTGCCGCCCCCACCCCTTTTAATAGGGCTATGAACATAATAAAAGAGGCAAGCAGGGAGAAATCTGTACATGGTACATGGTCACTCAGACCAAATCAACAAGCAAAACGGCAAGTGCTTGAGAAGCTAGGAAATGACTACACTAACACAATCCTGTTTGCAAACCATAAGCAGAAGAACCATGAGACAACATATCTTCTGTTTCTTTGAATTCAGTTCACCACCCAAATCTTCGAACACCAAGAAAATTGTCATCAGGGTTCCTCCCTTACGGAATCCTGATCTTTATGAAAGGGGAGACATTCACCACGGGCAAAGTTAAGGCCATATGCCCCACCATATATATGTTTTGTACCGCTTCACAACTTTACTTCACCTCAGCCTGTTCTACAGATTTGCTCAATCTAACCCACATGTTTGTAGTAATGGCATAAGAGCTTTTAAAGAGAACCATGTGTGGTGAAAAACTCAGCCCGGGACATTGAAGTGGAAGAGCCAAGAGATGACAAAGGCAAAAACCATGCAAGCAAGAAGGAAGTTGAGGAATCGATGCCCTTGCCAAAATCTCCGGATTTCTGCTGGTGGTGATTGCACAGCTGCTGTGTTTGATTCATTCCATTGCTCAATGGACTCTGAGTCACCAAAACCTACCAAATTGCATGCTGTTGAGCTGCAGATTTCACAGATTCTGAAAAAGAAAAGAAATCATTTTAGTTATCTACATTCAAATAGCACAAATCACCAAAAAAAAATTGTGCAGAAGAAAATAAATAAATTATGTCATTGATAAAAAAAATGTGCAAAGTGTAGGATATCTTAGCCTGATATCAAGAAATCTAAAAGCAAAATTATTTCGGGTGTACAAATAAGAATTATTGAATCAATCTTGAAAATCACTGAGGAAAAAGCACAAGACTGTAATAGAAAATGTTCATGTACAGGCATATAGGATATGTGTTCTTTGTTTAGCTTAGCAAGCCAAAGCATCTTTTTGGCATGAATAACCGCAATGTTTGTCTAGTTGCAAACACTAAACTCTACAGATTTAAAACACTCCAATTTTCTGAAGAATGCTTGGCAAGAACAACTAACAAACACAGCAACCAGAATTCACTCTATTTTTATAATAGGAATGACAAAGAAGTTGCTGAATGCCTCACTATTACATCCATGCCCCATGGTCTGAAATGATGGAATGAAAACTAATCATCAACCTAATGAGTTTTATAGGTGACAGTACACGGTTAAATAAGTTACATTGAAGCAAAATAAACTATGAAGTTTTTGAGCTGCATTGAAAAAAGAGAGCTCTAGAAACTAAAATAAAAGAATGTAAACACTGTCTAGCTCCACACTATTTACATATACTGTAATGTTTCTTTGAATAACTGTGACACTCTAGGTCTATGGCAGAAAATGTCCTGCTACGTTACTTGCTGCAAGTTATTCAATATGCTTTACAGCAGGTTCGTTCAACTTCTTATGTGACTCTGATCTTCAGAACTCACCTCCAATGTTCCACTTCCATTTACAATCTAGAATTTACAATCTCAGATTCAAACTAAATTGTCACTATTGCTCAAACTATTGTTTGTAACTCAGTGAGAACTCCATCAGCCAAATTGGAATAGAAAAAAACATATTAACATTTTAGAAAAATCTTTTTAGTTTTTACATGATACAACCAACCTTTGACTGAAATCAACAAAACACATGCAACTCTATGCTGCTTCTAACAAAAGAATTTTGAGAAGAAAACACGCTTCTGTGTCTCTGCTATCAAATCCTATAACAAAAGGCTCCAGCTTGAATACTTTGTATTGCTTCGATCCTTCTACACTCTGGGCGGTATCTTTGAGCTAACAAAGGGATATTTCATCGCTAATTTCTTTATACCATTCCCCCTTTATACCCCATTCCTACATGGCTTCCTACATTGGAAGCACAATCTCTGAGCTTAAATGCAACCCATTATGATTATTTACTACTATTTCATCAACGCTTCTATAGTGGAAACTGATGCAATCATACCTCCCCTACCGACCAAACAAAAATGCATATCGCATAGACTCGAATCAGATTACGTCAATCCATCAAGAAACAAACTTGGTCAACACAATAATCCTTTCCAGGAGAGCAAACCTGTGATGAAGAGAATCTATGAAAAAAGCAGAATAAAAGAACGAATCCTATACTTTAGCCTCTCCAATGATCTCGACCTTCAAGATTCCAACAACCCTAGTAATTAATCCACTACTTTGCCTTTACCTCCCCATCTGCATCCTTTAACTTTAACCACGTAAAAGAAGAGGGAAAACAAATAGCCACCTCTTAAGATTCCTTAGCCATGTGTTCATACACCCACAAACACTGTCTTTTTAGTAAAGCCTATATCTGAAACAAACAATGGGTTCATCACTGTTACACTGAATACATAAAACACTGAAAACCATGATTGGAGTTCTTGTGATATGCCTTATCCAATATTTTAAATTGAAATGAATTACCGAGCAAATGCACTTAGTTAGCACAATGCACCTAACAGACGAATGATTGAGAGCGAGTTGGCAATAAAATAGCTAGTTAAATGAGTCGGGACTCACTTGTTGCCTCTAATCTTGAACCAGGTATCGGCGCACTGCTTGTGGGCGTAGGACAGGTCGCCCTTGCAGGAGCAGCCGAGTGTGATGCCGGCGCCGGATTCAGCCGCCGCGCTCTCGAGGCCGAGGTGGCAAATGCGGCAGTTCTTCTCGGCCTTCTCGGGGCTGGCCTTGATGATCTCGTTGAGCCCGGCCTCCAGGTCGACGTCGTCCAGGGAGCCTTCCGACACGCATGACGACTTCCTGCAGTGCTCGCCTGCTCCGCCGGCGCAGGAGCTTGCGCGGGCGGACGCGCACGGCGAGATGTAGTCCTCGTAGGCCACGGAGTTGTGGCGCGAGTGCGAGGCCCACGACTGGTCCTCCGCGTCGGAGAAGTACTGGCTGCCCTCGCCGTCGTCCTCCGCGGGCTCGTCCGCGCGGCGCCCCTTGCCGCATTCGATGTCTTCGACCTCATCGGCGATCGCCGATTGCTCGCCGCCGCCCACCACCATTGCCTCGCTCCTCCGCCGCTGCTGGTGGAAATATCTAGCCCAAGATAAGCATCCAGAAACGCACCTAACCAAAATAAAAAAACCCCAAGGAACGCCATAAATCAATTCAGCCACCCCCCAAGATCAAATCACAACTCATAAATAACAGAAATTTACCAACAAGGTCACCGCCGCTCTAAATCCCACCCACCAAGAATCAACAAATCAACGAAGGCAATGCGATCGCGAGGAGCGATCCAACGAGAGCTGGGAACCAGCAATGCGGCGCGGCGGCCAAAAGGGCGGGGTTTCTCGTGAGGTTTCTTGATCTATAACCGCAGGACTCGCAAGATGACAAGAGGAGAGGGGGAATAAAGAGAGAATGGATCGCTGGCCACAGATACAGGTGCACCGCGCACACAGTGGAGGGAAAGAGGAAGAGAGAAAGGAAAGTCGAGCCCTGTGCTTGTCGGGAAGAGGAGGAGGAGGAGGAGAAGGACGGGCTCATCGTCTTATGGCCATGGGTCTCGTCGAGAAGAGTGTAGCTCAAGACCGCTTCATGTGAATCTGTGGATTACAGTGGAGTTGGCAAGGAAACAACACCTCAAGTCCACAGCAAACCAACAATTTTTTCTCTCATAAAAAATAGTTTTTTTTCCCTGGTATTGAAAGATAAATCAAATGACTGCCAATTCCTATAAAAAAGGTGACACCGCCAATCAGCAAGTACATTTGGTTCATACAAGCTTATTAAAAATGTCGTGGCATCTTTAATTATTGAAAAAAGTCTATATTACACCCTAAACTATATGGCTTTGTCTACTTAACCACATGAACTACTAAATCAGGTATTCTACCCCGCAAAACCAGAAAAAAGAGTGCAAATAACCCCTGAGGTGGTTTGACAGGTGGTTTTTGCATACGTGGCACATGTGTCAGTCCAGCCAATATTTATCCATGGATGAGAACAGGATGCACCGAACCGTGGAGGAAGCCGGGACGCCGTGCCACCATACCGTGCCAAGGAGGATGCAGACAAAACCGACGCTATTCGGTCCGGGCCGCAGCCGTGCGTAGAGAGGGTGCCCGGTCGCCGTCGCCACGCGTGAAGGGAGCTAGCCGGGCGCCGCCGCGCCACGTGATGAAGGGCAAATCGCCGTCGGACGCCGCCGCACCAAGGAAGCCGAGGCCGCCATCGCTGCCGTGAGGAATCCGCGCCGCCGCCACCGTGGTTAAGGGTCGCCGTGGTTAAGGGACCCGCTCGTGGAAGATGGGCAAAGTTGCCGCCGGGCGAGGAGATGCAGAGCGCCACCAACGCCTTGGGCCAGAGAAGCAACACGATCGCATGGAGGAGAGAGGAGGCCGCGCTGCTGGTCGGAGATAGGGCACCGTCACGCCGGTTGGGGAGGACTGGGTCGATGCCGCTCGCGCCCAGCCGTGGAGAAAGTCGGGGATGTCGCCCGCGTCACGTTCGGAGATGGGGAGGTCGGCGCTTGCGCCAAAATGGAGGAGAGGGAAAGCCACCGCCGCATTGGGGATGCATGGGTAGCTGCCGCCGTGGGAGATAGGGATGATGCCACCGGTAGCCAAGATGGAGTCAACGCCGCGTCGGTCGAAGGAGGTGGGAATGACGCCGTCTTCGCCCTGACCGCAGAGAAGAAAAGGGGGGAACCTCCCCCTGTCGTCGCCGTCTCCAGCCTCCCCTTGTCGTTGCCACCTCCAACCTCTCCCTACCGTCGTTGCCTCCTGCCTCCCCTGCGGCGGCGGCGTGGAGAAGAGGGGAGAGATACGGGAGAGAGCTAGTGAGAGAAGGGGAGAGATACGAACAAGAGACGAGGGGAGAGAGCCCGTGAGAGGATGACAGTGGGCCCATCTATTTGTGCCTGGACTGACACCTTGTTAGGATATACGCCGATGCAAGATCACGAACGACACTGGGAGACACGATGTTTGGTAATGCAGTTCGGCTTTCGCCTACATTTGCGGGGTTCTGATTATGGGCGCTCCTCCCCAATCCATAATACCGCAGCACACCGGCTAACCGGGTCACTACCACATGCCGGCCGTTAACCTCCTCTTGCCTATACTACTATTATGAGGTCGTTGTCTTGGTTACACCAGGGCAGCCTCCCTTTATATAGTAGGGGTCTGGATAGAGTCCGACTCTAACACTAAACCAACCCTGCCTATTACAACACAGAGTCCATGTAACCTACTCGTACACATATTCGACACAATACCTAACACACCTCATGTGCCACGTATGCAAAACCACATGTCAAACCACCTCAAGGGGTTATTTGCACCTTTTTTCTGGTCTTGCGGGGTAGAATACCTGGTTTAGTAGTTTACGGGGTTAAGTAAACGAAGCCCCATAGTTTATGGTGTAATATAGACTTTTTTTAATTATTATAAGAAAAAAGGTCATAAATAAAATGGTTTTGCTAAATAGCCGTCATCTACTATTTGAATTGAGATAGGTGAATATTTTTTAGTTAGTCTATTTTATTTTTTCACTTTGGCATGTATATTTTTTTTGTTTTCTATGATTATTAGTTGAGCATGTGGATACTATAAATATTGAAAACAACTACCTATCATTAAGTCAGTCCCAAATAAAATGTGGTATAACCAAACACTACCCATACATATCTGTGTGTGTGTTGATTAATCAATAATATCAATATGGTTTACATATATAGTGGTCATGTATTTTTAGCCACTGCTAATGTATTGTGGCTACATTACTTATACGTGAGGTTTCGTAACGTACCGTGGCTATATTGATTACATGTGATTTGAGGAACATTGTAAAATTTGTAATCCGTATAGGAAATTAAGGTATTCCAAACAAACCCTTATAAACTTATATGTTGTCAATTAATCTTCCAGAAACAAAGAAAAACTTCGCTAATATGAGCTAAGCCACAACAAATGCTAATTGTTACTACTACTTTGTGTTAAACTATTTAACTATGTGCTATTTTGCCCAAACAAAAGAAGGGATAATCGATGTTTGGCTAATGTTTGACTGTAGCACTGTAGCACTTATACCATAGCCTAAAATGTCTTGGCCTGTGATACTATCAATGATGAACCAATGTTAAGTAGCAAATGTTTGGATATTGGCTATTCTTTGTAAATATTAGCTATAGAATGCAATGTCTTTGTTGACTTACGGTACTCAATTGTACCCCTACATTGAGAAGCTAGGGCTTATGATTGTTAGGCCAGACAAGGACGAGACGCATACTGAAATCATGGAAAAGAACCTGTTCTTGAGCGCCATGCATCCACTCAACACGCTACAAGCACAGATACAAACCCATATGAGCGCCAATCCACCATTGCCACCCACGGGAAAAAAAAACATTGAAGAGATCAGGGATGAATTGGAGCACAAATTGGATTCTGGAAGTCTTTGGAGCCACCTCAGGATGTGTTGTCAACCGCCGCTTGTTAGAGGAAGACGCCGGCATAAGCCCGCTGCAATCAGCCTGACAAAATTGGAGAGGAACCGACGCCAACATTTCCTTTGGTTGCAGGAACGTTGACTCAAAGACAGATCACAACTTGCTGAACACATTACGTAGGCTGTCCAACAAAAGCTTAGTTCATGTAGAATGGAGGAATTCCATACATGCCGATTTCCAAGAAATTCTATTGATTCCGTCTAAATTTTTTCGAATGCTTGGGTGCATCATTGGCTTTCAGTCTTCCCATGAGAGCGCGTAGACCTTTTTGTTCGAAGGTCGTCATGAGTTTACCTTCCGCAGACACTGGAATACCAGAACTCCAAATGATTTGACATGATCTATTATCTTGGCACGCTTGGAATCATTTTTTCCCCTTGCTCTCGAATAAGAAATTTTATGGAACACGTTAGTGCATATGGATTGTCCATCCCTTACAATCTAACGTCTTATATTGATTTTTATATTTTCATACTATCGTGATAGTATTTATAGTATAATACTGGTATGATTTATGTGGAAGGATATCTAAAAGGACGGTTAGATTTGAATTATGCTAGCACTATAGTATATTTGTCAATTTGTATCAAGTGCTGTCTCAAATTTTTCTCAAAAAAAAAAGTGCTGTCTCAATTTGCTAGACAAGAAAGCTCCCAACTTATCAAACATATTCTATTTTAGCAAGATGTGATATTCAATTATGCACCACGTAGTCACATGGAGCCCTTCCAAAATTAGAAATGGATTTACCATTTTGTTAAAACAAGAGCAGAAGATATGCTAATTTATTCACGCCGAAAGTTGACTCAGCACAAACATAGGTGAAGCTTAGGATTCAGGCCTTCACCGACACTAAATTAGGGTTAAGGACGTGCTAGCTAATTTGGCAAGATAAATAAATCAATTGACTTAAACTAACCAATTAAATCCAAGATCTAACGAAATTGCTAACACATGAGGACAACCAAAAGAGTTGACTAATTCAAAAGGACAATGAAACTATCGGTTAAGATTGGATCTACGCAAATAGTTTCAGAAGGTAAACAATCTAAATCTAAGTCGATGAAATCAACGATAGAAACAGTGTCAAACTAGAAGGCATGATCAACTAGCAAGTAGAACAAAGGGTAGACGATCTATTGACCGGTCCTAACGCAACAAGCCGATGAAAACTGGGAACCAATAAAGAAGATCAGACTAATCGAGACACTACTCACGTAGGGTTGTATATCGTGCAGTCGATCGAGAAGGCGATGCACAACAAGCCGATCAAAAACAAAATACAACAAAACTACTTTAAACTAGACCTAGGGCGATGATAGTAGAAAAAAAGAGTAAATGACATGATAAAATAGATTTGATTGACTGATCGAGGACTACTTACACGCCCCATACATACTCAAATTAGCGTCTTCCTATTACAACCTATTATTTGCTAATATATCTAGACTAAAGTAACTCGAACTCATCTATGTAAGCTAATCAGACTCCTCTTTCAGCATAACCAACTTAAGTCTTTCATTTTGTAGCCATTTCGGCCTATGTCAATTTTAGAAACTTTTGAATATTGGTCAATTATCCAAAATTGGGCGCCAACGCATTCATTTAAGAATAAGGGAGTACAAATGTTTAACCTTTAGAGATGAATCACCAAAAGACTCGACCCAATCAACTGAAAATTAAGGTACAACTAAAAGGCATGAAAATGGCGTCGTAACTGCCAGGGTCATGTCGCCACTATGTATAGATGCCACCGTAGAAGTTAGATATTTGAGAAGTGTCATTATTCTTTTCATGTATGTAAAAATGCCAAAATAAAACAGACCAAACAAAGAAAGGATTAAATCCTTGTATATCACTTCAAAGTCCCTCAATTCCTCCCATGCCACCACATTTGCACCATACCTTTGTGAGCCATCCCATTCGCAGCTTAATACCTTATATCCCATCATCACTACCTCCATTAGGATACGCCGCAGTGCTAGCACCATAGCTCGGATGTGTTCATCCCACATTTGTAAATTTAGTACATTGTACACAGGTACCTAGATCATGCATATTACTGGCACTATCATTGCTATATCTTAGCAATATTCATGTACTATCCAATCATTATTCAATTTCTCCTATACAATCTCTATGTTACTCTATTGCCATCGTATTACGGTCAAAATTTAAGATCAGAATAAGGATATACTACCATTATATATTCGGCACTCGGCAGCCACTTGAATGCTGCTGCTAAACATAATGAAAGGGGCTTTTTTTTTTTTTGAGGGAAGGCGCGCCGCGCACGTCGTCAGGATCAAACACGGCGTTGGGAATGGCCATCATTTTACTCGGTAGATCATTGGTGTTCCCCAAAGCTGCGTTGCTCGCTCGTACTCGAGCCATCCACCGGCGGATGGGTGTGGAGGAAAGGCAGGCCGCCATGATTCATCTGCCACAGCCCACAGGCTTTAAACTGCAGACGCAACGCCGATGGATGCAGCAACTTGCCTCGGCCGGACACGGCCAGGCCGTCGAACCGATCGATCACGAATGTACGTGTTAGTCGATCACACGGCCAGAAAATGGACTGTCATGTTGCAGTGTGATTAACCCTAATCAATGGATTGGGGTTGCTGGTGGTGTGTTGCTGTCGAGGGAATTGGCTTTGATATAAATTTGGGTGTTAATCATAGAAGGAAGAGAGCGATCAGACAAATCGAGATGGCGTAGCTTTCGAGCATGTGATTGTAGGGTTCTTGCGGTAAGCATGGCACATGTGTACTTTGCCTTCTTTGGGAGGCTTTATTCATTGCTCGTAAAATCCGTTTGATTGAAGTGATTTGAAGTCGGATTCAAATGTAGGATAACAAAAATTTCTACTTTTTTGGACACAAGGATTCAGGGAAGGGGATAATGAATTTGCAACTTGACAGGGGGAGAAATTGAACAGGATTTACTACTTTCTTGGATCATGTGAGCCTAGTTTTCTTTCCATCCCAAAATTCATTCCTTTTCCCATTCCCAATTGTTTGAAGAAATAGGAAAGGAGATGGAGTAAGAGATTTGCAGCTTGATTAAGAGGATTTCCATCCCTAGGTGGCTGAGCCTAGTTTACTTCCCATCGCATAATCCATTCCTTTTTCCATTCCCCACATTTGCCAAACAAGGAGGTAATGAAATTAACGAGGAGGAAAAATTGTGCTAAAAAAACTCATTCAAAATTTATTTGTCTTTTCTCCAATCTAGGGGGCAGAGTTTCCATAGGGCTAGAGTGGGTTCTGACAACCCTACAAAAATTGTTTTTTCTAATGATCTATTATTAGTTGCCATTGTTTATAAAGAATGACAAAGAAAACGTAGATAGGAAGGAGCGAGCCAAGGACATGAGTTGGATTTTAGTACTCCCTTCGTTCCAGATTGCAGTTCACTGTTGAGTTTTAAATATTCTATTTGACAATTCGTCTTATTAAAAAATGTAAATATTATTTATTTTGTTGTGATTTGTTTTATCATTAAACATACTTTAAGCATAATTTATATCTTTGCATGTTTGCACTAATTTTTTGAATAAGATGAATGGTCAAAAGGCGTGTTCAAAAGTCAACAGTGAAATATGCAGCGGAAATAAAGTATGATGATGCTCTAATCCAACCCTTGAGCGACAACTAGTCCTGATCGAAATCCGGCACAAAATCCTCCGGATCCTGTGAAAAAGCCAGACCCGATTCTTCTCCTGAATACAAATATATTCGTGGTTTGTATAGTGAGTATATGGTTACCCAGCAAGAATCTTTATAATGAATGCAGTGATATAACAAGAATACGATGACTATTTTGCATAAACATGTATTCTAGTCAAATTAATTAATGTGTTGTAAAACAATTTGTAGAACAATTGATAATGATAAGATTCTCAAAGTAAACACTTAGAGCTCGGCTTTCAAAGCCCCTCTACAGAACTGCACAAACCTCGAATAATTCAAATCAAACCAACCCATCAAGTTAATTATTAACACATGAGACTACCATGTACGACATTCCTTCCCTCTCATGACCGTGGGAACGGCTATTATGATAGTTTTAACCTTTGCAGAGCGTATCACACTTTACCCATAAGTCTAATGGTACTTTTATGTCTTAACTCTTCCTTTGTAGCCCAAACCAAGTAACGATACAAGGTGATTCATTAGTTCCTTCTATTAACACCGATACCTCATCTAAGGTTTTGACACTACGGGTCCCCCTCTTGAGCCAACGGACCACGGCCCGATCTTTTCAAAGTATTGTGTGCTAACAGTTTTTCCTAACTACTAAGCCAGGACTAACACATGTTGGCCGACATGCTAGAGCTAGCACTTATGGTTGCACTTGTATGGTTTGGCCGGATAAGCACACGCCAAGTGTCCTTAGATCAAGGTGACTACCTCCACCACAATCCTCATTCCACAAACCACCCGACTTGCCACCTTTAGTCCACACACGCCACGTAGGTTTTAGTTCATTAGGTTATTAAAGTAACTCAGCACTTCTAATTATACCAAGTCACAAGAGTAATTAAATGGTGAATAAAATAAACAACTACCAACCCACGAGCACTAGCAACTATGCACAAGGATAGGTTAGAAAATACTAGGGCAACAATAAATGGCTAAATTCACAGGGTAGATGACTCGAATATAATAGGTTTCTAACCCTTCCCTTCATTTCATGCAAAGAGAAAAGTAAATAAAGCAAATAACGGGTGAGTTTTGCAAAATAGGATAGTAAGTGCAATATATTTTGCCTTGGTAGTACTCCGGGTCTTGAGATCCTCCTACGAACTGCTCCTGAAAAATCCCCGAACAGTGCATGCAGGTGCGATCTATACGTAGATACAAATGCATAAAAACCAAAAAAAATTCAACAGAACATATACCTCAATAAAATATATAAACTTCTAGGCTATTTATGAGATTTAATGGATCCGGAATCAACCAATTTGGATTTTGGATGCTCCCTAAAAAAATTCTTGAAAATTATGGATAAATAAGAAAATTCAGAAAAGATTAAACCGGTTAAACAAAAAAACTGGCTTAACCGACCGAACCAGCCGAGCGGACGAGCGGCACGGGGACACGTGAGTGACGTGACGGCCTCTGTTTGGCGGCGCAACGCGCGGGCGATGCGGCTTCGCCACATGGCGAGCGTGGATTGGGGCGGCGGCGCGACTCGGGCGGGAGCGGGCGTATAAAAATTATGGCCGAGGATTAGGTGTGTCAACCCTCCCACTCTGGCATTAACAAAGACGCAGGACATACTGTACTGGTATTATGGCACCAATTAGTCTCGGCTGGTGCTTAAGCAAGAGTACATAAACATTTCTTTCCAACAAAGTGCTTTTGGGACTTGGGAGGCTTCAAACCTACTCTTCAGACCTGCCTCCTATGCATGTTTCCTCCCATGCATCTGCATGTTCAGCTGTTCTAGCTGCTAGATAAACCAATACACAACCGCACCCCCAAACTTCAAATTTACATAAAGTTTTCGGTTTTGCTCCTGCGCGGGCGCCTCAGCGCTGCCGTGCCCGCTCGCCGCCGACGCCGTAGCTGCGCTGCCGCCGACGCCGAGGACGCTGCTGCGCGCCAACGCCGCTGCTCGCGCTGCTCGCCGCCGCCGCCGACTGCTCACCGCCGCCCGCCGACGACCCATCGATCTACTCTTCTCTACCTCTCTAATTTGCTCGATTTGTAGCTTACGGAGTTTTTTTCACTTTTTTATACTGTTTTTTCAGTACTTCTGTACGGTGAAATTTCTATGCAATCGTACTGAAAAAAGGAGCGCCTGCACGAAACGCAAAACGCAGGCGCCTGCGTTCTAGTCGGTCCCTGAAGTTTTTTTTCGAACTTAATAGGGTTTTTCTTTTTATATATAAAAAAGGGAAACCAACCGGTTTGAATAATTTGGACATGTTTTAGCTGAGAACCCGAGACCCTGCCTCCCTCGGGTTCAGACATCGTCGGCGTGCAATGTCAGGTTCATGGCATAAATAGAGAGGCTTTGTTTGCGGCGGCTACGCAACAGTTGGCGCAGGTGGCCAAGGATTGTTTTACCCGGTCACATGGGTGGCGCTCTAGTCTTAGGATTGAAGGCCGCTAGTTTCGAACTTAATAGGGTTTTTCTTTTTATATATAAAAAAGGGAAACCAACCGGTTTGAATAATTTGGACATGTTTTAGCTGAGAACCCGAGACCCTGCCTCCCTCGGGTTCAGACATCGTCGGCGTGCAATGTCAGGTCCATGGCATAAAGAGAGAGAACTGGGAGGATAAGAGAGAGAAACGTTTCCTGCGATCTCCATGAATTCAGACAACCAGCCAACCATGGCAGGTTAATTAACAAAAAGATTGAAATGTACCTCCACGCAGTAACACCCTCTCCAGTGATGGCTAGAGATCATTTGCTGGTACTTGCTGCACATTTAGTGGCGAGGGAAATGCGAGCTACGTACATACGTGCATGCATGCATGCAGATTGCAGAAGCACAGTGAATGCGGTCCTGTTCCTCAGGCGCGAATGGGATACAATATGATATGATCTGATACAAATACAGCTGAACTGAAATGCTAGATTTCGAGAGAGAAATAGTGTAGAAAGAGTGTGTGCATGGGCCCGACTATTTTAATCACACGGAATATTATTGTGTGCAATGGATGCAGCTAAGGGACGCCGTACACGCAGGACCATGCATATGGTGGTATCATGGAGATCAAACGTGCTTACCTAGCTAGTTAGTACTGTACTGATCAAGTGTTAAAATGTGTCGTGACCGTAAACATACAGCAGCTAGGTCACATTTATGAACACGATCGATCGATGTCGTCGATCGTGGCAGATTAGTCAGAGAAAGGAATGTGTTTACAACCCTCTTTGATTCAGCTTTAACGTTCCTTGGGCTTTTAGTGGAAAAAAAATAAGAGCCCTCGAAAGAACGCTCAGATAGGATACAAAATATATTAAAAATTTTGTAACTTTTGTGAAAATCCCACAAAGTTTCAAGAAACGACTACAAAATGATATCGTTTGGTCTGTATAAAAATGATAACTTTGTTGTTTTCGGGTGCCTCTTGATACCTTTTGTTACCTCTAATTTAAACTCTCCATCGCGCTTGATCCGATGGCTATTAATAATTGATAACCTCTAGTGCCTCTTGGTGCCTTGGATCCATATCCTCTACCATATGGCAAAGAGGCAGTACCCATCATCCTGTCATACATCTCTAATTTGAAGCTCCACATCTCTTCCCTATGTCCTTCCCTCATCACATGAGCAAAACTACTCTATGCTTTTACAACAGAGGATGCTCTTCCTGGTACCTCATAAAGGAACCGGTGCATACAAGGGTAAATTCATATTTTCTCCTATTTCTCTCATTAGTCTCCCATTCAGGCCCATGCCACCACGTGCCTCCGTGTCCACGTCACTCATGCTCATGCCTACCGGCCATCATGCCCATGCTGCCAGCCACACTGATGTCGGTCTTCATGACACCACGGTGACACGAGATCTTGAGTGTGGCCAGCACCATCGGGCCTCAAGTGTGCTTGTGTTGCTCTAGCCCTCATGGGCACTGCCATCGCCAATTCTCATTTCCTCACATGCGACGTCAACGATCCTCACTCATGCCGCTATCACCAGCCCAACCGCGCCTGCCACGATACCCCGTGCGCCATGTCGTCGCAACGAACTTGCCCTCAGGTGCGTCACCATAAGTTTGGCCTTGCGGTCACCCGCCATGAGTCAGCGCATGCCGCCGTCACCCTAAGGACGCATCACGAGGTCCACGACCAACTCTAGTTCATGCTGCGGGTCAGTCTACCACCAGCTTCTTAGGAGATGGGGGGAGAGGCAGAGAGAGAGAGATGTATTTTTTCATCCTACCCTCTTAGATGAAAGGTAGATTTAGTTGGTACCTCTTGGTACGTGGTGCCTCTTGCTACCTCTCCAAGAGTCCAAATACCATAAAAATCCTTTAAACTGTGTCTTTTTGTTGGCTTTTAAATGAAAAAAATGAGAAACCACAATCTGATCTAATCTGATACAAAGATCGATGGCTGGGTACCAAACTACTCATGCAACATATATAGAAACGGAAGCTGTGAATTGAAATAATACGGAGTTTCGAGAGCTAAACAGGGCCTAAAATCAAAGGACGGTATCACATAGATGATAGAAATGTACGCAGGTAGGAACGTAGGTTTGCAGTTCAAGGACCATACATAGTGGCATCACGGAGATCAAACATACCTAGTTATTAGTAATGCACTGATCAAGTGTTAATGTGTCGTGGCATTAATTAAACGTACAGCAGCTAGGTCCCATTTATGAACACATCGATCGTAGCAGATCAGAGGAAGATAGAGGAGTAAGTAGGCATGGAGAGACGGACACTAGGATCGCAACGCAGGATCGTAACGCAGGCTACCAAGCAAGTAGGCCATACATACATAAACCGACACGATCTTGCCGGGGACCATACTGAGACTGTACTGACGGCGCGCATCCATGCTTGCAGGTGCCATGCAATGGTACACGGTACGTGACTTATATATCTCCTTGCGATCTGGTCTTTAATCACTCCGATCACAAGGAAAACAAACTTTCGGTTAAACATTGACATTATCTTTGAAATACATTTGACTATTAATAGCTATTACAGTCTATTTATTGTAGGCTAACATGGTCACAATATTATCTTTAATTTTATTACGTGTGTTCTACTTGTTTTATATAGATCTTTGATGTATTAACCTTACTTATGTACAGTTTAGACCGCGTATATCTTCAGATATAGAGGCTAGGCTTTAATCCATTATCTAAAAAAAATTATAAAACACTTGTTACAATTATTATATTATGTAAGTAATTTTTTTAGCTATTTTTTTGCGATGCTAGACCAAATGGAGTTTGGTGAAAATAAGTTGGACCGGAAATCGGTGCATCATTATTTTTCTATTGCATTGTAGCAAAAGTTTGTCATTGTCGGTGTTACTGGTATGAGTACTGGTGCGAAGAATTTTGCTCTTAAGAATCTTTGGTAATACTTCTGGATTTATATGATCACACTAGATGTGGTTTGCTGAACCTTGTGGATCATTAGAAATGGACCTTGTTTTGATTGGTTAATTTGCCCTTGGACATAATGCTTGATGTTTGTGCATATGATAGCGTGATTGGATAGGTTACTCTAAGGTAAAGCAGTTGGTTTAATCAGCACTAAACATTTGATGAGGTCCTCAATGAAAATGGCGAGTGCCTACCCCAAATGCCCACCATCTAAGACTTCGAGGAGGCAGCCTAGATAGGCTTTAGCATTAGCCTTGTTGTCTCTGTAAGTAGTGGTTTGATTGTATTGTGGGAGTTAAAATCCTATGAAGCTTTGATGTGGGATTCCGACTTATGCCGGGATGGATCTAAATAGAACTACAGTGTTGAAAATTGATTTATAAAGCTTTCTCACACTTCATTACTTCAATCATCTTGGAAGGTTACTGTTGTCGTGTTGCCCTCTGCTTTTCCAATCCCGCAAAGGACGCACAGTTCTTGGGCTATGCGTGCTGGCCTGCTCCCGAATGGGATAAAAATGGGTTGGTCAAATTGGGCTCAATCCGGAATAGAGAATTGGGTTGGTTTGGTGTGGGTGGAAAACGTACATAGGTGGGGTTGGGCCGGTTTGTATTGCTAAGATTCGTGGGTTGGGATGATGGAAGCAACCCATTTGCATCCCTAGTGACACGGTGCAGGTAGTTCTCTTTTTTCGTTGGGTGGGTTGGGTTTGAGGTGGGTTTTGAGCTGCCATTCACACCCCTATGGTAAAAGTCGGTGTTGTCGAGGCACACGCCACGGCACGCCAGGGAGCAAAGCGCACGCACTCCTTGGCCTCGACGGCTCGACCCAGCCGGCCAACACGGCACACCTCGCCGCTGCCTGGCACCGGCGTGCTCCCCAGCACGCACTGCCTCCCCTCCGACGAGATGACCATGGCTTTCTCAGATTTTTTTCTTCAGCTGATTCTACCGCGCGCCTTCACGTTATGAGCACCACGCGTACAAGTCGTGGTTATTCAAATTCAAATAGGCATGAGAAACGAGGCATTGCAATTTAAGAAATGCATTTTGTCCACACACTACCTGTTTAAAGGAGAGGAATCAGAGTAATTTGATACGACACATCAGCCAGTTTATAATAGTACTGTTATTTGATGAAGCAGGTTTATGCCACGCAGCGATGCAGTCAGCGCAGGCGGTGCACGTCGAAATTGCATAAACGAGGTCGGGTCATTCCGGTTCAGCGATCACATTCCATTTCAGCATCAGAATTAGCCAATTAGGGTTAGTTGGATACTTCTGATCGATACTTCTTTTGTTCGGTGTTGTAGCAGACGGATGCTGGTTCATGATGCAGAATTCATGGGTACATACAAGAATACAAGATACAAGATATTACTCCTTTAAGGCATTACTGAACATGCAGGATATTGTACATGAATATACATATACATAAATACATAACTAAGGCACCAAGAAACTCTACATACAGTCACAAGCGATCACAAAGCAGCAGAAAACATTTACATGATTGTACAGTGTAACTGTTGAGTGTTTTTGCAAGCAACGTTTTGACATTTTGGTGGCAGCTATCTTACACACGCAATATCTGTACGGTGCCAAAACAAATGACAAAAAAAATAGAATTCACGGAACATGTTTTATTTGTAATTCACAGCAACGCACATGAGCTCGATGAAAAACATATAAGCGATCAGTAAAAAGATGCCAATACGAAAAGCAGCCAGGAACACTGATAACTAATTGATCAGCTTAAAAAATGGGGCATCCAGTACAATCGTGGTTCTCCAACACACAATGTTCCTTGGAGGTTAAAGCCAAGCCGTTAAGGCACTCCCTACAAGGCTTTGTCACAGACACCGCGCATGATATCTGGTGTGATCTTACCATACACAAGCCACTATACGCATTATCAATCAATATAAAAAACTGTTGTACATGATTTCAAAGAAACAACAAATGAAATTGTCTATACAGGCCAAGCACATACAACAAAATCTGGTAGTGATGAACAAAAGAAAACAAGCCAATAATAATCATGCAACAAGAATAAAGTTGTACTTTTTATAACTTAGAGAAATTTGAAAATTGTTCCGCATATTTATGTTCATCATAGCACAAAAGTAATGTTGTATGGCTATAATTGGCATAATCATAGCATGGCAGAAAATATAATTTATCTCACGCTGAATCTCCTCAATCCAATGGTCCCAGTGGACACTGCCAACCTATTTTGTGCCGACACTTCGTAATAAAGGCGCACTGGTATCACGATACATATCTGACACCAATATGTATCGGATACGAGGTGATACGTGCCCCTTGTGTATTGTTCTTTTTCCTAATTTCCGAATAAATAAAGAAAACAGTGATATGTCATCAATACCTCCGCGATACCTCAAATCCAAACCACTCCCCTGGATTCCCGATACCTTGAGACCACACGAAGCCACGAAGAGAGGGAGGCAGTCCTTGTCTCACCGCGCCGTCGCCTGTCTCGTCGTGTAGGCACCGCCGTCGCTTCTCACCGTGTAGGCATCCGGCGCCACCAGTCTTGCCATACAAACACCGGCGCCACAGCCCCTTTCCCCGGATCTGCACCCGTGGTGATCACACCGGCCCCATCTGCTCCGGTGAGTTCAATTTCTCCTTCCCCCACTCCATCTACTCCTCCCACCTCACCAGCCCCTGTCCACTGCCAGACAGACTTCCCTCATCCTCATGGAACAACTCCAACAGCTTCTGAATAATACTGTAGTAGATATAGAGGGGCTGCTGAAGGGAAGGAATCTTTTAGAGGGTAGTGTAATTTATGAAGAAATTTTAGAGGGATGGATAGAAGGGACGCTAATAGTGTTTTAGAGAGGAAATATAGAGGAGCTGCTGGAGTTGCTAACGCCCTCTGCTTGTGCCCCCTTTCTGAGTTGCTGTCTGTGCATCCCCATCCATTTGCTCTGCTTGTTTGCTGAGTTGCTGTCTCTTATATTGCAGGCATGGACAACACAGTATTCCTATATTCTAATGAAACCTAGGAATAATTAATTATCTGTATGTTTGCTGATATAATATATATTAAATTCTAATGAAACCTAGGAACACTTTATTATTTTCTGTATGTTTAATGATATAATATATATTTAATACACACACACACACATGTGTCTCCGTATCGGTGTGTTGGCAAAATTGCAAATCACGGTGTTGACATGTCATGTACCTAAGTCGGTGTTGCCGTATCGGGGCAACCTAGCTGCCAACTGCCACCAATCCTTGCAACATAGAGGCAAACCACAACCATGCACGAGCACGGCTACTTTGGGATTGTGCCTCACAGGTATACGGTCAGTGGCACATTCATTGTCCAGGATCAAAGTCATGTAAACCCCTATGTTATTTTATTGCCTTGGGTATTTACCGATGTGGAATTTGAAGTTTACAAATAAAAAGGAGCATCTCAGAATATTATCCCCAATGTATTCTTCACTGGCAGCCTTACCTCAAAGTGCAAGGATGAATTTAGAGGTAACACATCACTGATGCTCCCATTTTTTTTTAAAAAAAACTGTCATAACTTTCTTTCCAACAAGATGTAGATGCTAATTTGAAAAAAAAAATTACTCGAGGTGCATCAGTTTGCTAGATTTGTTTCCATCTATGATGAAAGCTGCGCCATGTTGTGATTTTTCCTTTGTGAATTTTAAATATGGAAGAAACAAGCCGTTTTAACCAGTTCACAATTGGGCAATCGAAACATCAAAACATAACTTTGATCAGTTCATTCAGTTGTTTCATGTTCTATCAAAATCCATTTAGTTGTTTCAAGTTCTATAAAATTCAATGTCATGTAGTTTGACACTTGGCTGTTGTGAATGCATAAGACTCACCATGATCATCGACTTTTTTTATTACATCAGACAAAAAAAATCTTAATTTTAAATACTACATTAGACAAAAAAAGGGAATTTTAAAAGCAGTAAAAGGTCAGGAATGCCTTGGATCTCAGTAAGTAATGTCTTCTTCAATACTTGAGAAGTTGCAGAAAGATAACGCAGACAATAACTGCTTCATCGATCCAGGACTTTAAACACAAAGCCACAAACAAAAGAACAAACCAGCAAAGGAAGACGCGCGAGAGCATCTCAGATTACATATTCCCCCAACGGTTTCTTCACTGGTAAACCTCAAAGTGCAAGGATGAGTAAACGTGGATGTAACATCACCGGTGCTCTCAACAACCGCATAGCAGCTGGAACCTGAAACCTGTCAGCATCAAACAAACGGAGATCTAGATGGGTCGGGTCGGGTTTTGCATCGACCCGGACTACATCAGGGATCCAATACCCGACGGTGCCCTGGCTTGACCCACACCCGAGGATCGGAGGAGGAAGAGATCAGATCTGGAGTAGGGAGAAGATGCAAACCGAGAGGAGATCGATCTGGAGTGCCACCGCGCGCCGCCGTGAGGAGGAAGATGGCCACCGCGGCGCTGCCGCATCGGCCGACCTCCGCGGAGAAGAGGGCCACCGCGCGCAGCCATGGCGAGGAGGAAGAGGGCCACCGTGGCGCTGCCGGCAGCTGTGTCCCAGTGGATGTGGATCACAAGTATTCACAACCAGGTCGAGAAGAAGAACCAGAGGGAATCGAGTTACTTTATACTACGTACTTACTTCCTCTTACAACGAACAGTATCGCACACTTGTACCCTTCAACTCACTGGTTGCATAACCCACATGGCCCAACACAACAACATCAGCCCAACACACCCCCCAGCGGCCCAGCCCATAAGTCCTGACATATTGCAGAACAGCAGAAGTGCTAATTTGAATGCTTCATTCGAAACAGTGATTCCTTTCCATCTTCTAATACATGACACCGGCCTGCCATTGTTTGTCGTCGAATCACCATCTCCGTGTGTCGTCCGCCGCCAAATCGCTCTCCCAGTGTTGCAGACTGCCTCGTTGTCCACCTCGTCGCCGGACGACGCATCGCCGACCCGTGTCAGTGGCGTCAAAGGCCGGCGCAACCCCATGGATTTGTGGTGCACGGATAAGTGAGGGTGAGGAACTAAAGTAAGAAAGAGAGGAGATGTGTGCTGAGTGGCAGTGGGGACGCAGGGTCTTGCTGTCTCGGACCGGGAGTGAAGCCACAGGGATTAGGGTTGGGAGTTCGGAGTGTGATGGAGACGGGTGCTGGCTAGTCATAGGATTTTCATCCAATGGCTGGGATCGGGGCGAGTCGGGGCAAAGGCTGATCCGAACCTGGCCAAACTAGAACCGAGGACCTGATTTGAACTCCACTCAGTTGTCGGATAGAATTGAGGCCAGATGAGTCAGGTGTGAATCTAAAGTGCGAAACATGCAAGGGTGGTGACGTGATGGCTATGCTTCTTTTTTAGAGGTAGCGTCCAAACCCTAACAGGGGAGTTGGGCCTGGCAAGTTCGTCAACCTCCTCACGTAGGCCTTGTTTTACCATTTGGGCTGACATCTGCAACAAAAAAGAGCGTACATTTCATGCCCACAAAATGGAAACATCATGGAAATCTACCACTAGGGAGGAGGGACGGGGATTAGGAGAGGGAACACACCAAGGCCCAAGCCCCAGCCAGGGAAACCACGGCAGAATCTGACACTAGACATGAGCACCGCATCAGTGAGTCTAGGCTCGCCGAAGCCAGATAGCCCCAGCCGAGGAAACCACGGCAGAACCTGCCACTAGGCACGAGCACCTCATCACCGAGTCTAGGCTTGCCGAAGCCGGATTCAAGCAACCACCACAAACTCACCACCGTAGACCAAGGGTAGCAATGTCGCCGACGCCCTAGGATCCACAGGGCACATCTCACGGTGGATCTGACTTGCACGCTAGATCCGAGCGCTGCCGTCCACACACGCCTCACCAGAGCAAAACGACCGTCACAAGGCACGGGACTGCACCAACGGCAAGCCCGCGACCGCAACAGCAGAGGGGAGGTGAAGGGAGGGGCCCCCCGCTGCCACCGGTGATCGTCAGCTAGGGTTTATGGGGAGCGATTCAAGGAAAGGACAGTGTTGCTCCCAAGTAGTCCTAGTAGAGCAAAGGTCCCCTCAGGAAGAAAGTATAAAAATATTGTTCAAAACTGTTTTAAAATCTTTGAGAAAAGCCACTTAAAATCTAATTAAAGTAAATACAAAATGTTGTAGCATTTGACTTGTAAAAAAATAAAAAAATTTCTAGTGGTAACTTTGAATTTAAATTTAAGCTAAGAATGCCGTCGAGCTTCTCTTCTGTGTAATACTAATTGGAAAAAAATATATATATAGGGGAATGGGCTAGCCAGCCCCACATCCCACCGCCCCCAATTGGAGCCGAAGCCCCCCCTCTCTCTAGAATTCTCTTGGCTCTTTCTCTTTTCTTTACCAATGGAGGTCTCTGGTCCCTAGCCCGTGCTCCTCCTCCCAGCCCGTGCTCAACTGACACCTTCGCTCCTGTTGAGCCCAATTGAACCGCTTAATAAGTTTGAAGAAATTAAACATGTTATACTATCTTGAAGAAAAACTATGACATGAAGAAGTATGAAAATGATGTACAATAGCCTAACTTCCATAAGACAAAATGAGCTACCGATATTTCAACTCAGAAGAAAAAAAAAAAACTGCCCCCCTATATTTCTTCCCACTGTCAAAATGAGACAAACTTCACAAGGATGGTAATTCCATTGAGAAGGATCAGCGGAAGCCTCAAATATTGCGCTGCGTATATGAGGCCAATGATCTGCCCTTTCAGGGTTTTTGCTCCATGCATACCTCTAACGTCAGAGAAGCTCCATCCTTTGGGAGAAAGAAAGCGGTCTTCATTCAATATGGCCAAAGCATTTGCAATAAGAAGAAAAGCGGTCCAAAGCCCCATTTCTGCAAAACATTGGTCATTGGTCACAGGAGGAGCGCATGCTGCAAAAATATCCTTTCTTACACATATAACGGCTCAAGTAATGGTTTTTATGCTCGTAAAACATATTCTTTTATCTATGGTTATCCATAAACGAAAGAAGTGTCTCTTTATTCCTTAATATTGATGAGCGAAGAAGGATCCTTTCTTACTGTTCTCTTAAAGTGATGTTTCGGAATATTTTTCCCCTTTTCTGTTCACAAATTTAACCATCATTACATAACAGTGCAGAAAATCACAAAAATAATCTATTGAAATATCTTATTTTTGATGGTAGCAATGGAAATGTGAGTGCATAGCAAGCATAATCAATTATGCATTTTCTGTATTACTACTCTGACATATAGATCAGGACGAGGGAGAAACAACATGAACTGCTACACTACAATTGATTCAGGAAATCATGAATCCAGCCTACGACTGTTGATTACTGGGGCTAAAATTATCAGACTTTATTATACATTTATACTGATAAAACCTAACGCAAAGTGCAGAGGGTGCTCTTTTGTTAAGGTCCGTTCCCATAATCCCATGTCTATTTTTGGCGTAGCAGCAAATTACCGAATAGCAATAACCATGAACCTCGTAAGAACCTTTACACCATAAGTCAATACCCAATAGCAATCACACACAGGCACGCATCACCTCTCATTTATCAATTATCAGACGCTTAAAACTTTTCCTTTAAAAGAAACGAACTGGAGAGACCTTTTACTTTGCGTGGAAGGAACCTAACCAATCTATAACAGGAGCAACACAAAGGTAGGAAGCCGGCGTATTTCCTCTTGATATCATGGCAAATTTGCTCCGAACAACCAAGCATGTCAAGATCATGTGGAGCTAATGGGGGAAATGCAAAATAATTAAAAAAAGCTAAATAAATCCATATATACCGAGCAAACCCTTGGCCTCTCGCCTCCCTTGGACCGCGTCGAGCTCTTCCCGCCGATCGGAAGACCACGGGGCGGAGGACACCGCGCGTGCCTTCTTCTTCTTGGCGAGTTTGTCGCGCGGAAGCCGCAACGGCTGGTCGGGGGAGACGAGCGGTGGGCGGCGCAAGGGAACTGCGAAAGTGCGGACCAGAACGAAACGCGGTAAAGAAAATCTTTTTTTTATGTAAAATGACTCCGAAGCCAGGCAGGAGGCGGACTTCGACCTGTTCCGCAAACGCGGCCCGCTTGTATTCTCTCTAGGCCCAATTGACAAGCGGCGGTAGGCCTAGATTGGTAAAAAAGCATATTTATCCGGCCCAGTCCAACGTCGCCCGCCCTACTGGGCGGTGATTTCCCGTGGACCGCCGCCTCCGCTGCGCGGCTCCCTCCCTACACGCGGGCCGCCGCAAGGAGTCGTCATCCCCGTCGCCGGCTAAGGGTGTGTTTTCCCCCAACCTGGATCATCCAGGATGATTTTTGGGATGGATCAAAAGTATGATGAATCAATGCTAGAGGCTGTGTTTGGTTGCTCCAGAAGCATGGTCCACCCCTTTTCCCCTGCCGACCATCTCCTTCTCCCTCATTCTCACCGCCCCAGCCGGCCAACCCCCACTCGCTCTCCTCCTCTGCTCCTCTCGGTCTCCCTCCTCGGCTGGCCGCCCGTGCCGTCGCCGCGCCATCCCGCCGCCGGCTCCACCTCCTTCTGGATCGAAGCGACCAGGACGGATGGATCCAGACAATCCTAACCAAATAAAAATGATGTCGTCCTTGACGGGACCATCCGGGACGGTGAAACCAAACACACCCTAAGGCGCTAAAAGCATCTGAGGTATGCCGCTTTACATGCGTTCTGAAACCATTAGAGCATGTTAATACTGGACCCAATGGATGCTCATTTACCCTGCATCAATAGTGCAGAAATTAAAATATAAGAAAAATATAAGAAGTAGAATAACGATTGAAAAGTGAATGAATAAGTTGAGTAGTTAGTAGCATTAGACATGTCCATACATCCGAATGATGAGATCTAGTAGGTTCTGTCACTCTACAAGATGGTAATCACTCCAAACGATGGTACTCCCTTTGTTGTAGTCGTTTTAGGCTAGTTAGCTTTAAAAATTTATCCATAAAACTTTTAAACTATTTAGGTTGAGAACATAAAAAATAGATAGATTCGTTTTGAAAGAACTTTCATAATATTATAATTTTAATGCGTAAAAAATTTAAAAGTTTTTTATGGTCAAAGTTCAATTTTGGAGACCGTGCTAATGTCCAAAGTAACTACTATTTCGTAACAGAGGGAGTAATTGCATGAGAGTTAGCTTAGGGCACAAGATACTTATACATCAAGTCATCAATATTCCTAAGGAGAGGATGTTGGCGTGTCACTAGTCTCTAAACAGAAAATTATATTACAACACAAAAATGCTTACATGTGCTACATGTGCTTATATTTTACCAATCACACTAAGCACAGGTGGAGGATGCAGCTTGAGAATCTAGTTTATTTTGTTGGAATGTATCGCGCCATCTAAAACCCAAAATTTTTGGGCTTGTTCTATGTACTCAATGGGGGCGTATGAGAGAGAGAGAGAGACAAAATTCTTGTTTGGGTTACAACCCACCCAGCTCAAATAGGGTGTTCGCCTTGCCAAGCATTCTTTAAGCATTGATGCTCAATTAAATGTCTCTTCTCATCATTCGAGTACCAGATACTATTATTTTACATCTCTTTATCCACCATTGTACACGACATTACTAGCCGCATAAGTTACATGTAAAAAATTTCTTTTCTTCAGAGACTAGCAGCTAAAATTGATGTGATCATGTGAGGGAGCGACAATGCTAGTTTACAAAGATTTATTGATCCGACTAAACTACACCATGTGTCATTCTATACTGTACGTAGCAGCTTATTCTACAGCGGACAGACAGAGCATAACACATTATTGTTACGAATCCATGATCTGTCCATGACAAAGAATTAGAAACATCAAGAACATGGGAGTGTATGGACTAACTACAAGCTGCAGTGCGGCACCCATGAAGAGTTTTCATCCTGACCGCTCCTATCAACTACTCGTAGCTCATGATGATACATTAGTCGGTCCTTCAAGTAATTCAGAATCTCTTTGCTTGTTCCATCTTTTCCTGGTATGAACATTTCTATGAGAATGCGCGCATTTCTCTGTCCCATTGCCTCAAACTATATGTGTTGCCAGCCTAGGGAAAAAAATCAGAATGGCTGGTCTTTTGTCACTACTAGGATTTCCTCTATCTGGCAATCTCTGTCATATGGAGGAAGTTTCATCTCCATCCATGTCACAGCTGCTGAAGCTGAAGTACACTTGAAAACTGGATCATGTCCTTCTGAGACTTATCTGTTTCACTACCTCACCTTCTGCACCTTTTTGCACAGGCATCCAGGGATAGGATTTGAATAGAAGTATTCCTCTTGTCTTGGACTTTCACCAGGTAATCTATCATATGGACCTCCCAGTCTGTTTTCATGATGCTTCCTTGCTTCACTTTGGAATTCACTCCAGTTTATGGAGCCTTCGTCGAGCTTGTCAATGAGCTCCACAAACTTCAGCCTGCAGACATAAAAAACATTTAGGGCGTGGAATCAAAAAATGAAAACCTGAGCTAGTCCCTCTAGAAACGCACCTGTCAGGATTTATAGTCTTTCTGAACCCTTCAAATCTTCTGTGACCCTGCACTGCTCTGGCCATGTTCCCATCATATGTATACACAAAGACATCACTCTGCAGGGCCACGATATAATCCACAGCGGCTAGCCTGTTCTGGAACAACTCGAGAGGCTCCAATTCATCTACTGTGGCTAGAGTGTAGTGTGTGTAGATGTTTGGATATTCAGTCCTCAGGGCGTCCATGCTATGCGCACCGTAAATTTCGCCTGCGACGATGTATATCTTGGTGGTGGAAGGGTAGCCCATGGCCTTAAGGAACACTGCAGCTTCACGAGGAGTCATGGGGCAGCCGCCTTGGAGCCGCTTCTCCTCGCTGTTGATTTCCTTCTCTTTCCAGTGCCTCACCTTGAGCCGCATATCTGTCAACTCCTCTGCCTCGTGAAGTGTCAGGTTGTGGTTGCACCCGGTGAAGGACAGCATGTCCTTCTCGTATCTGTCAACCCACAAGAAAAAAAGAAGGCAAATGGAGGCTTACTGATTTGCAAATGTTTTTGAGGTAGTCATCTGCAGAAAATGATCATTTTGAGGTTTCAATCACCTTAAGTGAAGTGCGATATAATGTTCAGAACCATTCCTCAGTCTGTCAACCAGGGTGCTGCCTAGCTTTTCTATCTCTTTTTTGTACTGAAGTGCTTTGTAATTTGCACGGCAACGAAGTCGTTGCAGCGAAGGAGCGAGGCCGTTGTTAACAATCCGCGAATCTGTATGGGTGAACCTCACCACCTTGAATTTCTTCAGTATCCTTGCGAAGTCTCTGTAAAAGGAAGCCTGCGCAATGGAGATAACAATCCATCAGCCTGTTCATCACATGACTGAATTTCTAAGTTGCTGAAATCTATAGTCAGCGATGTCTTCGATTCGTACCCTGGACCAGGAGGTGGGTGCTCTCACATAGGGTTTCACCCTTCTGTAGGCTGGTGGAAGTGAATCCACAATCACAATGTCTTCCTTCAATGTCTCCTTGAAGTGTTCGATATCAAATATATCTTTGAAATCACTGCATTCAGGGAGCAATTCTCAGCTTAACCTGGTGTTTTCTACAGGATGACCATGAGCATGCTAAGGTACAGACCTGGGATCAGTCCAGAATGACTGATGATCCAGAGTGGGGATTACTAGTGACGCGTTCATAATCTTTGCCACTGCAACCATATCACTTATCTGTTAAGAATAATTTTAGAGGAATATGAGTCAGCTGAACGGCATTGCCATTATCAAGGATTCACACAGGTGTATATATATACATACGTACCCCCATTCTCATCTGATTTAACCCACCGTTTGCGTCAATAATTAGATAGCCAACGGTTGCATTGTTAGTTCCTGCAATGAGCACAAGAGACACTAGAAGGTTAGGAAGAGGAGGCTGGAGCATGAAGTGAACGACAGCGAAGGAAATTACTGCGATGACTCTTTGGGCGTTCAATGCACTGACTGTAACCCTCAATGTCTGGCTTCATCCATATCTCAGGTATCTGTCGATGTTTTAAAGGAAACTTCAGTAAAGTCGAACCGAGCACAGCACAACATGTGAATGAATGTCTTTCCTATTTAGCTGAACATAAACACAAGTTTTTTTTTAATTTTAATTTGGAAATTACACAACACTGCTTTTTTCTGACAGGCCCCGCCAGCCATGTCCTAAACATACTTACATCGTGAATCTTGTCGTCCCTACCGGGCCAGGAGCAACACATTTTTTTTTCTCTTTCCATATATATATTTTCCCTAGCGGCTTTACGACGGCGGCGGGTTCTCCCCGTCGCTACCTCGTTGGAGGCGTCGTGGTTGCCGTTTTGCGCTTTGGGTTTTCGCTGGGTCTGCTACTCTAGGAGTCGTTTGTTGTTGTGTGAGTGTTGGTAGTGTTCCCCCTTCTCCCTCATCTGTATCTCTCTCTTTGTTTGGCCTGTGGCTTAGGTGGCACTGGTGGGGCTGCTTTCCTTTCTCTCCCCTATGGTGTTGTGTCCGGCATTGGCTGGGGGTGTGTCTGGCTTTAGCCAGGTTGCAGCGGAGCGCTGCGGTTGTACCCCGTGCTTGCACGGCCTTTTTATTTTGCTTTCTCCTGCTAATCAATGAATTAGGACGGTAGTTCTCCTGCCCCTTCTTAAAAAAAAAAGATCCCGAATTCCCGATTGTTCGTCAATTATTTTTTTCAAGAAATTCCTGGTTGAATTCTTGCTGTGTAAGATGTACCGACAATGTCAGCACGTCTACCAGAGACAAGAGATTGAAAGGAGAGCCTCATATAACATTTAAAAAGATGGAAGATTGCATATTTAAAGAATCAAATAAACTCAACTTTTAATTAAAAATAAATTCTTATATGGCAAAATCTTGCACATAAATATAACTTTTATCGACCAAAACATCTGCTATGAATGTCCTAATCCCCCTTTTCACCTCACTTTTTTTTAGACAACCCTTTTCACACAGGTTGAAAGTTGGAATGCTTAGCATTTGACAATGATATTAAGGAGAAAGCAACTAGACCACAGGCACCAACCCATGTCACTCTTACACATTTCACTCACCTTACACGCTTCACTGTAAGCGGCCCTCACTGGCTCAGCTTCAATAGCGACCGGAAAAAAAGAACAAAAATGCAGATGCATCTCGTATGTGGTGACAAAGAAATACAGTAAAGAACAAGAAAGGTGCTGGCATAATGTATCTCTCTCTTTTTCCCCGGGAGATAAATGGGGATAACGTCTCTTTACTGAAAAAATAATTTGACACTCAATTCATAAGTCTTTTATCTCAGGTCAACAGTATGTGGGACAGTTCATGTCTATAAAAACAGACTAGGATTGGAATTTTAATGTGAATTTGTCAACCTATAACATTTTGTTTACATGCTTCTTGGGCCATGTGTATAAGGCTGGGAGAATGGGCCAATGGGCAGCGGCGGAGGGATCCTAGAGTAGTGGGCGGTTGGTGAGATGGCAATACAGATCGGACGGTGCAGAGGAGGTAACACGAGATGAATGGTTCAGATCGTAAGTTGGTAGTATCACCAACACGGCCATTAGACGATTTAAGGTAGTAAGTACAGATAGAGATAGAGATATGGATAGAGATATGGGGTAATCTAAGTTGATGACCGTCAGGACGTCATGGACAAAAATGTGAATCGAATTCTGATAATTCTGTTTATCTCTGGACTCTGGAACTCACATCTGCTCGATTCCGATGACTCATGCTGACAAAACACAAGTCGTCACCGATCCGTTCTCCCATATACCCGATCCGCAGCGTACAGGGATTCAGACACGCCTCGGCCTAACTTATCTTTACACCAGTGGCCAGCTTCTGTCATTGGGAAGCAACCGTACTTTCTTCGGTGCGTTTCGATCGTTCCATCACAAAGCTAAAACGCTCAAAACTCCAAAGGGTTTCAAAGTTATCTCGCCAAACTTGTGTGCATTATATCTAGCTCCCATCAAATATTCTTACGTCCTGACTGTGTCTGCCCCATATTCATCTAGCATCGGCTCGTGAGTGATACCCTAAAATGGAATTCGATAAGTCCAAACTCACAAACAAATTCAAATGCACGAAAAAAAAATCTCACACTAAATGATAAAAATTTGTTTTTTTTCCCAAAATGATACATGTATATATTCATAGTATGTTATTGATTGAAAAAAGATGCACGTATAATTGGTTACTAGTACTAGTTAGTTAACGAAATGATCGGTTGTAATAAAAGGACTTGACCGAGCGGTTAACGGCGAGATGCACGTACGCACCGGAGGCTCGGGCGGGCGGCGCGTGAGAGCCGTCAGGTTCTCCTCCGTCCACCCCATCACGTCGGCGTCGGCCACCTCCACCCTCTGCACGAGCCTGCCGACCTCGTCGCCATCGCCGCCGCCGCCGCCCGTGCCACCGCCGCCGCCGCCGCGTTGGGAGCCCAAGAAGCCGACGACGGCGACGAGGCCGAGCAGGCACAGCACGACGGCCCTCATCCAGGCCTGGCCGGCGGGGCCGCCGGCTGCCCCCCACGCGCGCCTCCTCCGCGCCAACAGCAACGCCGCCCTCCCGCTGCAGGGCGTGCCGTGCCCGTGCCCGTGGCCGCCCTCGTCGTCGCCGGCGCCGAATGGGTCGAGGGCGCCGCCGCCGCAGTCGTCGGCGTGCGCGTCCACGCGCTCGATGTCGTTGAGCCGCCGGCGGTGCGGGCCGGGGCTGGTTGTGGAGGACGACGACGAGGAGGAGGTGCAGGTGGTTGCCGCGGATGACAGCGTCGCGGCCGCGGCCATAGCCCTGCCAGGGAACCACTGGGGCCTGGATTGACCGCGCGGTTTTGTCCCGCGGGGCGCCTAAGAATAGGATCCCCGCGGGCGACTACGAGGGAGGTGAGTGAAGGGGAGAAAAGCCCGGGAAAGAAACTGGACGTGGTGGCCTCGCGCTCTCTCTTTCTCTCGCCAACCGCCGCGCCGCGCCGTGCCAGGGCGACGGGGTGCGCGTCCGCTGCGTTTTTGTGCCTCGCTTGGCGTCGCGAATGCGAAAGCGAGCGATCGCTCAGTTTCGTGCACGCACGCTGCGCGTGGTTCGTGCTCTCGTCCGGGTTTTTGGCTGCGGACGCGCGGAAACTCTTGTGGTGGCGTGCGCGTCGGCGTCGGGGTGCGCTCGCGCCTGACATGGTAGTATAAGCGAAAATCAACGCTGCGTACGTAGTACATGCACTCGTTCAAACTGACGATTACACTCTTGAGATCCATGCCGCATGATCCCAAAGTTGGCGTAAATCTTAGAATGGATCCAACGGCTCTTCAAATATAAACCGTAACTTCATGCACACGTGGAAAATCGATACTCACATTTATAACGGTTATTCATCTTCCCATATATACGTCGGTACCCATATCCATAATCACCATATGGACTTAGGATTCGTGCTCCGACTCCATATTTTCAATTTCGAAATCAATAGGTCATCCTTTAGGATGCAAGTGGGAAACCTTGCGAGTAGCCACTTGCTCGCTCTAGTTTAATAGAATTGCACCACTTGTCTACTCTAGTTTATTAGAAAAACGAGCAAGGTGATCCGCGCGTTTGCGCGGCTAGATTTGTGTTAAGATATAAATAATATATCAAATTAGATTTAGGGTTTATCTCTAATATATAGATCAGCTTTATTAATTTGTTATAGAGGTTAATATTGACCGCTAGATTTACATAATAATATCCATATTCAACGATGTAGATTTTTCTTTTTTCTATGATTAACGGGCTCAATATACTCTAACACTAGCGAGTAGTCACTTGCTCGCTCTAGTTTATTAGAAATGCACCACTTGTCTGCTCTAGTTTATTAGAAATGCACCGCTTGCCCGCTCTAGTTCATTAGAAATGTATAGTGCATTTCTAATGAAGTTAACAAGATTGCATTACCAAGATTTTTCGGTGCGGTTCAATTGGAGTTCGTTGGACCCAATCCGATGCCCACCGGATGAGTCCAGTGGAGGACAATGGCCTAGGCACCCGAATATTTGATTTTTGTGCTTCTTCGGACCCAATCTAGGATCCTCGAAACTAGTTCGCTGATTATCAGACCTAATCCGCTTAGGATTGTCCGTTTTGTATTTTTCCGTATTATCAAAGTTCTTTCCATAGTTAAAAATTAAGTGTTGTGCATGAAAATTGTAGAGAATTTTGAGACACATCTTTTCATGTAAACAACTTTTTTATCGACGGAAAAAATTATAAAAAATAATGCAGATGTGAAACAGCATGCACTTACAAACCTGAGGTATTTACTTGACCGTACGACCGGGGCATTTCGCTCTCGCACGGAGGGATATCTTTATACGGAGCATACGCGAGTCGCGAGTATGGAAAGGTTCTTCGCTTTGTACTCTAAAGAGGCGTGGAAAGTCTAGATGTAATCTGTATCAGTTTATATACATCTTGTGCTATGTCTAGCTCCGTTCCTTTCTTCTTTTGCTAGCTGTCACGAACTCACGATCAGGTCGACAGTTACCAAAGATGAAAGAAGGAAGAGATTCGTCTATACTTCACTTCACATCTGATCAGCTGAGCCCAGCTGAGAAAGGAAAACCGAAGGGATTTCGCGCTCTCGATCGGAAACACCAGGTTGCGCTGTAACCGTTTTTTTGGCCATTATTCAGGTTACACGGCAGCTCGTTACGTATAAGGCTTCTCAGATCGAGCCATGAGAATCTGCGACGGTTTTTTTAGCAAGAATTTGCGACATCTCTGACACTGAACATGGAATGTCCTAAAGGAGTAGGAGCTACCGCAGCCGTGCTTGGTGCGCCAAACTGTCTTTCAACTATGTATATATATACACATACATACATAAATATTTCCCGCCTGATCAGAGAAATGGTTGATGCATGTGATTCTGGTCGCTTACGGATGCTAGAAACACAGGATTTTTTTCGACGAACGTCACACAATCAGTACTTACTCCCGGGGTCACAGATAATACGTACGTGCATGCTAATCCAAAATTTGAAACAGCTATCAACACCTTCCTATATGTATAGAACGGTTACATAAATGTATAGTTTTTTTTTATTTATGATGAGTATTTCACAATGTTCTCGGATCCTTGTGTTGAAATTTCAGTTTAAATGAGTTTTTTTTATTGATTTGAGGCAAAAACGGGTTTATCGGATCCTGAAGCTCATAGGACCAATTCTGGTGGCCTACATTGCATTACCAAGAATTTTCGGTGCGGTTCAATTGAAGTTCATTGGACCCATGGCCATCGAATGAGTCCGACCGGATATCTAGTTTTTGTGCTTCTTCGGACCAAATCTAATGCCCTCGGAACCAGGTCTGCTGATTATTAGACCTAGTATGCTTAGGGTTGTCCGTTTTGTAGCTTTTCTTATTTTTGGAGGTCTTTCTATAGTTAAAAAATTAAGTGTTGTGCATGAAACTTGTAGAGAATTTTAAGACACATTTTTTGTGTCGACAACTTTTTATATACAGAAAAATCATAAAAAATAAAAAAGCTGTTGTGCTGGGAAGTGGGTGAAAATGGGCAACTTATGTGATTTTGCAAATGCTCTTATTTGTCTTCTAGCTAATAAGTAATTCATGATGATAATGGACTAACATTCATATGACCAAGGTAAATTTAGTTTTTGGATGGACTAACCTACGTGATACAAGTTCAAATGAATCTTGGTCGATGACATGTTGGGATGCGAACCGAAGGGTTTGGAGTTTAGAATGACAAGAAGGTCACACAGGACGATCGGACTCGGACTTGGGGATCACAATTGACGTCGATGATAGACTTAGCCAACATGAGGATCTGAGGCTCGACCAGCGGTGTAGTCATCCGCCAAGTGTTCAATCCTTTGCTCGGAAGGCTTGTGTTGGTGATATATTGTTGGAGTAAAGCTTCATGCTTTTATGGGACATTATGTTTGGACTTTTCAGATCCTCCTTTCACCATGAACATAACCATAACTTGATTTCCAATCACAAACACAAAGCGTTGGGGCTTGATCCTGTGCGTCCTCGACAGCATCACCATATGTTCGATGGTTTGTCTGTGAGGGGTTTCTGGTGTGAAGAAGCTGGAAATTTTTTATAATTCTCATTCACCCCATCTGATCGTGGTAACTCGAATACTCGATCGGTTCCACAAAAAAATGAGTGCTGAGTCATTATAGTAACAGTTTATAAATTAATTACAGTAAGATTATTGATTTAAGTTGTATTTCACAAATTGTGCTGAGTCAAAAGAAATTTTTTTAAAAAAAATGAGTGAGGCGCAGTAGTCGATTAGTCGTAGTACGTGTGGTGCACAACACTACATGGCTACATCCATAAGGCTACTGTGATATACTGGGGTCCATGAGCCTAGAGAAACAGAGCAAACGTTTTGTCACCTTTCATCGGAAGAAAAAGGAGAACAGCTAAAGTTTGGTGCCGTGCATGCATGGACGGCCTATAGTGGGAACTTAGCTAATTAGCACGGCCGGCCGCATAGTTTTCCATCGTTTAGCGTCTAAGTGGAGGTGGTCCTGCCTCCGCTTAGTGATGGCATGCGCTGTGCGCGCGAGCGCAATCTAGCTCTAACGGGGGAGTGGAGAACGATACATGTAGGGACAAGAGTCACAAGGCGATAACATGCATGCACCGATCGATACACTGATCCATCGTCCCATACGCAATTGCTTACGGGATCATCTAGGCGGTTTTGCGGCGAAATGCTGGTAGATTTTATTGCCCTCGAATATGGCCAACTACGTGCAGTGCTTCTGCGTAACTGTTTGTGCAACAAACATCCAATGCTACAAGATAGGGGGTTACTCTTTCGTTGGCTGCGCGCACGTACATGCATATGGCTTGGTCAAACCTATAAGATAAAATTTGGCTTGGTCAAATGATCTTTATGAATAGACAGATGAATAAATATAAAATCGTACTGATTTGATCTAATAACCTAAGAGCATGTGCATCAGCCCTTGTGTCAAGCCCATGCATCGATTGTTCACTCGCCAGCCAGCCCACCCGTCCGCACGCACTCATGTAGTCTGCTTATTTGAATTTTCTGCGCGCGATTTACAATATCTACAGTGAAATACAGACTCTGCTGGGAAGATCTAACTATTGCTTTCTGGTATATGAATAGAGATCGAGAAAATCGCTTATATGCCCAAAGTTGAGTGACAATCGCTTATATATACCAAAATTGGCTACACTTGTTTATATGCCCCAGAATTAAGATGAGACTTAAAAAATATGTACCTTTTTAAAAAATTGAGCAAAATTTACCATTAAGCTCATGGGAAAAGTCGCTTATATCCATGCCCTCTTATCCACCAATGAAGGCTCAATTCAAAAGCACAAAATAACATTTGAATAGAGTTATAGCTAAGCATCTCACAAAATAAATGAGTTCAGGTCCAGCTCGTATCTGATTAGTGATAAAAGGCACGAATAGTTTCACATCCATAGTTATACATAAGTATGGTCATCACAGCATTTTTGTGCATCCAAATTATATGTCTTCTTCTTGACCAGTCTTGACTTTAGGCTCCATCAACCGTTGATGTGCTTGCCAAGTCCCTCATGGCCTTTGTTTTCTATGAACAGTGAAGGAAAAATCAGAAATTAAGACATGTCGGTGCAAGAGGGCAGGGTATTAGCGATTTTTCCTATGAGAAAAAGATAAAATTTGATCAAATATTTGAAAAAAACATATTGTCAAGTTTCATCTTAACTTTGTAATAAATAAACGAGTACAACAATTTTGAGAAATATATATAAACGATTGTCGCTCAGCTTTGATGCATAACTTAGCTCGTGAATTGAAGCACCACGCAAGAACTCCTTCTGCAACGTACGGCAAAGAGCCTAGCTAGTTTCCTCCTTGCCTCGTGTTGGCTACGGAGGAGAGTATTTCGCATGGTACTTCTCTCCTCGTGAGTAGTCAGGACACACTCGACGTCCTCGCCCGCTCCGTTGCACGGACATGAAGAAAAAACCGGTGTTTGGCGCGGCATTTCGCGCCATCGTGTCGCTCCATCGACCTCGGCTCGATCGAGGCTGTACATGCCCTTGTTACATCTCCTTGTTACATCGATCGGTCCCGTGTGGCAAGTGAGAGTGACACTGTCACCGGCTTAGATCATACTCTCTTCGTTCTTCTTTGTTTGACGTCTTTCACTTTTGAGCACAATTTTGATCATTCGTCTTATTCAAAAAAATTATTCAAATATCATTTATTTTGTTGTGATTTGTTTTATCAATAAATGTACTTTAAACATGACTTATTATTTTACATGTTTGCACTAAGGCCTTGTTCTTTTCAGTGTATCGTTGTGTTGGCGTATTACTATAACAAATTTGAGAGCCCTTAAAATAAGATTTAAAGATTATAAAAAATAATTAAAAAATAGTTTTCGGATCTTTGGATTGACTACTAAAAGTCACGAAAAAATCGTTACAAATTATCACAACATATAGGCTATATAAAAATAACAAAATTTGTTACAGTAATACGCAACGGTACGATACGCTGAAAAGAACAAGGCCTAATCTTTAAATAAGACGAATTATCAAAGACGTATCTAAAAGTTAAATGCGTCGAATAAAAAAACGGAGAGACTACTAATACCCACCAGATGATCATTAACTCATGCCGTACGTACAAGTATCTGCAGTTTTGCGATGGTTGGTCTTGGTTGTCCGTTGAGATTAATTAATCAATGGTTTGCCTGTTCCGGCCATCCTGATTAATTAGAGCGACCCGTGTAATTAAGCCGAAAGGGGTTCGAAGCTACAAGCTCGTGCGTACAGGTGGCAATGGAGTGTGCCTTGATTGAGGTTTGGTGTGGGAACCAAAGGTCGCATCAATAGCATCGACTCATCGCGCGCGCCATCAAACAAAAGTCGGCACGGACCAATGATCATCGTACGGGCCGGATGCCTCGTGCAATACGAAAGAACAACTCAGAGAGCTGGTTATAACTGTCTTCTTTTTCTTGACTCAACAACAACGAGCTACAGCTAGAGGCGTATGGCCGGAGCCCGGAGGCCTGGATCACGCACTAGCTTGCATGTATATGTACGCATGGCTGACCTAAGTAGGGCTGATCTAAACGGCGGAACGGTTGAAACGGCTAAATTTCGAGAGCTTCTCAAAATATTTTTAAAATTTGAATCCATTTCGTTTAACTTGCTTTTCAAAGCGTTAGGACCCGCCTTCAAAATAGTGACAAAACGAACTTAAAAAACCCAAAGCACGTGTACTTTTAAAACATGGATAAACCGTTAAGCTGGAAAGAACAGAGGCTAAGTCATCTCTAAGCAGTGTCATGTCAGCGCTAATTGATGATGTGGAAGAAAAAGAGTGTGTATAGACATTTGAGCCGTCTCTTAAATAAGAGTCGACTCTACACGAGAATTAATAAACTTTGTGTGTGAGAAAATTTCCTGTAAAAATGTGCGATCATCTCTTAACATTGTACATGCTACCTCTAATGTTGTCTCTAGGTGACATGTCAATAGTTAGAAACAACTGCTGTCTCAACCATTGTACATGCTCTCATGGGAGGTATATATCCATGCTAATTAACTTTAGCACCACTGAGTAATTTTAGGTGACGGTGTTTACTGTTTAGTTCTTTCGGAATAAATTTAAGTGAGTAGTCCCGTTATGGAATTGTTTTATTGGCATAAATCTGAATTGAAGCAAGAAATCAGGGCCATGTGAGCTAGTTCGTCGGATACGACCAAAATCAACATCTACAGAGTTTGGCCAAACCATACGTATAGACAACTCAACAAAGTTGGCCTTGTCTTTCGATTGAAACATCTAAAAATTATAATTTGAAAAAAGTTGAGAGATCTTGAAAAGTTCAATAAATTATAAAAAAATATTTTACAAACTATCAAAAAATCCACTCAAACTTTGTAGAAATAAAAGCACTATACCGTTTTATTTGTATAAAAATAATAAGCTTAGAGCGGTAACTTTTAAATTTCATTTAAGTCGTAAAGAACAAGGCTCTAAGATGCGTAGGAGTTCAGGGCTGTTGGCGATTGGCAAACGGCCTACCTTGAAGCAGGCCTTAGGCCGATCCCGTATCGACCCAAGGCGCGAAAAGAGGACCAGGCAGGCCACTCCCGGCCGTACCAACGAAGCCGCCTGACTCGTTTGCAGCGTCTTCGGGCTTGACTAGGTCAAACCCGTGCGACACCGTGTCCCTCCCGGGCTATCCCGTAGCCCGGGAGAAGGTCCCTCAGGTGATCCGCTCGCTCGTGGGCAGGTGGCGACAGCTGTCATGACCCGCCATGCTTTCTCCGGACTTGACCGGAACACACTGTATCTTCTGGGGACCCCCTGTCCGGGAGAGTACGCGCGGACAGTCCGTCTTGTCGTTTGCCCTCTTTGGCAGGCGGCAGATGGTTGTTGCGCTACGCGACGCCCCCAACGGGTGGCGCAGAGCTGGCTCGGTCCAGTCAAGGCCATATTGGGGATAAAGGAAAAGTGCTTTCCCTCTAAAGAAGTTCTCCCCCTTTGAACAGGCATGTCAAGACAAACACGTGTTCAGTACTAACCCGACCGGCTTCTCCCTGCAGGCTCGATACTCGACAGGACCCTAGAACGAGACAAGAACCTCGCCACTAAAGCAAAGACCAGCGCGGGGCCCGCCGTATCAGCCTCGGGCGGCCCACGGCGTCTATAAAAGGAGGATTCCTGGACATTGCAAAGGACGGCCAACTCAACACCCGGAATCCCTGATCCGATTCCACCTGGTCCAAGCACAAGCAACATAGGCATCCGAAGCTTCCTCCACGAGTAGCCTTAGCCTTTAGCTGTCACCACTGTAAGCTCGGGATCGGCGCCTCCAGGTCCGATCCCAGCACCTCTGTACTGTTTTCCACCATATAGTCAACAAGACTGGAGTAGAGCTATTACCCGGCAGTGGGGGCTCGAACCAGGGTAAATCACTCGTGTCCCCACGATTTGCATCGTTCCTCTCTGCCTTCCCACCGTACGAAGGATCTGTACCCGGATCACCTAGTCGCACCAGGCCCTTGTCCGGGAAGACCGCGCGGCCCTAGCCTTCCGCAGGCTTGGCCGCCACCCGGGCTGCTGAGAAGGGTTGTCGTTGGCCCTCACACCAACTACAAATTCGTCTGCCGGTCCGTGGACCCGCTGCTCTTCAGGAGCGCAATTCCCAGACACCGACAGCTGGCGCCAACCGTGGGGCCCATGGCTAGCCCTCAGCACTCCGTTCCCTCGGACATGCCTGAGGTTCCGAGCTCCGGCCCTCCCCCTCTGCCGGTGTGGTGGCGTCTGGGCTCGCTGCCCCCCTCGCCTCTCCCCTCTCCGGGAGGTGTTGGTCTGGGTCACGCTCGCCCCGGCAGCCGACGGGTGTTCCGGCTTGCTCGTGGGAGGTGCCCCTCGGCGTTGGTGGCGAGCCCAGTTCGTGGGTTCAGGGCGCGGGCCCTTGGTGGTCTTCGGCGTTGCTGTGGTAGTCTTCGGCGATTGGCTTTGGGGTTCTCGGGCTTGCGTCGTGGCGGGTGGCTCCGGTGTCCTCACCGGGTCTGTTTGGAGGTCCGCCGGCGTTGACTGCCCTTGCTGCTCTGCTTCCCTGTTGCCCCTCTTCGGGGGAGCGGTGGTGGCCTCGGGATCGGCTGTGCTCTCTCGGCGTCCCTGGCTTGGGCCCCCTGCAGTGTGGCTTTGGGAGCGGGTGCGTCGGGCGAAAGCCTTGCCTTTGCTTCGCGCTTGGGCGGCGATGGCGGCGCTTCAGCGTCGTTTCCCTCTCTGGAGGCATTGTCGTGGTCGCCACTGCGCTCCTGAAGCCCTTGAGCGAAAGCTCTGCATCGGCGGCGCTTTTGTGTCGTTCCCTTGTTGAAGGCGACGCCTCTGCAGTTCGTTGGTCTTCGCCTCGGACTTCCTTTTGTTTGCTGTGTTGTCGTCGCAGGTGGCCTCAGGCCGTTGTACTCCTCCCCCTCCCCCCTCTCTCTTGTAAATATGTTTTCTCTCATACTTTAATGAAATGGCAGATCTCCTGCCCGTTAAGCTCAAAAAAAAAAAATGAACCGGAAGCAGACCGACGGAGCAATTGTTGAGATTATAGTGGGTTGGTGCTTGGGTCCGGCGTATAACACACATACGGGTCGCTCTCCCCCGGGCCACGAGCGGTCAATTCCTGGGTCCTGGCTACCTAGACGGGCTGCGTGCGCCTGAATAAAGCAGCGCACGACGCGCCTCCGGCTTCACTTCACACCCACTGATAATCGCCTAGTGTGCAATGCATTATGCACCACCAACACCACCACTGCACGCGCACGGTGGGCGGCCCAGCGTCTCAAACAAGATTATCACACGTGCTGATCATCCGCGAGAACAAAACGCCCCTGCCTTTCCTCGCCTTCGATCCCTTTCCTTCTCTGAATATTTTGCACTCCATCTTGCATGCTTCCTACTAGTCTACTTGTCTTGTGCCTGTGCAGATGACAATGGTATTAGACATTAAAAAAGGGTTTATTTGATATATTCCATTCTAAGTTGAGAAATTAGATTTTGTCACTCCAGTGGTATACAAGACACAGAAAATCTCATTAATTTATAAACTTAGGACTGCATATATCTATCGAACCCTGACTTGAGGACGTGTACGTAGCTTCTTGTTCATCTTGCCATTCTGCATATGTTGTTGATTACTACGAGGTACAGCTAAACAACTACGAGTGCTGCGCTTTCGGCTTCTTTGTGAGGGGAGAGAGAGACGCTACATGCTTAGTACCGCATATCTTTTTATATATACTATATAAAAACGTCCTGCTATTTGTTTCTTGCAATATTCTGAAACACGATTTTAAAAAAATGGCCCTCTCAACTATTGGTTCTATTAATTTGGAACACATGAATCAATAATTATGCTGGAATTGACAAATTTTATGTAAATTTAGTACGAAATTCATGTGATAAGTTTGGACTGAAGAACTGAGGAAACTCTTCTCTGAATTGCGAAACTGCAAAATTCATGGTAACTGACGAAATTAACACATGCTTCTCTGAATATATAGTTACCATGCATGATAACTGGCCGCCCAGGAGCTTGACTTTCTTTCAAAATTTCAGTCTTCAGACCTCACTGTACTCTGTACATGTATACAAATTAAATCATCAGAGAGCGACGTGGTATTCTCGAGTGATGGACTTAGGATAGATAGAAATCATCTGACCCGTGCCGTTGGAATGGAGAGCTCAGATATGTCTTGTAAGCACGACACATATCTGTGTTAGTAATGTCTGAACACTGTGGCTGCATATGTGTCCATCAGTCCATGTTTCCTCCGTGCCACATCAAGTCGATTGCACCGGTGAAGTGTCGTCTTCAGCTTAAGCCTCAAGACTCAAGAGGTTTTCATTATCTCCGCAGCCGCAACAGCCACCGGTATCCCTGAAGGCTCGTATTTAGTACCTCGTGATGCGTTTTCCTTTGTAAATTCTATCATGGCTTGACCAATGCACCCATGAAGAGAGAAGCAGCGTGCTAACACACAAGCACCATCCTGTGTACCATGCTGCTCGTCAGGACCGGGCCCCGCTATTTTAAGTTCCCAATGCGAAAATATAACATTATTTGTAATAGAGATTTTAAGACTCTCGTGCATGAAGTATGACAAAGTTATAAATTGAAAAAAAAAAGCTTTAAATAGGTCCATCATGAGTATGAAATAAAAATGTTAAAAAAAAAGAAAAAATAATGCGTGTTGTGGAATTTGAACACTAGCCCTACAAATTAATTACATGCATCATTCCTTACCACTAGGCTACTCATGCTATAAAATTTCTTATTGTGCATGACAAGATGTCGTATCGTTGCATATGTTGAGCTATTTGGAATTGGAGGCCCCGATGGTTCAGAGGTCCTATGCGATCGCACAACCCGTATAGGGCCTAGGCCTAGGGGCATAGCTAGCACGTTGGCACATTGGGCCATGGTCCAACCAAATATCCGTCAGCCCATCTATCACCCCCTAGTCCATACAACTAACCTAAGGTTTAAGCATCCAGGAGACTCATGTTTTGAGTTGCTACTGAATTGGCAAAAGTGTCATTTGTTTGTTTAGCTCTAAAGTTTTTTGTTGCATTAATAAAATGTAAGAAAAGTAGAAAACTTATCTTTACACCATGTATATATTAGCACTACCTTTAATTGAAATCGGCTATGATAAACTGGCACAACCTAACCTAAAATCCTGGCTACGCCACTGCCTAGGCCAACCCTGCTAATCGTAGGGCTGTTGCTCTACCACCGCACCAAATCCAAAGTAGAGTGCCTTGTACCGCTTCTCCTCCTCCTGTAACAACCCATTTTAGGGCTTGATTTTAAAAAATATTTTAAATTTTTTTCCTATAGTGGTAACACATGCACACCTATGCTGAATTTAAATACATTTTTTTATTCATTTTACCCCCCTAAAATATTTTGGCTTGGAATTTCAAACCCTACCTTTTATTTTTCCTATCTAATTTCTGCTCGAGCCACATTTTCCCCTCCCTCTCTCCCACTTGAGCTAGGTCGTCCCCTCTCCCCTTTTCCCCTCCCTCGCACCGACCCACCTGGCCCATTCAACTCGCCCAATCGCACCTCTCTCTCCCTTGCCTCCCTCCATGTTCACGGGCATCGATGTTAGCGCCACAACTGCATCGTATAACGCGATGCCCTGCCGCTTCGAGTCGCACCTTTGCACCTCCCCATGCTGCCACGCCAAATATGCTTGTCCACCCCCCTCCTTCTAGCTCCCATCCTTAAGACGTTGCCATGTCGCTCACCCCCTCTCTACCTCTCTCACCGCGCCGCCCCATCCCAATGTCGCCTGTGTCATGCCAGCGAGCCCCACCCGTGACGCATAGCCATCGTGACCCTCTATGGTCACACGTCTCTAACCGCTGCACGCATCGTCCCTAATTTCCCCTTCTGATCATTTCCCCAACCTGAGAACGCTATCGGAGCTCCATCTTGGGGTGCTGCCACTCCGACGAGTTTTGAGCTTCACTGCCAATCCCAATCAGTTCCCATTCCTCCCTTCTTCATCCCGCCCCGCTTAATCAAACCCAAGTGCCATCTTTTGCCCGGGACAAACCCGTCGCCGCTCAGCTTCGACCACATCGGTCGCCGTCCGTGCACCGTCGAGCCGGTCAAACCCCAAGGTGAGCTCCACCAAAGCCCTTATATAGGTCATCCTCCCCATGCTCTGCTTAGGGACATGTCTGCCTCATACGCTCACGCGAACAAATATAATAATAAATCTTGACAAATATACATATGAAACATATGCGGACCCTACTTAAAAAAACTGCAAAAACTTGAGAAAGCTACCAACGAACCATATGTAAGTGCTCATGAACTTTAAGGTATAAGGAAACTTAACTAATTATTGATGAAACATTGATGACCGTATTGTTTTATATTCAACCCCTGATGCAAATAAGAAGGTTCATGAGAACAAACACATAGTTCAGCAGACAAAAAAACAAGTTTCACACATACATTCGTGAGGTTCCATATGAAAACGGGGATGTATCTCTCAATGCAAATAAGAAAGTTACACGAGAACAAACATAAAGTTCAGCATACAAAAACCCAAAATTTAAATGTACATTCCCGAGATTCCATGTGAAAATTGGGATGGACCTCCTTACCATCGCCTTTTCAGATCCGTGAGCCCCCACCTGTTCTTGCCGGATTCCGGCCACCAAGCTCACCGATCATCTCGTACCGGAGAGAGGGGATAGAGAGAGAAGATGAGAAATTGAGAGAGGGGAAGACCGGAAGAGGGATGGAGAAATAGGGTTCAAGGAAATAGAGGAGGCCTACAGTGGTGGTGTTGGGCCACCATCGAGCTGTCTCGCTGACAGTGAGCTGCCGGCTACGATTCTTAAAAGAAGAAGCAAGGAAGACGAAGGCTGCAACAAATACCGTGAGAAAAATGAAGGACTGCGCATGGGGAAAATGGTGTGTTTACTAGTGGGTCCCGCCCAAAATTATTAAAGTGGCTCCACGCACATCGGCCCAGGCGGGCTCACGGACTGCATGCATCCGATGATTCGGTCGTATACAGTGGAGTGTTTTTGTTATTTCTTTGCTACGTGGCTCTGTCCTTCTGTGTAAACTTTTTTTATTTAAAAGAGGAGATGGAGCAGTAGGCTAAGATGGCAAACCTTAAGATAAAATTTTCTTATAAAATGACATGTGCCTGAATATCTCCAAAGAGTTCTACTCGCGGGGGAGTTTTTAGTTTTTGCCACTCTTTAAAATTCGCGTTTCGACATCTCTACATGACACCTGAGTCACTAACAATGAATTAGGATGGTAAAGACGAAACACGAATGGTAAAGAGAGGAAAAACCGACCAGCTCCCGTTTTTGCAAATTACAACTTATCAGAGGTTCAGAGAGTGACCTACTAACATGAAAGATTGCTACTGTTCGATCCACCGTATCGGGAGATCCATCCATCGCGCCGCATCGCCATCGCCACCAACTTATCCTTCTCGCTTTCGCCGTCAAACACATCAACATCACGTTCACGGCGTTGCCAACCTGCCCACCCAGCCGGAGCAGTCCCCACTTGTCAGCCGGCAGCCCACACAGCACAGGGAAGCTGCACACCACCAAGGCACCAAGCCACCGACCCCCCAACCCGAAGCCGAGACGCCATGGCGACGACGCGGCCCGCGCGCAGCGATCCGCACCTGCCGCCGGACGAGGCGGCGCGGGTGGAGGCCGAGGTGCGAGGCTACTTCGACAGCATCGCCCCGCGGCGCGCGGCCAAGCCGCCGCGCAGCGACCCGTCGGACGACGCCGGCGCTGGTGGCCCGGAGTCCCCGGCAGCCGGAGGTGAATTGCCGGAGCTCCGCAGGCTCCGCGACCTCGAGGCAAAACCCCAGGTTGTCGCTTTGTTCGTCGTTCGTTCCTTGGAATTCGAGTTCTTGTTATTTGATTGCTGATGAAATCATGGAAAGATCGATGTATAACAAGGTAAAAGCATAGTGCTTCGTTTTGCTTTTGCGCAGAAGTTGGTGTTGGATGGAGGGGATGTGAACGGGGAGGAGTATGTGGAGACGCAGTACTACGATGGGCTCAACTACATCGACAAACAACATCACACGGTAAGCATAATGATATCCCTGTGTTTCTTTAGGAAATTTTTGTGTCAATCAAGTTTGTACGTTGTCTGTAGAAGTGGTAACCGTTACCATAATTCACGCTTTGTATGTAGGTAATTGATGACTCCCAGCTACTCGAGTTTGTAGATGTGAATTATGGTTTACTTTAAGATATAGCTATCTAGATTCATTAGTTTGTAGAAGTGGTAACCGGTACTATTGGTAATCTGTAGAAGTGGTAATCGGTACTATATGTAGGTAATTCACGATTCCTAGCTTATTGAGTTTGCAGATGTGAATTATGGTTTACTTTTAAGATATAATTTTGTGTTAAGACCCTTATACTGTTATGCATGGAATCAATTTATCAACTTCTTGCTATTAACTTGATTTTTCTAGAATCAATTAATCATTGGTGAATTAGAGAAGAATTGTTTTCTGTAGGAAGTTTATTTGCACAAGAACATTGAGAAAAAACTTCAACTCTATGCCATTTCTCTAAATAAACACAATTGAATACTACTAGTGTGTTGGTGGGCAAATATAATCACAAAAACATTATAATGAACATATCTTTTGTTGGTTTTAGTTCCTTGTGCGACTAGCAGTTCCATTGATAATCCCATCCGTTAAAGGAATTATCATTTAGCCAAGAAAAAAGTCTACTTTACCCCCTCAACTATGATTGCGCAGATGTTAGTAGACTTTTCCTATAGCAAAAATCATCTGAATGTTAGGAGTTTGTTTATTGGCATTAAATATAAGTTAATCATGGCATCTAACACCTGAATTTGTTTCCTATTTTGTCTTCTGATTATTGATAAACAAGATGGTTAGATATGATTGCCTCAACAATCTTATGACATCAATCTTGTGAAACAATGTTATCATGGAAAACTCATCTATGCTATGTTTGTCCATCTAAAGCTTGTGGTGGTTTACTTTCATTCATTGCTGCACATCGATATATTTCTGAGGTGGTGCAAGTGTGCCACCAAATGCAACTGAGTGAAGTCTTAAGTAAATGGTCAACAGTGTACAAACCACTCATAAAGTACGTGAAGTTTTAGTAAGTTAAACTAGAGCATCTCACTATAGTTTTTAATAAAACTCATGGATTATGCATGTTTTGTCCTTCGCTCTCTCTCATTTTTGTTTTTGCGAAGAATATTGTTTTACAATGTTGTGTTCAAGAATACAGAAACCTTGTCAGACCCAATATGAACCCCCAAGGGTCATGTCCTTACATTGAGTGGGGGTGGTGATGGGAGCATGCAAAAATGGGTACTAATTGAAATAAAACAACTTTGAATGAATCCTGTTGGCCGACAGTACATCGCTGGTTTAGTTGGCACATAATTTTCTCTCTCAGTTATCGATTTTCTTCCAAACCAGATTGGCCAGCTATAGAAACAACAGTAGCACTTGTTATGTCTTTTTCAAGATTTGATTTGATTTACTATGCTGTTATTGGTTTTAAGTATTCTTAAAACTCTTATAGAAAAGCTTGGCCTTTGGACATTTGTAGGTGGTGGTATTTTGTCTGGACTGATGCTGAGGGCTTATATTGGAAAATAATGAAATATTTTAGGTTTTGCAAAAGAAGCATATATGTACTTGTAAGGGGCCCAGACATTCTTATAGCAAGTCCTTGCATGATAACTGGTAGTTGATTTCATTCAGATGAGTGGCACCGATATATGTGCTTTATCTGAATAGCATTTCCATTGGCAGCTAATTATCAATTACAATTGTCAGTGTGCATTCTGTAACATAACTATTTAAGCCAAGTTGATCATTTTGCTTTGTAGACTGGCACGGGATTCATCAAAGTGGAAAGACCCAACGGAAGCTCCTTTGATGTGACGACTGTTGCCTATTCATCTGACAGCTTTGTTCGTCACACGAGCAACCCTGCAACAAATGATTGGATACCATCCTCAGAGACGGTATGATAGTAAAAACATCTTTTAACTAGCATGGACCAAGTTACATGGCCAATCTCTCTAACGGACAGTGCTCCATTTCCAGGTTGTTCCAATTTCAAACAAGCCTAGCAGGAGTGACTCCTGACCAGGGGGGCCATCTGCCGTGTGCATTGTTGTCAGTTTACTAAGAGGTGATATAGGGGAAGGCATATTAAGGTAGAAGAACAAGAGCAAAAAAGAGCAGACGCAAAGTGATGGAAAAAATTATGGCAAAAATTATGGCGCTGTACCTGAACGTGCCGCATAAAACGTACTGTTGTACAATTGCAATGTTGTTCAGACTCAAATTTCTATCTAGCCGTAAGGGTGTGGGCTGAGCATGTTAAAGTCAGTGATCTATCGAGCTAGAAACGTTGTGCAAGATGATAGGGAATTGCGCGAGGCCATCTTCCAGAGCATGCGGTTGGAACCTTGGAGGGTTGAGAACATGTTCTGATCTTATAGCATTGATCCTTAAAAAAAAAATATCTCCGTCTCAAAAAAATAAAATAAAATTCCTATAGCAGTGGTGCTTGATATAGCAGTATAGCACCGATAGTTAGCTGGCCCTTAGCCCCTTACGCTTCTAAACTCTTTAAGCAACCGTAAACAAATGCTTGCATTCTAGGGTAGCCGATCACTCGTGCTTTGCTACCCACAAATACCACATACCACGTTACTTTTCCTCGTGTTATATTTGATTCACTTAACTCAATCTTAGATCTGTTTTCATTAAAAGAGTGTATACCCCATTTTCCATTTCATCAACAACGATACAGCGAAACCATGTCTTCGAAATTACAAACAAACAAGCGCACCAAGACAAAAGAGCGAGTTACAGTAGCAATAACAGAACATTTTTGGAGGTTTTAACATGCGAAGGCAGTATTGCCATCTCCACCAAATACTAGCTAACAGCCAACTAAAAGCAACATCCAGTAGCTTAGTTCATCTTCTGTAGGCTTGAGGTCAGAAGGCGTTGATTCTTGAGGCAGCGAGACTGAATTCCCACAGCAATCCCCTCCAGCATCTTAGCTCCTTGCACCAAAATATCTTTCGAATCTCCTGCAAATAAATCTGCCGAATACCTCAACACTGCACAAATGGAATACACAATTTGAACATGAGAATCAAAAAATTTCCTTTCAAAGCACCATTTATTTCTGACAGTCCAAAAACACCACAGAACCGCAGCAATACAAGTACAGAAGAACTTTGCCCCCAAAGGCCAAATTGCTTCAATCCAGTGGAAGCAGCCTCTAAACTGGAAGGCTTTGTAGAAGAACCAAATATACAAGCAATAGCGCACCAGATAAAAGAAGTAGTGGAACAATAAAAAAATATATGCCGAATACTCTCAAGTTTCCCACAGAAAAACAAAGGAGACTACCTGGCTAGTTTTTTTTTCCTAAGAACATCTTTTGTTAGGATAGCTCCTCTACGTAACAACCAAAGGAAAATCTTGATTTTAAGAGGGATAACAGCTTTCCAAACGAAATTATAGTCCACCTCAACACCATTAAAGTTACTACTAGTGTTTTTTTTTTGTTTTTGCCAAACCGCTACATCCTTCTTATTAACATCATAAATTGAATGTAAATTCTTTCTAAAAATGTCCCAATCCAGAGCTATAATACTGTCTACATCTCTTCTGAAGGATAAATTTAAACCTCTTTTCATGGCTTCAAACAGTAAAATTTTCTTGTCAAAACAGACATCATACACTACAGGGTATACCGAACATAAAAGCATGTTTTCCCACCAAGTATCACACCAAAAGTCAATTGTTTCACCATTTCCTAAATTAAAAGTTCTATGCTTTGAAATAATACTTTCTAATTTGAAGGAGTTGAGGCCCGCAAGAGGAATAAGTAGATTTAGGTCTCACAAGGGATAGAGGCCCACCATGCAAGTATTTTGCTTGAATTAGAGAAACCCAAATACTATTCCTAGTTTCTAATTTCCCTAACTACTTGCATAAAAGACTGATGTTAAGACTCCTCAAATTTTTAACACCAAGACCACCAGACTTTTTGTTAGCACAAATGTTCTTCCACTTAACCAAATGGTATTTCCTTTTAAGTCTAGAGCTCCCCCAAAAAGAAATCTCTTCTAATTTTTTCAATTTTGGAAATCATAGTAACAAGAACCAAGAACATTGACATATGATAAATCTTAGATTTTTTTCATTTCACACTTGATTGTATTGTACTTCTACATGCTTAGCTCCATTCTGTGTTTGACTGCTTGGTGCTTCCATGCAGGGATAAAAATGGTATGGATAATTTCCGACCGTCCAATCGTCCGAACAAACTTCCATAGTGATTTCCGAATCTACATAGACGTATACAGTACGGATACAAATAATATCCAATGGATATTATCCAAGCTTTTCTTGTATAATATATGATGGATATTATCCGAACAATGAAGTCCAACTACAAACCATCTCCTTTATACTTTTACAGGATGAATAACTAACACTTATAACGGCTAGATGTATATGATTTTATTTTTTCCATGATTGAGTCATAAAGTTGATGCACAATGCTTATATACTAGCAATTCCATGACTATGAGCCATGAAGTTGATGCACAAAGAAATAACCAAATGTGTTTTTATATGCTTATTAGTATATTTTGTCGCATATTACTCGAGAGAGTGTATCAGTGGCCGATCTGTATTTGTAACTGATATTATCCGTATCCGTATTTGTATCCAGTACTATCCGTGTCTAAATTGGTATCCGACAAAACTATATGGATAAAATACAATATGAGTGGTTTGCAATCCGCATCCTATCTATTTCATCCCTACTTCCACGAACATTCCTAATTTAATATATTTTAATATGATAGAAAGTTTTCTAAAATACATCATGTTGAAATAAGAAAGCTAAATAAATATGATAATTTGGAATATTTTGAATTGATACCCCCGCTAAAAAAAATAAAAATCCAGATAGATGAAAAGTGACAACCAAACAATTGGATAGGGGATTGAGTGAAAATGTATGGCATACCACTATCACAACCATCGCCATGACTTGAGACAATTTTAATAATAGGGATGAATCTCTGATATATTCTCCCTTTGGTACCTTAGTGCATCGATAGAGGAGGGTAAGTGTCACATGTGGGATGCAAGCCTACAACATCTTGGCCCACTCAAGCTTAGGGAGCAATCAGATATAAGAGAGAGGCTACTGAACACAAACCATGGCACAAGAGAGCAAGCAAAGCTTCTGCTTTCTTCTACCCTTCTCCTCCATCTCTGTGTATTCTTCTTAGGACATGTACAATGCATGTGCTCAGAGAGATGCTTAGAGAAAACCCATTTTGTCACAAAAAAATAGCATTTGTGCTTAAATGAGGAGAGACGCTTGAATCCTGCACTAATCTTCTATATTGGACCCTTTTATTTGGCAAGATGCTAGAATCTAACAATATGATATCAAGGCTACCAAGTTTGTCCAATTTTAGTGGAGAAGAAGGAATTCCATCCAACACAACTTAATTTGTGAGGATAACCACCATAAGAGGTCTCATCTCTCCACGATGATGTTAGGGCGATATTGACCTTCAAAAGGACAGAGAAGAGAATGACACGCATGAAAGCATGGAGGTTGACAATCGCTCAGCCACCTAGCTACTAGGGAGGTAATGGAGACTGTTGGGTGGAGTTGACTACAATTGTGCTAATGCCTCGTGCCAGTGCCATGTTGGTACCTACCGTTTGATGGTTAGGCGATAAGTCCAAGAGCATGTTTAGAGTGGCTCAATATTAATTGAAAAGCTAAATAATTTGTCTTTTTTATCTAATTATTATATTATTTAGTCACTTCTAAAAGCTCTTAACCAATACAACCAAAGTAGACCGCTTTGAGAAGCACATGGAAAGACCTCTCGATGTATAGTTTATTATTCAACTCACTCTAGATCGAAGTTGAGCTAAATATTCAGCTCTTTTTAGCTGAACCAACTTATTCATCCGACTCAACTACTCTAAACATGTAACAACATACGGGTCAAACCTACTCTCTGCTCATGGCACATCATCAAGACATGATGCTATGGTCCAAATGTTAGATGATGGCCTTGTGGTCTGATGATAGGCGTCACATTGATTTAGGTCACTACTAACATGTAGATCATCCTTGTTGAACGTCTATTTTTACATAAAATGCGAATGGATTTGATGCGACCATCTTTGGCATGGATATAAACAAGGCTATTTCTACTACGATGCTTTCATCTATATGGCTTCACCGATCTCCACCTTTGCCACGACGATCACACAGCTGGTTGCTGCCTCGGCTTTCGCACATGGCACCATCACATCCAGCAATTAGGCCGCCACCTTCGCCGCCTCCCATGCGTGATGGCATATTCAAAAAGACGTATCTCCACATCTACTATGTCTACAACTCTTACATGTCATGTCGACTAAAGGAAGGCATGCAAGAAAATCAAATTACAAGCCCAACTCGAATTCTACTCCGGTTCGACCATCAACACTCCGCTGGCATTCAAAAAGACGCCCAGGACGCATATGAACTTCGTTTTGGATGTTCTTGGTATCCACAGAAAAGCCCACGGCGAGATCTTTCCAACGGATCCAGTCTCACCCCTAAATTCCTTACGAGTCAACGGAAATCTACAAAAACAATCCGAGTCAATTTTCCAGTCTGAACCGAAATGGGCTGTTGGCCATGTAATAGAGTTGTATTCGGTTTCTCTCCACCTTGGCCGACCTCCACCACCCCCTATCTCACAAATAGGTAGTCGTACCCTCTTCTAGGGTTTGAGTTTTGTTTAGTTATGTTTAGACTTTGTACATATCGGTATTCGCGTGTGTCGGTTAGACCGTCTGTTTTATCGTTATAGAACCCCACCGTTTGTGATACTTTTAGATCTGATCTTAATACATATTTGCCAATTGAGTTGGTTGTTAATCCTGATCTTCCTAGTTCTTCGATTGCTTGTAGAATCAAGAACCTTCGTGGTCAGATTGATCGTGCTCCGGTGAGGTCAAACCATATGAAGTTTGTGTATCGGTTGCTAAGTCACGGCGTCCTAGACGGTTGTAGTCAGGCCGTCAACATCGGTTCCTACCAAATCGAAGTTATTCTCCTCTCATCAAAAGATCGGGACCCTGTCCCTATCAAATTTTTTTCATTAACAAATTAAAATAATCACAGGGAAGAAAATTTGTGTGTTAGATACTAAGGTTATGTTCTTTTGGGCCAATCTGTACGGCTGAACAGCTGAACAACTAAAGTGACGGAATTTTGAGAGCTTCTTGAGGTAGTCTCAAAATTAGGATCCATTTCGTTTGACTTATTTTTTTAAATCGTTAGGACTCACCTTCTAGACAACTAAAAAACGAACTCAAAAAATCCAAAGCATATGTGTTTTTAAACGTACACAAGTCGTTAAGCTGTTAAACTATAAAGCTGAAAAGAACAGAGCCTTGTATGTGAACAGAAGGCTGGGCACGTGGGACGGCCCGGCCCGGCACGGCCCTAACGGCGGCCATGGCAACGTAAGACACGGCACGATTGGGCAAGGCTCCTAGGGGCCTGTGCCGTGCCAGGCCCATATATAGACAGCCCTACCATCTATTTGTTCCTCGGCCGCAACACGAGCCTCACAGCCGCCCACTGCCCCCGGGGAAATTGCTCAAATGACCCCCCACCCCCACCCGCACCCGTTCGTCCATCGCGACGGCGCCGCCGCGCCCGGCCGTGCGCTTCCTCGGCGCCTGCACGGCTTGGCGGCTTGCATCTGCGAGGTAATTCCGTCGAACAACTCGCCCGCATGTCCACCCTCATCCAAAGTTTCAGCCTTCTTAGTTTCCTCGCAAGGATTTACACGAAGGGACCAACCGATCTCTGTGTTTTTTTTATTCGATTCCTGGCTTTCGCGCGGTGCGCGCGGAGGCGAAGAAGAAGAAGAATCTGCTGATGTCTGCACTAGTGTTGAGTGTTCTAGCTCACGACGCTCTACACATGAAAGTATATTCCTAGCTCAGTCAAAAATCAGGTCCCCCGTCGCGTAGGCGTTGTAGAAGACGGTGGCGCTGAAGTAGAGCACCGCCGTGAGGGTAAGGAAGGCCTGGAAGGAGCCGAGCCACTCCACGAAGTAGCCTGTTCCTATGGTGCTAACAATGGCGGCGACTGTCCCGATGCCGTTCGTCATCCCTGTTTCAGGCAGCAGAAGAGATGTCAGGGACAGCTACAGAAAGCATTGCTGAGAGTTGTGGATCGTGTCTATTAATTCTAAAGTTCGTGAACATACCGTGCAGGGATCCAGCGTATTTCGGAGCAATGTCCTGTTCAAGCAATCAAGTAGAACACATTTTGGTTATATCGAGAAACAATTGTATTGGATGCGGAAAGAAAAATGTATTTCAAGTCAAGAGGGCATGGTCAGGATGTGCAGGAACAGGGATAAAGTACCTGTACATTACAGAAGTACCCAGCTTGGCTAAAGGAACTCAAGCTGAGGGCAATGGTCATGAGAACCGCAGCAACTGATGGCGTTTGGGCAAATCTTAGGCATAGCAATGACACACCTGGCCCGATGAAACCAATCGACTGCATCATGTGAACAAAGAAACCAGAGTTATAACTTTTCTTGGGCGTCAGCTTGTACAAGTCGTCAGATATTCAATGAGCTGTCTATCGCAAATTCGAAGGTCATCCTTTACCTGCATAATTTTCCGAACTCGCACGATGGAGAAACCAGATTTGATAAGGAAATCTGCAGAAGCTCCTGCAACATAACCTGATAGAGCCATCACTGCCCAAGGTATGGCACTGAACCATGCTGCTTGTTTTAAATTGACATTATAAACCTGTTGAGGGATAATAGTTGTAAATAATAGTTTACAACAGAGTTGTGAGGAAGATAATGTCTTACAACATACCGTTTTGAAGTACACAGGCATCCATGATAGTAGGACAAAATAGCCCTGCATCAATTTGAAATGTTAAAATTTGGGCACAGTGCCACACTGCCACCAAAATTCAAAATTCTAGGGCTTTCAAACTTACCCAGTTGTTGACCACATTAGCCACAATGATAGCCCAGATTTCAACCTTTGACAACACTTCTTTTATGGATGGGAATTTGCTGCCTTGCACTTTTGATCCACTTCTTCCAGCTAGAATTAATTGCAGCTCAGATTTGCTTATAGTTCTGCTGTCAAGAGGGTCGCTTTCTACGTTCAAAAGCCATACAGAAATCCACAAGTAGCCTAGTGATGCGAAGAAGGCAAATGTTCCAGTCAGGCCTATATGTGACATGATGATTGGTGTTGCTAAGAAGCTTATGACATTTCCAAGATGGAATCCTCCCATGGAAATGCCGACAGCAGTGGCACGTTCCTGTGTTGGGAACCACCTGTTTCATGTTAAAAAAAAAGAGATTGAAAGCCCAAACTGAAATTGTGTCTGATTACATCAATGCGTAAAAGTTGATTCTTTTTATAGATTCTATAACAGCTAGAATCGATGTTGATGGCCATGAGGGTTGGTTGAAATACCTGAATCTACAGTTATGAAATGTAGAGTACTTATATGTACAGTTAAGAGGAATTTTCTTCCGGCTCCATAGGTGTTACTTATAGCAAGTATTACAACGAGGTTGATATCAATTTTTTTTAAAAAAATTACATGGTGCTTTATTGTGCTCCAAGCAGTGGTCCTTAATGTTTCTGCCTACTCCTTTTCAGGCTATAGAGATTGATGTCTTGAAGCAAGGCTACAAAATGCTAGAAACAAATAAATTCAATGGGTGAAATTTGTTGCTTACTTTGGTAAGAAAGTGCTCATTGTCGGAAATGCAACACCTTCTGCGAGGCCAAAGAGGGCACGTACAGCAAGCAACATGATGGTGGACTGAGAGGCGGCCCATGGAGTGAGGAAAGTGGCCAAAGACCAGATTGCAGCAGCACCTGCCATCACCTTCTTTCCTCCGTATCGGTCTGCCAAGGCTCCTCCAACCATGGATGAGAATACATATCCCCATAGAAATGATGACTGCAGGAGAGGTGAGAATATCAACCATGCATGATATGAAAGTAAGGGATCATGTTGTGCTTCTTCTGGCATCGCTACTTGTGCATATTGACGGTTTGATAGTAGAACACGATGTGTTTGTTCTGGCCTAGGTACTGATGATGACATGAATATTAGTTTTTGGCTGTTAGAAATGCTTATTTATTTGAATATTTAACTAGTAAAAATACACTTGATTCCTTAGTACATATACCACATCATCAACTCATCATAGACATTCTTTTGTTGTTGAATACCAGATTGCCTCTTGACAGTTGACACTGTCTTTCCGCAGGCCACTACTAGCAGAGTAGTATATTGTACAGAAGGTTGCATCATTAACTCGTGTGTGATAATTAAAGCAACATCAAGTTCCAATATCAAAATTATCGTATCCTGGGAGCAAATAACTTTTTCCTGCATGTTCGCAATCACAGTAAGTCGTAGACCCTGGAGGCCTCACATCATTGTAGCTCCGGGTGCTCCTAAAATGCAAAGCTTCCCATCGCTTCTGAGTTGTGATGTTGATGCACTGTTGACTTTGCTAAGGTATGCACTAATTGGTGTGAGGGCTTTCGTTGTTCGTCTGTGACAAAAAGTTCTTGCTTAAGGTCTGGGCATCTGGGCAATATGACCTTTGCTGTACTTTCTGCTATAACGGTGAGCTGAAAATATGGCAAGGAACTGGACAGGAAAGGAGGGTGGTCGGTAGGTAGGTACCTGGACGATGCCCAAGAAGGAGCTGGACCAGCCGTACTGCGCGGCGAGCGGCACGATGGCGACGGACATGACGACCCGGTCGGCGTTGCAGAGCAGCATAATGGCGGCCACCAGCGCCACCACCTTGGCCCGCTCCGGCACCGCCGACACCGCCGGCACGCTCGCGACGGCAGCGCTGTGCCGGACCCCCTCCATGCTGGCGCTGCACCTGGCGGCGACCTGCTGCCCGCCCCTCCCCCCGCAATCCCCGACCAACCTAACAACGCCGTCGACCCTCCCGCTGGTACCGGCAACCCCAACATCTTTGCCGCCGCCGCCGCCGCCGCAAGCACCGGAGGAGGAAGACGACGATATCCGCAGCCTTGTCGGCTCCAAGCTGGTTGCCCCGACCCTCGCGGATCTGTACCTGAGCGCGGCCACGGCCGGCTTCACGGTCACGCACGATCTCACCGGCGCCATGGCCGCGCGAACAAAGAACCGAGCACCCCGCCCCGATCCAACGATCCCGCGCGGGGGGCGAAGAAGCCAAGAAGCAGAGCCCGAGGCGGCGGCGGCGCCGGCAAGAGCTCAGAAACGCACGGGGATCGGACGGCGCGCGGTGAAACTGCTCCAGCACATGGCAATGGCGACTGGGGCGCGAGCGGCCTGTACGATCGAGCGATGGTTGGTGGCATATATCGGAACTCGCAGAGGAGGGAGGTGGTGGCGACGGTGGTAGGTGGCTGATCACTGTAGTGGCAAAGCCGTTTGGTGATGTGGTGGCGAAGCGCGGGCCGTGGGTGGGCCGGTGGGGTTTGGAATGGGTCAAGGATGGCGGGCCGCACAACGCCGGGCCGCGGCCGCCACCATTCCACCAACCCGGGCCGGGCGAGCCCAAGCGCGGCGGCGAGAGGCCGCCACGAGGCCACGACGAGCCGACAACCAGGAGCAGCGGCGTGGAGACGGAGGGAGACCGCCGCTGCGGCGCGGCCCATGGGAGTGGAGGACTGGACTGGCCGTGGTCTGGTCGCAGGTGACGTTTCCGACTCCGAGCAGGAAGGTGGCGCGCGCGCGCGCGGCGTGTACGACCACGGCGCGCCTGGGCCCTGGGCCGGGTTGGTTTGGTTGGCGTACACAAACACGGTGGTGCATCACAGACCAAACGCCTTGAAAAGTGCGGCTGCGTTTTTCCGCTTTCGGCCGGTCGTTGGAAGCGGACGGCGAATTTCTAACAAACCCTCCCCATCGAATGAATTGCGGAATGTGTTAGAATGGGATAGTGATTTTTGATCCGCAAGTTGGAGCTTCTTCTCGGTGAAAAGTGTTATAGATTTTTAGGTGAAACTAGCGAGGAGTTTCGCCGTGGTGCAGCCAGAACATTTTGGAAGCCTAGGCGCAATGAAATTGACGTGTACAACACTAAATATCATTAGCAAACCATGCGTGCGTAACACTAACTATTTTAAGACATACCATAGTCTATTCATTCAAATAATTGTTCAATACTAATGCAAAAAAAATATCGAAAGACATAAGAAAAAATATGATAAATATCTCAAATGAAGGCCAACCGCATATAAATGACCAAACAAACTCTCTTTAGTAAAATTGCAAGATAAGTTATATTCATTAGTGCACTATATAATATAAAATTATATAACTTTAGGAGTATTAAAATGCATCACATAGCACTAATAATCTAGTTATGTCTACAACAAGACATTCATTTTCCTAGTTTTTATGCCTTGGAATGTTGCAAGATGACAGCATCATTAAGATCGCTTACAATTTCATCTAGGTTAAAGCCACAATCATTATCTTGGGGTGGATATGGACCTTGAGTTGGAGGTGGACAACAGCTTATATCAATAAAAAAAACCTCCTTTTTTAAAATTCAAACACATATCAAAACAAATAAATTAGTAATCATCACCTATTCATAATTCACTCTCAATTTCTTACAATTCAATAGGATATTTAATATTGATGGCCACTCACGCAATCACGCTCGGGCTCACAAACTTCTATGTACAGAACAATATGACTATATAGGCAATACAAGACTAATCACCACAGATTCAATTTTCATAACAAATTCACCACATCAAATAACATCAATTTTCTCTGATCACCACAGAACCATCTGCAGAAGACTGTCTGATCTTTACAGCTGATATGATTTTTGGTGTTAGAAGAAAAGAAATTACTGAACAAAAAAGGAACATGGCTTCCATTGCGTACCCAACTACCCAAGCTATCTAGAGATAATTCGGCTGGTGCATGGTGGAGTCCACGGTTAAGGACATCTCCAATGATGTAATATGTCGTATAAGGAGTACATCTCATCTTTTTGCCTATGTGGGAACATTAGAGAGATAAAAGCTGTTTGTTAACTAATAGCCCGTTTTATAGCGGATTACAAGGTGCATTGCATCTATTACATATGGGCTCATATTAAATTTAATAGCCAATGTTATAACTAATCCATTGGAGATGTTGTCTATAAATGACATGGAGCTTTCTTATACCTAATAGTTGACTATACCATTGAAAATGCCCTAAAACGTAAAGTTTTTGAGACCATGGCGGTGAGGCTGTTGGTGGTCAAATGCAGACTTGCAGAGCAGGGATGCGGCGGGAGGCTATGAGCCTGTGACGTGCGTCGGCGGTGGCGGGGCACTGGCTGCTGGGGCCGTGGTAGGAGGCGGCGCCGCGGCAACGCGGCCGACAGCGGATGGTCGGCGGAAGGAGCAGCTCGGGCTTCTTGCGTGCAGATTCAACCAGGCAGCGGCGTGAAGAATTGAGCCTGACAGCGTCGGCGTGGTCGCGTGGAGAAGAAGCCCACGACGGCGGCGGCGAGAGCGAGGAGATTTGGGCGGGTACTGGCTAGGGTTTGCTGTGCCCGGTGCACACTTGGATTTAATTTGGGCCATGGCGCTCGAGCTGTGGGCTCGTTTTTGGTGTGTACTAGATGACATGGGGGTAAATGGCTCGCTGGCTAGGAGCCCGGGCATGAGCCTAGTGTCGTCGGGTCCTAGCTCCGCCCGTGGAGCTCCGCATGTTTGCATGACTAGATTAATATAATGTCGTCTATTTGTTGCCAAATAAATATCATTAGAACCAACTCAGATCAACCTAAATACATATTTAAGATTTGCTTTGTTATAATAGATATTTTACAATTGCCGGAGTTGTTTTTTCTCTTCTTCCCTCTATTAATGTCAAAAGCTCTGGAATTTCATAGTAGATCTTAAGCGATGCCCAAATCTTAGATTAATGTGAAATTTTGCTCCTTTTCTATTAAAGCGGAAATTTTAGAGTATGGTGGCTCTATCTTACTTGCCATGCATGCTTGGGTTAAGTGGCCTTATGGCCGATTGTGCTATCACTCTCGACTCTTAAAGGCTTGGGGATAGGTCATCGAAAATAAATCTCTCTCTCGACCAAACTGATCACCCGATGATTTGTTAACTATAATCGTCGAAGATATATACTTTTGACGGTTTGACCGTCGAGAGATTCCAATCATTTTACCGTAGTGATAGTACTTATTGCCCAATTTAGCTGTCGTGATACTGCTATTCCAATCTCTGGTACTTTTGATGGTTTGACCGTCTTGTCTCTGGTCATTTACCATAGTGACAATACTATTGTAAGTGGTAATTACACTTATTACCCAGTTTAGCTGTTGTGGTATTGCTATTCCAATCTCTGGCATCAGATAAAACAACTAGCTTGGAACAACTTATGTATATATAAGCACTTCTGGATTCTGTACAATAAAAATACCAAATCATTGACAAACTACGTGGCTCAGCAAGGTATTTTAGGCGTTTAGTCACCTCCTGATCCAAACACACTCTTCGGTCCAGCCGTTAAGCCATGCGCAGAACCAGTGGCGGAGCCAAGAATTTCGAGGAGCCTGGGCATAAGCATAACTGACGCTATCAGCTTTGCCTATTTTAGACCATCTGCGCATATGGTATGGACTAATTTTTCTATGTAATTATATATGGCTCAATAGCTTAGGAGGATGGGAGCCCGGACGCGAGCCCAGAGTCGCCGGGCCTTGGCTTCGCCACTGCGCAGAACCCTTCCAAACATGCCATGACCGTTCCGCTAAGATTCGTCTACTAATTACCTCAGTATGCTAAGATTCGTCTACTAGTTACCTCAGCAGCTACAATGTCAATGAAAAGTGCTCGTTCCGCTACAATATGGATGAATCTACGTCGATCACACGTGATCAAACCGTCAACACCAACCGAAATTAAGGTCTGTTCTGAACTTTGAAATGAGTTAAAAACTTATAGCTCGCACATTGTGGATATACAACATCATTGCTTGGCTTCGAAGGAATACATAGAACATGGAATTGGAGACATAACTTGAACGATCGTTTCCATGACTCGAGTGAGCTAGATCATATATGTCATGTCAACTTTTTCATGCATGCATGATGCACAAAAGAGACAGTTCCTCTGATAAGGTGGAAACGTTTGGGTGATGAAGTTTGTGCTCCCCGGCCACGTACAGCAGTCAACTTAACCTGCGCCAATGTTGACCCTGCAAATAGTTTTTCAACCAATCTATTTCTTTGATTCTTTCTGTTAACCAATTTACATACCACAACCACTACTCAGTACTAGTGGTTCATAGTAATTAAATAGCGCTGACGATAGAGAATGCTAACGGATACAGCTGCAATGCAAATTAACAAAGTAACAGCCGCAAACCGAGCGCTCAGCTGGTAGGATTGCATCGGATGTGAGAGCCACGGCTCGCGTTCAACACCCGTTTCTCATGTTTTTTCGAAATTTATTCCTACGACTTATAAATACAGGTACACATCGTAAGTACACCTATTTGACCATTCGTCTTATTCAAAAAATACGTAAATATCATTTATTTTATCGTGATTTATTTTATCGTTTAAGCTATTTTAAACATGACTTACATTTTTTTATGTTTGCACTAAATTTTTGAATAAGGCGAATGGCCAAAGGCATGAAAAAAAATGAAAAACGTAAAATAAAAAAAATAGAGATAGTATTAGTTTGCGGTTTATAGTGTGTGTTTAGACATATGTGTGTGCAGTGCATGCATGTGGTGTGTTGTGTATGGTGGGATAAGTTTGTGTGGCTTAATTTCTTGTACCTCTTAAAAAAAGCACAGCTATTAATCTTTTTTTTTCAGAAAGCTATTAGTCTGTTCTATGTAAGTGCATCCTGCAATACACGTTGACAAATAAAGTAGCGACGAACTTTGGTGCTGAACTACAGTGAAAGAATTTCGGGTACGAAGTAATGGGAAATAAATTTGCGCCCCCCAAATTTCATAAGAGGATGTACATTGTACCATTGTTGAGGCAGTGGTACTACAACATGTTTATTATTGCCGCTGACTATATATGGGGAATGGGCATGTTTCGAACCAAATAATAGAATACTGAAGAATGGAAAATACAAAATAGCATAGGAACGAAAGTATAAAGTGGAAAGCTACAGGATTTTGAGATAGGAATGAAAAAAAAAACGTTTGGTGCAACACCTAGGCCCTCACCCGTCGGTGCAATTAAACCTGCGTGCCCCCGCCACAGCGGGTCTAATTGTTACCTTTTCCTACGAATGGAGAAGACAAATTTCTTTGTTCCAAATTATTCAAAGGCAAAAAAATCTCCTCGTATGCACTCAAGCACTCTGCCGCTCACATGCGTGAGATCTGCATTCGACAGCTGAGATGCCTAGGTGGCTTCTTTTAGGGGGAAAAAAACGCTCGCCGCACGTTCCCAGGTGACCTGGCATGTTTGTGAGAACCTCGTGAAGAATGAGTCGGACCTTGTTCTTTAGCACGAGATTTTGAATCTCGCGTGTCTACCATTTCACCATCAAGGCATCTTGAAAGTGAATTGTATTCTATGAATATGATATCTACCTAATGTGATATATTCAATATATGACAAAGGTGGAGTCTTGGAGTATTTCGATCGATCAGTCATATAGGCCTGAGTCACATATCAAATAGTTTCGATTTGCATTATTCGTAGGACTATCAAAATTGATATCAAAATAAAAAAGATGTACAATCCAATTTCTCGATTCAATAAAAGCCCAAAAAGGTCTATATGGTACCCAAATAAGGATAGATATGTCAAAATCAGGCCTGATTACATCTATTCTTAATCCTAAATAGAATGTAAGGACGTGAGGATTTCTATGTAAACGGTGTATCCTATTTCCATAGACTCAAATGACCCCTTCTCATAATAAGAATGTGCACGGCCTGGTCTGGTTTGGAATGAACTTATAATTTGATGATCGAGTCGATTCCATGATTATAAGTTCATAACCCTAGCGCCCATTCCCATTTTGCACGGAACGTTCTTGTCATGACAAGTGTCACGCCGCTGCTCGCCTCCTCGTTCTTCTGCACTCTGCACACCTCGCTCACCGCCCTACTGCTTCTACCACCACCCAGTCACCCACGATTGGCACTACTGCCTCACCGCTCTACCTCCTTTTCTCCCACTGTTGTATGCTTATCCCATCCGCCCTAAGTCCAAACGCTGATGGTTCACCTATCACCACCGCTTGACCGCCTTCAACTGAGCCGGCACCTCGCCCCCCTCGCCAGTCCATCGTCGTTCTGGTCTCCCGTGAATTGTATTCCATGAATATGATATCTATCTAATGTGATATATTCCAGATATGACAAAGGTGGAGTCTTGGAGTATTTCAATCGATCAGTCATATAGGCCTGAGTCAGACATCAAATAGTTTCGATTTGCATTATCCGTAGGACTATCAAAATTGATATCAAAATCAAAAAGATGTACAATCCAATTTCTCGATTCAGTAGAAGCCCAAAGAGGTCTATATGGTACCCAAATAAGGATAGATATGTCAAAAGCAGAACTGATTACACCTATTCCTAATCCTAAATAGAATGTAAGGACGTGAGGATTTCTATGTAAACGGAGTATCCTATTTCCATAGACTCAAATGACCCCTTCTCATAATAAGAATGTGCATGGCCTGGTCTGGTTTGGAATGAACTTATAATCTGATGATTGAGTTGATTCCATGATTATAAGTTCATAACCCTAGCGCCCATTCCCATTTTAGACGGAACATTCTTGTCATAACAAGTGTCACGCCGCTGCTCGCCTCCTCGTTCTTCTGCACTCTGCACACCTCGCTCACCGCCCTACTGCTTCTACCACCACCCAGTCACCCACGATTGGCACTACTGCCTCACCGCTCTACCTCCTTTTCTCCCACTGTTGTATGCTTATCCCATCCGCCCTAAGTCCAAACGCTGATGGTTCACCTATCACCACCGCTTGACCGCCTTCAACTAAGCCGGCACCTTGCCCCCCTCGCCAGTCCATCGTCGCTCTGGTCTCCCTCTAAACCCGTCGGGCAAAAACCACCTCACCCTAACACTAAACTGAATCCGAATCTGACGATGTTGGTGGCGAGATCGACAATGGCACGGAAAAAGAAAGACGACGACATTGAGAAAGAAGGTGGAGCGCGGCGGTGGTGCGAGCCTATAGAAGGATACCGTTCCCTAATATTTCCGGTGAAGAATACCACATCGTACAAGCCGTCTTGCCTCTTCTTCCTCTTACCCTGACGATTCCCTCCCTCGCACGCGCGCGGCAGCGTCTTTCTCCTCTCGATCCTCTCCATTGCCGCCCCCCACTGCCTCAACTCCTCTTCGGCGCCCCTGTCTCTCTCTCTAGCTAACCACCCGGCGAGCGGAGCGCCATCCGAAAGAAGAGCTGAACAGCATAGGCTCGTCGCTCAGCCCCAGCGGCAAGGCAAGCGAAACCAGGAAGGGCGATGCGGTGGGCTTGCATCATCATGTTCTCTCGTATGCTGCTCGCCTTCACTGCGGCAGTCAGAGCCATGAATGCGCGACTTTACAGCTAGAGCAGAAGCCATGGCTGGGCCTGGGCGCCTGGCCCGGCCTGCTACTCCACTCGTCATCACGTACATATGATGCTCAGTTAAGGCTCATCGTATTCATTCCGCCGTGATACACGAACTCACGGTACCACTCCTCCAAAACAATCACACGCCCTCGAATTATTCATCATCTCGGGTAAAAAAGCGGGTCTCTTTGCGGTGAATTGACCATAACCATCTCCATTTTAAAAAAACTATTTGGCATCGAAAACTTTTAATAGTTCTCATAAGTTGTTAGTGTTTGTATTGAATATATACACATACACGAGTATGGTTAAGACCCTGTAATATATAGAGTAGCACAATGTTTGAGGGCATGTTCAATGATAAACTCATATGTTATCTATTTGTTGTCCAATACTATATAAATGAGGTTGTGAATAGTGAAAAAGGATTAGGAGTAAAATATAAGAGAGATTTAGATATGTAATGATCGGACTAGGAAGAGGCAAATTATTTTTACTCATGTTCTCCAGCTCGGTGGCTGTCTAGTTCATAATTTTTTTACTGATGCCTTTATTATTGTTGTTGTTGAGTTTTTTTAAAAAAAGAATTTTAAAAGCATATCTCAAAGTTAAATGACTAATTGAACAAAGAAAACCAGCTTCTCGAAGCCACAAAGAAGCTTCCGACCTCTAGTGATTTGAGTAAATCAGTCAATTAATCAATTTAGCCCAACTGACAAGAAAAAACATTAAAATCAACCACGGGCAATTTCATGAATTTTTATGCGAAATTTAAATTATACGGTCAGATAAATATACTTCGCTAACTTTATTAATTTTCCGTGACTCAACCAACGAAATTACAAAATGACAGGTACCAGAACAGAGCCAGTACTATGTGTACTTTTGTAACTGGAGTTGAATAGGGGGAAATACACACTGCCAGATATTCTGTACAGCCAGATCCAGAAAGTCGCCGCAAACAGCAAAACAAATTATAACACTTTTACATTATACTCCACACACACAGAGGCACCAGAATTTCATCTTCCACTGTCAAATTACCAACATGTGGTTTCCCGTGCACATGCCTGGCTACGCATCGGTCATCACAGCTCACAGATCCAGCACCACAATCCGCCGATCTGCTTCCCCCAAAATCAGAATCTCCCCCCGCGTCCCAGATCACACTCCTGCCCCCGATCGGCTCCCAACAACCCCCGCGCGTGCGCCCGCGCGGCGCACGGCGCGCGGCGTCCGAACCAACCGACCGAATAGATCCCCACCCCACGAGCGTGCACACACACAAGACAACGTCAACAACAACAACATGGGAGACACACACACAAGAGCACCCCGCGCGGGGCACGCGGCCACCAGCGACGCCGGCGCGCCCGAGAGCTCCGCGCGCGCGCGGCGCGGCACAGTGGCCCGGGGTCTGGGCGCCGGTTGATGAGTTGAGTTGAGGCTGGCGCGGCCGCGGCGCCCGCCGCCTAGGGACCAACAGAATATGGCCATATGGGCCGCCTTTAACGGCTTCCGAGGCGGCTGCAGCCGTTACTGTCCCTGAAGGGACCCGTCGATCGGGTCGTCGGGTAGACGGGTATGCAGCAGCGGCCGCGGGCAACGTTGCAGCGGCCGCCGCATGGGCGCATGGCGATGACCACGCCACTACGACGTGTGCGTCCAAGGAATTCGACTCGGCGCTAGGACCCCAGACTTGACACCAAAGTGACACCATCTGGGACACCGGGTTTAGATTTCAGAATCTGCAACCATGAACAGTCGCACGGCTTCACACTAGCGAGTAGCGACGAGTGTGCGTTCTGATTCCTATCCGAGCCCAAGTGAACAAGAGGAAGATTTTTATGGTTATGGTTATACTATTGCCCTTGATTAGACCATAATCATCAGCTTAATAGCTACCGCTGCAAAGGAAGAGGACTCAGTACAGCCGGAGCATGCTGCGGGCGAACGACTGCGACCTGAGATGCCGGCCGCCTTTGGACGGCAGTAGGCCAGGGGTGCGCCGTCCGCTGGCACTCCGCATCGGCGTGAGGTAGAACCGCAGCAAGCCGTTGTCGGCGTGCCCCGGCGAGTATCGCGCGCCGCGGCTGCGCTCCGCCGCCGCCGCGCACTCATCCCCCCGCCGCCGCCTCACGTCGACGTAGCTGCGCTGCGAGCTGCCGAGCCCGCCGCCGCTGTTGCTGCTGAACGAGCTGCGCGCGCTGGCGTTGCTGTTGCACCGCTGCATCCTGGCGTTGTACCCGCGCGTGCGGAGCTCCGGCCACGGCTCCGAGAATGCCCGGTCCGCGGCGTCGAACGCACCGCCACTCCGGCGGCCGGCGGCGCGGCGGTGGATGAGCCCCCAGAGGCTCCACGCCTTGTGCCACCGCCGAGGCTTCTTCACAGGGCCCGGGAAGGCGGCGTCCAGGCTCACGGGGAAGTCTTCGACGAGCGAGTTGGAGCTGAACCTTTGGTCGAGCAGGTCCTCGGCGTGGTGGAAGTGGTAGAACTCCGAGCTACCGATTAACGGGGACTCCTTGCCGTTGGTAATGGCAGACGCCGCGGGGATCGGCTTCGGCTCCGTGACCTCGAAGGACGTGCGGGTGACTTCGAAGGACGGCCTCCGCACGGAGCTGGATCGCTCCAGGCTCCGGCGCCGACGGCTCGACGTGTCCATATAATAGTCTCGCGTTTGCGCCGAGCCGCCGGGGGTGTTGGCGTCGCCGTCGGGCTCCGGCTGGGAGTCGTCCTCCACGGGGATCTGTCCGTCGGAGCGCTCCACGATGCCGGCGGGCGAGTCCTCGAGCGCGGAGAGGATGGGAGGAAGGCGGGAGAGCGGCGGCGGCGCGCGGCCGAGGCCAACGCCGGCGCCGGCGCCGAACAGGTAGCCGTCCCACGACGCGCGGGGCTCGTCCCAGGAGAAGCCTACGTCGTCGACGGACATGCGGCCGGCGTCCAAGGAGAATCTTGGGTCGGTCTCGCAGGAACGCCGGCCTCCGGCGAACTCCGAGCAGGCCTCGCCACGGAAGCGGCTCCGCCGGAGGAACGACGGCTTGGAAGGCTTCTCCGGCGGCGGCATTGCGGCGGCCGCTGCCTTGCTGCCTGTGGTTTCCTGCTTCTTGAGCTTCTGCTTGCGCCTCCACTTCTGCCACTTCTTGCTGAACACTGAGGCGGCGAGCCAGAAGCTCCCGGCGATTTCCTTCAGGTCTTTGGGTGGCGGCTTCTTGTGCTGCGAGGACTCGAGATCTATGTGATCCTTCATGGCCTTCACCTCCCGCGCAGCCGCATTGGCTTCGATGCCCATCTCGCCGGAGGTGTCAACCACCAAGACGGGCTCTAACACCGGAGTTATGCCGTCAGACTCCTCCACCACGGTGATCTCCTCCTCGACGAACACCTCCGGGACGCGCGGCGGCGGCGGCGGAGTTGGCTGTGGCGGAGGCAGGACTTCGGCGGCGAGCGCGGCGGCCGCGGCGGACGACGAGGCCGGGAAAGCGCCGAACGCGGTGCCGTCGCGGACACGCTCGCGGTCATCCTGGTGGAACAGCGCCCAGAGCGTGCTCCGCCCGCGCACGTCGCACGACCGCCGCTGCGGCTCGGCCTCGGCGGCGGCGGCGGCGACCGCGTCCCGCCCGCGTCCGTAGGAGAAGGACTTGCAGCGGCGGAGGTCTGGCGGAGCGGCGGCGGCGGAGGAACTGGACGAGGCCGCTCCTCCGGCGAAGGGCCTGGAGAAGAGGGAGCGGATGGCGGAGGTGGACCTGCGGCCCGGCGCGGCGTCGGCGACGGCGGACGCCTCGAGGCCGGCGAGGCGCTCGCGGAGGCAGGTGGCGCAGAAGCCGGTGAACGACTCCCCCGGGTGCAGGTCGCAGCTCGTCGACATGGACCTCCACGGCGGCGGCGCCGGCGGCTCCATCCGCAGCGTCATTGCAGCACGGCACCCCGTCACTTCGCTAGTCGCAGAACACCATCACATTTCTTGGACACGGTACTAGCTCAGCTCTGCCCAGCCTCTGTGGCTCTGCGCCGTACCAGTAGACAGTAGTAAGTAGTCTAGCAGCAGCAGCAGCTGTGACAAGGGCGAGTGTGTGGCGGATTCGAGGGTTGGGGTATGTAGCGCGAGGTAAGAGAGAGAGACCGTAAAAATGGTGAAAATATGAGAGAGCGAGATGAAAGTAAAAGGTAAGGGAATCACGGGGGCCCTTCGCTTCGTCCCTCCGGCTCTCTCCCCTCCCCTGTTTCTTTGCTTTCTTGATCTGGCCTTCTTGGGGTTGGGGTGTTTGCTCTCTTTTACCCTTTTCCGAGAGGGGATCAAACCCTCCACAACACAAGCTGCCGTCCCGCCATCTGTGATTTGCCGAATTTGCCAAGATTGCCCTTTCGGGATTTGGGTGATTCAAAGGTGATTATCATGGCATAATCTGTGTGCGTGCGTGCATTAATGTTATCTGGACCGGAGCAAGACAGCGGCTGCAAAACATGTACTCCTCTCGCTGCTTCAGGTTCGGCATCTCCACCAGTTTTATCAAAAGTTTTCATTTTGAATGTACGGTCGAAAACTCTTTTTTATCTTGTTCTCTATATCCATTCTCTAGCTTTTATCCTCGTAAATATATAGAGATTGTATAGAAATTCTATAAGTATAGCGACCGGAAGGGAGAGTCTAAATTTGGAAACTAATATACAGACTGCTGGATGATAGTATATAGAGACTGAAGGTGGTCGAAATAGTGTGTTAGCGAACCTGTTGTATGTCTTATGTATTTTAATGCACTAATGGCAAAAGAATTAATGCCTAGTGCACACTAGCTATAATATTCTCAAACTTTTGCAAACTGATCGACAATTTCATTTGTGAGATCATGTGGTAAAAATTTGACAAGGTGTTGATGTTTTGAGTGGAAGTAAGTTTAGATGAATATTTTACAAGTTTGAGAGCACAATAGGAATAGGTTCGGTGGTCACTAGACTTGGTCCAATGGCACCCAATAACTTGCGCAGGTTTTTTGCAAATTTCTATGGTCCTTCAGGCCTGATCTTGTGCCCACTAGACTAGGGAAGCGAATTGTATGGCAACCCGGTACCACACAAGGCACCGCGGCACCACTTTTTCTCTCTACCTTTCTCCTCTCTCTCTCTCTATCTCCTCTTTCTCTCTCTATCTTCTCTCTCCCCTCTCTCTTTCTGGTGCCATGGTGTCACCGGGTGCCATATAATTTCTTTCGCTAGACTAGACCCAGTGGGATACAAGTAATTAGCACACTATTTTCACATAGATACGTGGTTCATCGGACTTGGTCCGCTCACCATCAAACATGGTCTGGTGAGCCTATACTTGCTGCTATAATTTATGTTTTTAGGGTCTTTCAGGGCTCAAACAATAAAGTTTATATACGAGACTTGTAGAGAATTTTAGACGCATCTTTTTCATATTGACAACTTTTCATCTGAGCAATGGAAAAAATCATAAAAAATGTTGAAGTCAATTGTTGTGTATAAAGAGTTGCATGCACTTGGTGGTTTTTGTTGTAATTGGCAAATCCTTTGCTTTTGCTTGTCTCAAATTATATGTTCATGATGGATGCTTGTAGGTTAGATAATTTGGAGCCAACGTGGACCAAGTTGAAAGATACTTGGGTTCGGATAAAAATTGTTGTATTAGTGGTTGCATGTGCATAAGTGAATCGATTCTTCGTCCGGAGTTAAAGTCGGTTCGGTGGGCCTAGACGTGCGAGGTACTCTGGTGAAGGTTTGAGGTCATGAGAACATAGCGGTTGATGCATAGATGCTTCAAAGCGAAGGAATCGGGAGGCGATTGGCTTTGCATCAAGATCCATGCAATAGTTAAACCCTATTTTAAGTTGTTTTTGGGTTAACCCATGTAAAAGCCCACTTAGGGGAAGGTCGTAGGATTGTATATAAGGGGGTTTAGCTAAGAAAAACCATCCCTTCTTTTTTTTGTAGCCTTTACCTTAGTGCCTTGTGGAATAAGAAGAGATAAAGGGAGAGAGAAAGATTGAGCTTAGGGACATGACTTTACCTTGACTGACACAATTATTCCATTGTAACCATTCCTTCCTAATCATCAAGAAGGCTTCAAAACTTGGTTTGAAATTCTTAATCCCTTATATCCTCTTTGTTTTTATCGTGTTTATGCATGTTCTCGAATCAAATCATGCGAAATCTTGATCTTTTTATTGTCTGTTGAATTTCTTGCATAGATTAGAATCACATATTGTGTAGGAACACATCTAGAACCACCTCACACAGGTTCCTCGAGATCTTAGATCATGATTTGAACAATTGAATGTTACGGTCTTTACTTGGTTCAAGACCTATAGTTAATGGAAAATTCGATATATACCATTACAAAGTGACGAGTTCAGAAATTTGCCATTACAAACGACTAAGTGGGCTCATGCCATTATAAAGTTGCGATTCACTCATATATGTCATGCATTACGACGAAAATTAGACCCGATTATCTCTAATCCGTCTTCTTCCTCCATAATCCGTCACTCATATATGTCATGCATTACGAGGAAATTTAGACCTAATTATCTCTAATCCATCATCTTCCTCTCTATCCTTCCTCTTCCCTTCTCTAGTGATCCCATGCCGCCGCTAACCTTAGGATTCCTTGCCACCGCCGCACCTATGCGGATCCTATGCCGCACCGCCGCCGCCTCTCCTCCTCCCCGAGTCGCTGGGTGGCGAAGGAACTCGTCGAAGCAGAGCAGGCAGCAGATGTGGAGGAGGCGGCATGGGGAGGAGGCGTGAGGAGGAGGCGGCGGAGCGGAGGAGGCAGCGCAGGGAGGTGGAGAGGCGGCCAACAGCGGGGAAGCCGAGGGGGAGGGGGCGGTTGCAGTGCCGGGGAGAAGGGGGCAACGGGGAGGAAACCCAAGGAAGCAGAGGGAGAGAGGGAAGAAGGATTTGGCAGAAGGAGAAGGATTAGAGCAAGATTAGTGTCGGTGCACTGCGCACGGGGTACCCACGCCAAGGAAGAGCATGACACGTGGCAACTCGGCGTAGAACGGGCGATCAAACCCCCACGCCGAGTCCAAGCAGGACGCGTGGCGCCCCGCCGAGCAGGTGGGCACTAGCCCCACTCAGCAAGCGTCTACGCGAATGGAGGAGGAAGCTTCTCGGCTAAGGCCTCCGCAAAGTTCAGCGTATTAGCGGTGTTAAATGCAAGGATTCAGGCATGCGAGACCGAGAGAGATGATTGCCTGCATTGTAGCCCTGTCCGACGCTCTGTAGCAGTCATTCCTTCACTGTGCGATGGCAGAGCAAAGTGGCGCCTGTGTCAGGCGTCTCCCATGTCCCGTCAGGCCCGGCAATCGGAGGAAGCCATTAAAGATATAGACGTCAGCAGGGGCAAGTGGGGGGGGGTGCCGTGACCAAAGTCCAACCAATGGAATGTCTCTGTCCCTCTCTCTCTCTCTCTGACCAACTGTCCGTCCCTTTCAGTATAAAAGGGAGCTGGGGTGGAGGGAGAGGGGGTTGGTTCCAAGCTATTCTACAGACACACATACTCAGTTGTACGAGCTCTCGAGCAAGAGCGTTTCAAACCCCAGAGAATACCATCCTCGAGCAGGAGTAGGGCTATTACCCACCTTAGGGGCTCGAACCTGGGTATATCGCCTGTGTTCATATTGTTCTTAGGGATTCGAGAGCGGATCGAGGTACGACAGCGCACATCCCACCACCGAACCTCTAAATCTGTCTGTCCAGCGACAAAATCGCCGACAATTAGGTCTTAACAACGTCATAATAGAATATTTTTTAGAAACGCCACTTTGTATTGGCATGTAGCAGATTTTTTGTTAAGTAATGACATATTTTACATTCGACCACTTTATAATGGCATAAATCAAATTTTCCTGTTGTTAATAAAACACATAAAGGTTGAGCCTTTTGGATTAATAATCTTGACTTGAGATTCGTTGGTCAAGGAAATTAAGGCTCTGTCCTATTGGACTTAACAGCTTAACGGCTTATCTACGGTTTGAAAAGATATATGTTTTGAGTTTTTATGGTATGTTTTTTGTTGTCCCGAAGGTGGGCCCAAATCTTGAGACTGATTCAAAAAACTATCGAAATTCAGTCATTTTAACTGTTCAAACGTTGAAATCAGTTAAAAAAAAAGTTTTGTGTGGATTTCACGTTTTGAATTTGTGCTAGAATCACCGTCCATTCTCTACGCCGCTGAGCTCGTACGAATTTTATCTTTTTGCTCGGGTATCCAATCAAGGTGATTCTTGTTGCGTTGGCTTCCTAACTTTCTTGGGTAGCTACCATAAAATTTTCATAACCATTCAGGCAACAAGGACAAATCTTTATGTGATATACGAACATAGTTTGGATGGGTGTCACACGTTGTGAAAAAGTGAAAAACAATTTACCTTCTATTCATCTCCTATAGGTGTTAGCCGGCCCTATATCGTTGTTCCATTTTATATTTCTGTAAGAGAGCATCAAGCACTAGATTATCTACTGCAAACACCCACCCTCCCTTTCAAGTCTCAACCAATCACCGAGCTACAACAATCATAAAATGCCCAATTCCTGTCTCCAAATCAGTCCGTTGCAATGCCAATACTTGTGCTTCTTCAGGGTTCAGGCCACAAAATGAACACAGATGGTCGCCATCGCAAATCCTCTACACAACGACATTGAATGAGCTCCACGTTCGTGTTTTGTTTCCTCTGGTCATGAGAGTATTCTATATGTGGACGTATTTTATTGGAGCTGCTTGCTAGACTTTAGTAGCTTCAAAAAGATTTACAAATATACTAGTACTATCTCCGTTCTCAAATATTTATACCATTCATTTTTTTCATTCGTTTGACTATTTGTCTTTTTGATAAATATTTGTGGAAATAGATAAACATACAAGGCAGATATAAAATACTTTTGATGACAAATCTTGTGATACATATTTCACCCTACTTAACTAATTAATTGAATAAATATTGTTGGTCAAAGTTTGAGAACAAATAACGTTGACAAATATAAAAAAGGAGGGAGTATAAGTGTACGCATAGTAACATACCATTCATTTTCAACTTACTTGCTTACTTGCCCATTTGCTTATCTATTTTTTTACAAACAAATAATTTCCTTTTTAGCAAATGATTTACTTCATTTTACTTAATTTTTAGTCTTTAGACCCACCTTTGAGATTAAAAAATCGGTTTTAAAAACTAAATTATTCGTGTTTTTCGAATGGATAAGCAAATGAGCAAATAAAATCGAGAAGACAACATTTAAGGTCCTATTCTTTTCAACTGATTTGAAAATCTGAACAGCTGAATGACTGAAATGATTGAAATTCGAGAGCTTATCGAGGTTACCTCAAGATTCGGATTCATTTCGTTTGACTTGCTTTTTAAAACGTTAGAACACAACTTCAAAACAACGATAAAACGGACTAAAAAAACTTAAAGCATATGTCTTTTCAAAACATAGATAAGTTGTTAAGCTATTAAGCCACCAAACTATTAAGCTGAAAAGAACAGGGGCTAAGTCTCGTTTGAGCCGAAGATGGAGTCAAATTGGTGCTTGAACAATTGCATTTCCACTCAAGTTCCAAATGGCCTTTAAATGTGTTAGCCGTAAGAGCATTACCAATATGTCTTTTCCGTTGTTCCTTTGAGTGCCACGTTGGAAGGAAAAAAAGATGTGGACAACACTTAAAGAAGAGAGAGATTCTGAGAGTCCCATGAACAAGCAAAACAAAAATCTAGATGGAATGGACAGCGAGCTACGAGCATTGGGAATCTCATGTGGTCTCTTCCATTTTTCGCGAGTCCAGGTCTCCAATCACAGGTTTCCCAATGAAGAAACGGTTAAAAATACCATACCATATGTAACACCCAAAAGCGGAGCCAATATTTAAAATTGATCAAAATTCGCTGGAATTCAAAAATTCTAAAGGAAATTAGGTGAAAAACCAGAATTTAAATCAAATTTTCGTGCTGGGCTCCAATTGGGCCAATCTTGGGCTGAATATCGGCCCAGCTCACCCTCTCTGCTCTCTGTTCCTCTCTCCCCTACCCAACGCCGACGCCGGCGCCACTCACCGCCTGCGCTTTGCCTCGGTGTCCCGTGCATGCAACCAAGAAGCGGTGGATTAGGCATGGAATGACACGTAGCGAACTCTCCGCTCACCTCTCATGTGCTAGCCTCGCCGGGACCCACCTCCACCGTCCCCTGGCGGGTATAAAAACCCTAGCCACTACCACCTTCTCTTCGTTTCCTTCAGTTGAGCCACTCCCGAGCGCTCTCATTCGATCCATCTCGCTCGCGAAGCCGTCCTGAACTTGCCAGTCGACGCTCGAGCCGCCGGAGCCACTGTTCCGGCCGAAATTGCTCATCGGTGTTGGCTGAGCTACTTCGGGCATCCTCGGATTTCTTCGTCCTCGGTTCGTTATTTTCCAATTCCTCCTACCCGATGTTTCCTAGTAGCCTTACGATCGTTTCCCCTCGGTTAGTTTTGCCAGGGTGTCACCGGAGCTCTCATGCCGCCGGTTGCCCTGCTCAAGGTTGTTTCAGGAGCGTACGTCGTCAAGCCGTTTCGAAGCCACTCCGTCCAATCCGAGGCTTCGATAAATCTTGCCGTGTCATCCCATAGCTCGTACGTTATCCAATTTGACTGAAATCGCATGATTGCATCGTTGCCATGTATGGCCGAGCCGCTTCGCCGCCGTCGGCAATGGCGCCACCGCATCCGGCCGCTATTGGCCGAGCCGTAGGCACCATTAGACGCGCATGGTTGCTAGGAACCCTTAGGTAGCATGCACACGCGATGATATGCCCTGTAGCGCCGGTGAGCCGTAGATTTCCTCTCGGGTTCGCCCGCCGGCGGGAGATTGAAGACGATGACGTCATCATTTGAACAGCTGCATGTATGTGAGCCACTGTCCGCTGGGACCCACGCGTCAGCCACTCCCTCTTTGCCTAACGGTTTATCTCACGGGTCTGTGTCACTGACCGGTGGGCCCGTGGTCCCACGCGTCGGATCAAGTGGAGGCGCCTTTGGTTTTGACGCCTTCGGCGTTACCGCCTCGCACGAACGTTCACGGCTGGGCCGTAGGCCAAATGGGCCGGCTCGGTCGGCGCGCTGTGCTGTTGGACGGGCTATGCTGCCCCACGTGCCACGCACAGCGCTAGCCCTGGCCCAGTACTGTTCCTATTCATTTCCCAGATGAATTAGTTATTTTGAAAACCCCAGAAATGCATTTCTAATTATTAAAAATAGTGGATTAGCTCCAAAAAATCCTAGAAAATTCCAGAAAATCCTCGATATACTCAACACCCTAGGAAAATTATGAAATTAAGTTTTGATCTTTAGAAGAGGCTCTCAACATATTAAAGAAGATATAAATACAAGCATTTTTCACATTTTCTGAATATAAATCTCCTAGGGGTATTTTGGTAATTTCACCGCTAGCCATCCAGCCCTGCATATGCATTTGCGACTGTTTAGAATATCTACTTATTCAGAATTTCTGTTCTTAATAGAGGACCCGGTTCTAGAGGAGGGATATCCGGAAGCTAGCCAAGTTCAATCTATATATCCTCAAGGCGAATTACCATCCTAGTTCATATTTATACCCAGTTTCTTAAAGTATTTTGTTTTAAATATATAAAGTTCATGCTTGCTATGTTTGGAAAATGCCCATTTGATTAGTCATGAAATATGCCCTGTCCTTGATGAATATGTATCTACCTTATATGATTCCTTAATATCATGATTGATTGTCTGTCCACATAAAATATAAAATATTTAGACTTTCTAGTCTTGGGTAAAAGCTGCTTAGACTTGCTTAGGTCTGAATGATTTAATCGGGTATCCAATCCCGCACTGGTAAGCCAAAACTTACCGGTATACATGATACATTACACACCTTGATCATGATAGGCTTTGTGTTGCATGTGATAATGTGTTGTTGTGTGATCTACGGTTTGAGGTATGTGGAAATGGGAAACGGGAATGGGAATGATGGAAGAGAAGGGAGATGGGCACGGTGGACCCATAATATATGCACGATATACCTATGTAAGAGGTATGCATAATATAAGGAAGGTGGAACCCAGATGGAGTCTGTGCTCGTATGGAAGGGTGTTCATACGTGAGCACAGCGGAAAACCGCTGACCATTGTACTGTGTGCTTGCAGTGGTCCCTTATACCACAACGCGTGGGCATCGCGCGGATGAGCAGGATTGGTGTCTGTGTGACGCATTAGGTCCCGTGAGCCTTTTAACCAAGTCCTGAGGGGAAGGAGTTTGGGCCGTCTCTTGCGAAGAGATCTGACTCTGTCTACTAGGGCAAGCGATAGTGACCAATGCCTTCCGTGAAATGGCAATCATTGAGTTGGGTTAGGTCACTAGTTCGTTGGAACTCGGGGAAGATAGTGGTCCACAACGGGGTTTGCTGACCCGGAATGATGGTGTGGTGAAAGAAGATGAAACGGGTATAAATAAGTAGAGGGTGCCTTTGTGGCTTGAAATATGAAATTTTGATATAATCTTTCCTCGACATCTTTTTGAAGATGTTCTTTCGAAAATGGCTAGGTATAAGGTTTTATATATGTTAATTCAAAAACTGGCTTTTCTACAAAGAAAATAACCAAAACTCCAATATATAGCCTTTATCACTATTATGCATTAAGGACGGTGTTAACTTGCAAGTGCGGTTTGATTGCGTACTTACCCTCGCACCCACTCACTCTTTTAGATTATGGAAACCCTGAAGAGGGGGACTATGCATGCCACGAGGAAGACGATCCAGTCTTCGATGATCCCGGCCAGACTTAAGCTCTCCTACAGTCTGGGGTTTACATGCTTAGTGTAGGATTGTAACTTGTATCATGGCGTAGCTTTCGCCATAAAACAACTTTTTGTTGTAATATAGTCTGCTTTAAGTTTAAGGATGTAAATTTGGTAACAAGACAGTGATGTTGCCATCTGCTATAATAAATCTCGTATGTTATTGTTTGTGATGATTCAGCTAAGTGATGTGTGACACTAGCATACTGGTCCAGGGACTAGTGCTGTTCTGAAAGTGCATCTAGGCCCCTTTGTAAGTTTTGGCGATAGATGACAAGCACCTTAAAAATCTAATCAAGCTCGTTTAGTGTTGGACAATTTTAAGATTAGAAAATAGATGTGGAGGACTCGTGGAGACCATAAAGATTAAAGGAAAAGACGGCGTTTTTATTTGAAAGTGTAAATCTTTTCTTTTGAATTGAGTTTAAGGATACGCCGTACTATTAAGAGGGATGCGATGGAAAATCACTTTTAGAATTTCTAAGTGCTCTTGGTCGAAGATTCTTGACATTTGCTTTCCACCAAATAAATTTGAGGGTGTTTACCTTGAAAACATATCGGACTATCCGATATAGTCCGGAACCTTCCGATTGACCCCTCTCTGTCTTCAGTCCAGAAAAATATCGGAATATTCCGATACATGTCCGGAACATTCCGATCTGAACCGGAACCTTCCGATACATCTTCCGATTGACCCCTCTTTGTCGCTAGTTACAAAAATATCGGAACATTTCGATGTTGGTCCGAAACATTCCGATATCTACCGAAACTATCCGATGCTTGTTCCGATCAACCCCTCTCTGTCTCCAGTTACAAAAATATCGAAACATTCCGATGTCAGTCCGGAACATTCCGATATTTACCGGATAAATCTGATCCTTGTTCTGATCGACCCCTCTCTGTCTCGATTGCAAAAATATCGAAACATTCAGATGTTGGTCCGGAATATTCCGATATGGACCGGAACTTTCTGTTGCTTGTTCCGATTGACCCCTCTCTGTCTCACAGCGAAAATATCGGAACATTCCGATGTTTATATCGGAACATCCGGTGTCTGTCAACAGTAACGACTAGTTTTGACTGCGTAGGTATTTATTCCCCTCCTCCACCCACCGGCCTGGGTTGCCTCTCACACATACTCTCAGCTGAACACTTATTGCAACCCTAGCTCCCCACCTTCCAACTTCACTTCACCATAAATTCCATTGATCGCATCTTTGAGTGGGTGAAGAAGCTAGATCTAGAGTCTTCGTGTTGATCAAGCTTCGATTTTGAGCATTAGTTTCATTCTCCAAGTTGGGTTTTCATCGGATTTGTTACTTTTGGAGTTTGAGGGCTCCTAGACGGCTAGGAGTCGCCCTAGAGCCACCGGTGCTTAGTGTGGTGGCCGGGGAGAGTTTGTAAAGACTGGCTTCACCTCGGAAGAATCCATTGAGAGAAACCGGGAGTGCTTGGTGCAACCCGGGAGGTTAAGGGTCAAAAGGGACCTCAGCTCAAGTGTGACCGAGCCGCCTCAACGGAGACATAGGATCCCCTTAAGGATCCGAACTTCGGGAACAACTACTTCGAGTTTCTTTGTGTTTGTGGATCCCCTTTTTGCTTATTAACTTTGGCTTGTTCTCTAACCTTATTTGGTGTAGGATTTATTGTTTTATCTTCCTAATGTTTTTCCATTTCCTCCAACAAGATTGGATGTTCAGATTCTAGATCAGATAGTCTGATTCATATCGGGCTATCCGATACTGACATCGGAACATCCGATATTGTCTGTTCCGCTGCATTGTTTTAGCTGTAAAATTTTGAAAGCCTATTCACCCCCCCTCTAGGCTACATCTCGATCCTTCATGTTCCACATGATGGGTTTTAAAGGTAAGCAAATTTGAGGCACCGCCGTCATATGGTTCCTATATTTTAGTTAATATATTCATAAGGGATTCTTTGAGAGACTTTGGATTTGGTTTGCTCTTAGTATCCCTCTCTGTTCAAGTGATCTCCGAATTTCGTTAGCTGCTTCCGGTAGCAAAAAAAAAAAGTCCCCAACATACGTGAGGTGCAGGATCACTCTGATTACCGCGGTGGCCGGCAAGCCGCGAGCTCTGTGCTCTAAACCACGCGAACTATCTGAAGCTATTTATTCGCTCACTGATGACAAACAGTCCTCATACGTCAGTACTTTGTACCGGCAGGATACAAATATCAAGCTCCCTCTCTCTTTATTTCTGGGTTTAGCTCATCCATTTCATTGGAAATCAGCCGGAGTAATCCTCTTCCAATTAGCAGGGCCTTTTCCCCCCTCTGGCACATGAATTTCATGGAAAGAACCGTTTCAGGGTTTTGGACAGCCCTGCAGAGAATCTCGATAGTGGAATCTTTACATCAGCTAGTACTACAGAATCCCAGATTTGTCATGAAGTTCTTAACCACGCCAGGTAATTGTGATTCTAATTCTACCTAGTCAAAGCGATCTGAAAGCATCACCTTCCCTCAGAAGCTTTTCTTGACAACAGATATGAACTTTCCCTTTCCAGCTTTCCCTTTTTATCCCTACCTCCTTGTTTCCATCCCTCTCCCACAAACCACATCCCCATTTCCCGGAATCGGATTCTCTGCCGTCGCCTGTGAGAGTGGAGAGGAGAGAGAAAAACGCTTTGATTTGTGTGTAAGTTGTAAATAAAAGCCGATGGATCGAGATCCGACGGCCCTGAGTGTGTCCTACGGGCCCTCTGCCGTAAAAATCCCGACGCGCAGAGGATCCGATTCCCCATTTCCCACCAGGCTCAGTGCCCAGAAGTGCAGGGCTAGCCTGGTCATTTCCCTCTGCCTAACAGATGCCACAGCAAGAGAACAAAAGGGCACTCGGGTGTCACTGTCCCTTCTCTCAGACTCAGCTCCAGATTTGTCCTACTTAGGCGGGCATAACCAAAGCAAGGCCAGCTTAAGACAAAAGAAGGCATCTGATCAAAGAAGCCCCAGGAGCTTAGCATTTTGATAAATAAAGCAGGGCTCCGGCACATGATGGGAGGCCAAAGCTGTCCCCCTTCTCGAGCTTAAAAATGATAATTAATTATGGCGCCTCCTCTTCTTTTTTCTCACCTTTGCTTCCCCCTAGCCTCCCTTTGTACTGTTCCATCTCACAGTCACAAGTCACATGTGGGATGTACCTGAAGGCATCCGAGTGTAAGTGTATCTAGTTTCTTTGTACTATTCTTTGGGACTTTCAGGCCTTGGTAAGTGAGGAGTAAGTATGAAATGGGCACGGCTACAAGCTTCTAGGAAGGAATAGAGAGCACACTTGACACTGATCCGGATCAATTGACATCTAAAAGATGGATTTTATTAATCGTCATCCTAGATCTTTGTTCAGACAATGCAGAGACGAACCCTGCAGAATCGAACCAAGCGCCACTACGCGTTAAGAACAGTTTTTTCCCCTAACCGAATGTGCTGCGAACACTGACAATACAGCAGATTGATGCAATATTTCGTTCATACTAACGATGCTAATTGCTGCCATGATGCTTGATCGAACAGGCTAAAGAAACATATGTGCATAGCCGTACGAGTGTGTGACTAACTTAACCGTGCCATGTTCACTCGTATTACTGATTCTGAATCTCTGGGCAAGCTACGCTACCCCTCTTTTAAACAAGCCGAGCCACGAAAGCAAAAAGGAGGAGAGATGATCGTGAACAGTACGCCCCTTTGATCGGGGAGCACATCGGGATCGATCACATCACGGTTCACGCACAAGCGGAAGCGGCTCGCCGTGGCATTTTTGGGCTCCGCCTTTCCCCCCTTCGCCGTGGTGGCATCAAAGGATGCACACACCAGGCCGGGCACGCAGAAAAGAAGAGAAGAAAGCTACCAAACGAGCAAGCTAAGCTAGCCAGAAAGAAGAATGCACATGTGAAACGTATAGGAACGAGAGAAAGAACGTCGAGTGATGATTGCCCCCAACATTTGGACGGATTCGCTTTTTTTTTTGTTTCTTCCCAAACAATGGATCATCCACTGATAGACTGATCTCGCTGTAAATTTGCCACTGGTGAAGCGAAGCGAGTGAAGGAAAGGAGAAGAGATCTACGCGGTTCACTGCGTTCTTGGAATCTTGGGTCTGGTTCTTGCTCAGAAGTCAGATGCCGTGAGCTTTACCGAAATGAGAGTTTCAGATCGCCGCTTGCTGCCGCTGGTCTGACTCGATCTCAGTTGTGGAAAAGCTCGCCGCGGCCTCGCTCGTTTGTTGCGTTGCGTTCCCTCCTCTTTCGTGTTCCTAAGCGGCGCCGATCCCGATGAGGGAATGTGCGTTGCAAACTTGCGACTGGGTAGAGAGAGAGAGCAGGGAAGTAAAGGGACATCTCAGATTCTCAGCACTCTTCAGTAATTTTGGAGCTGCAAAAGGACATTGCTGGAGGCTGTGGTCACTGAAACGGAGCAGTTTTTTTGACAGCCCTTTGTATTTTTAGATTTAAGTCCAGCTCCATGCTCTTTGAGCTTCTCATTACCTCGTTAGGCATAAGTGTGGAAGCTGCAAGCCTGCAACACATGATTGAAGCATGAAATTCAGGTAGAAAGTGTTATAAAGGCTCTGAAAATCAATGCTGAACTTCACAATTAGAGCTGCTCATTGACCAGCTGCAAAAACTGCTGCTACAAAGCTCGGTTTTTCAGCTTTCGCGTCGAAGACAAAGAAATTTCACAGAAACGATTCAGTTCCTTCATGGACCAGGGAAAAACAATCCCGAGTTCCAGACAGAGACAGGGCCTAGTATGCTTAGGTTGAAGTAAAGAATCTAGCATCCGTGCAGTGCCTGACCATGTGAGCGCGCATCAGTGAATCCTAATAGAGTAACAAACAGATCATAGGAGCAATTATGGAGCTGGCAATGGCATGCCATGCCATGCATAATGGCTCAGTGCAGCATGCCTTGCAGCCCTCACAAAGGAGCAGGAGCAGGCCAGGGATGGCCCAGCAAGAGCTACAAGGAAAAAACACAAACACACGCACTGACACACATCCCCTTGCCACAAAGAGAGATTTGTAGTATTTGCATGAGAATCATCAGCTGCCGCTGCATGCCGCTGGGTTCAAAAGCGCCCAACCAAAGTGGCGTAGAAAAGCAAAGAGGGAGGAATGCACCAGCTTTAATCACCTCCCCTTTCACGGCCATGGCGCGCACACGGCGCAGCCTCATGCGTTCGTGCGTAGCCGTAGCATAGCCATAGACGCCGTAGTATACTGGACAGTGCAGTATAGACGCAGCAGCAGCAACAAGCAGGGTAGCAAGAAGGATAGGGGCGAACTAGGCTCGAAGGGCACAATGGCAACAGAATGATGGAGGGCATCTACCCTCTCCGGGGGCGCGCATCTCGAGGCGCCTAATCTCCCCCATGATGGCGGTGGCTCATTCATCAGTCATCACGAATTTCACCATCAAGATGGCTCGCTTTTGCGCGTCGTCGAATCATGCGGCCCAAAGAGCCCTTTTGGCCGGATTTCCTTTGCCTAATCATTGCCGCCCGCTTGGATCTCGGGTGCACTGTCCCTCCGTCTCCGCCTCTGCTCCGCCGCCGCCGCCGCATGCCGTTTGCAGCATGTTCTCATCAGAGGCGTGTATAATCATAGGGAATCATAAGGTTCATGGACTCATCGAGCAGGCCGGCGTCTCTGCATCGGATGCCCAGCTCTGTAGGACAGGGCAGGGCGGGAGATGTGCGTGTGCATTGCAATGCCCGGCTGGGGCTGGGAGAGCATCGAGCCATGCGATTGCGGCAAGAGCAAGCAGCTCGATTCAGGGTGATGTGATTCTTCTTTGCAGCTCGCATTCTGGTTGCAGCTGAAGGTTACAACTGGCAGACATTTGAGCTGAGACACAAACGCAGAAAAAAGCGCGGGTGAGTAGGACTGGACTTAGGTGAAAGGGCCCCTTCTTCTTCTTCCCCCGAGGGAGAGGGGCACATACCAGCAGGAAGGAATCAACCTCATGCATGGTCAGTGATCAGCAGCAGTTCACCACATGGAGCAGTCAGAATTCAGAAATCCCGTCGCTGCTGACAATGGGCGTCTCGACACGCGGTGGAAACAGAGCGCCATGCCGGTGCAGGGGGGAATGTCAGAAGGCGATGGCCGACGGTGATCGCCTGCGCATCCGTGTGTCCCGTCCGTCCGTCGTCACTATTAGTTAATAATCCTGTCATTGTTTTGTTAGCTGTATTTGCATGTAAGCTGCATAGTAGGAGGCTTGACCGGGTGTTTCGGTTGAGTAGGTAGAGCCGTTGCGCTCACGACGCGCACCAGCGCGAGCTGCGCACGCACGAAGCGCACGAGCGCGTCTTGCGCGGCATGAAGACTCGCGTATGGGATGGCATACGCATCGTGGTGTTCATGCCGCGATTAGTGGCCAGTATGGCCGTTTTGTATCCAGCTATATATTTGGGAGTTATAACAGAAAATGCTGCGCTTGTTAGCGGCACCAACCGACTGAGTGCTTTGCTGTTCGTGTGTTCTAACTCGCGTGCGTAAGTGTTTGCTACCACAGTCACGCCATGGGGGCCTGGAGAGGAAAGGGACGGCAGACAACTAGATGAGCACAAGTCGCCATCACTCTCGAGAGACAGCGTGCAAGAACTGCAGATCCTGGTTGCCGCGTGGCGGGCTATGGTGTCCCGTCGGCTTGCCGTGCCCTCTCGCAGGAGTGTGGCGGCGCGGAGCCGCCTCCCACCGGCGGGATGAAGGGTGGTGGTGGGGCAGGGAGAAGAGGGAGGGATGGCTGGGAAGTATGGGCCGGGCCACTTCGGGCCGTGGAGTGAACCGGAAAGCGGTGCCTAGCGAGAGAGTGCGGGAGGGAGGTGCAAAAAACTTTTGGGCCATGGGAGCGGAAGTGAGGACCCAGCGCTGGCGCTGGTGCTGCAACTGCAAACGAGCCGAGGCACGTCTATGCCCGGCGACACATAAATTTTGGGAAGGAAAAAAAATGTTATGCTATAGATCGAATCGTTCGTTGCTAAGAAAAAAAGATGTTTGTTATAGTATCTTAAATCTGTCGTAAAATTTCGATAACAGGTATAGTCCAAGGTGATGATCAACAACCACGCCATAACAGGAACACAAGAACACGTGATGTATAGAGTTGCATTATTTGATTTATTCTCATACATAGGGCTTCCAACTCTATTTATAACGTTGCTTAGGTTTAGACAAAGTTACATGTGGGACCAACTTATGGGGCCAGCGGGCACCGCTTCCAAGGCGCCGAACTGCTTCCCATCTATGCCTTTCGTCCCCCTTGCACGATTTCGACCTAGTAGGACTGAGCTGGTCGTTGGAGCACTTATGCGCCCGAGCGACGACCAACGTGGTGGTTGCCGTCGTTGGCTAACGTTGAGGGCAGCCAACGGCGGCGGCAGTTGCTTTTGGTCAAGTGAGCAGCACAATAGGGAAGGGAAGGGACGCCACGACACAGGGAGGTGTTCCATGAGAGACAAATCACAGAATTAGGATATTTGGACCACACGTAAAGCCATGCGTTCATTTTTTGTTGGCACCAAAATTGGATACACTGACTCAAAAACAGTCAACGAATTATTGCCAACCGATGGCATGTTGCCAAATTTTACTTGTACCGACACATGTTGTCGTTATACTACATATTAAGTACTGCCAAATGCCAAATGACGGTATGACACCCAAAACAATATTACCGACAGATTGTGTATCGCTAGCCTTTGCCATCAGATTATCAGTGGCTAATCCACTATTATTGCCAACGTACATCTGGTGGTAATTACGTGTCATGGAGTAGTGTTTCTTACATTTCGAGTAAGTCCACCGACAGGGGTGGGAGGGGACCTCTAGCTTCCCTAACTGCATCTCCAATATCATCATCACATATTGCTTTGGAAAGATCTTGAAATCTCCGTTGAATTCATTTGATGAGTTAATGTTTTTTTTGAGAAGCGGCAGGGTGATGATTTGAGCCGAGAGAAGAGGGCTTACGTCTTTCTATACATTGCTTCATTCATTTCTCCTATGAGATGAGATAATAAAAAACATCAAAGACTTGCTTGCTTAGGATTAAGTGCAACAACAAAGCAAGCATTGGCGTGATAAAAGATGATCTTATTACTCTTGGAATTTTGCATTTCTTGACATCTATGATGGTTGTGATCTTGAGGAGCTTTCATTCGAGTGTTTGAAAGCTATCAAGATAGTGTAAAAAGCTTGGAGTTCGCATTGCCAAAGTGGTGAAGGACTACCATTAGTAAATGAAGGCGCTAGGCTCAAGCAGGAGCCGGTTCTTGTGAGGAGCAAGGACTTGTGCCAACGGGGAGTAGGACAAGGCTCCGAATTTCAGGAAAAAAATTCTCTCTTTGTCTCCTTTTACTTTGTGTAATTCACTTTCAGCAAACTTACTTCTGCATTGTGTTACGCTGTTTTATACTTAGAATAGGTCTCCTTAGCAAATTGGGTCACTAATTTGATAAAATAAAATCTAAAGTTGAATTGAAAAGTTTAAAACTTACCTATTCACCCCTATAGGTCAAGTAGATCCTCTCAAATTGGCATATTGTAGAATTGTATCCTCAACTTCTCCTTTTTCTCTGTTATGCAGATTGGCACGTTCCGGGGTCTTCAGAAATCTTTTGTTGTTCTTGCCTCAAAGTTGGTTTGAGACTTTTTTTTGCTTTGGGGATCAACGTTTCGTTGTGTTTGCATGCTTTTGACAATTTTTTTGGAGCGTTTTCTCAGCTTCATGTGGACACTTCGTTTGGTTAGACAAACCCTGTCATCCCGCCAAACCAAGTGATGGGATTTGTCTCGTATAAGTTTTGTGCCCATTCCGCTTGACCGTTTGACGAAAAAAATGTAAATCTCGCTTGTGGTATAGGCGGGATTTATATCCAGTCTATTGGAACAATGATAAGTATCTATTTATTTAATTTAAATAAAAGGAGTATTATTTACTTAGTTTGAAAATTTTTAAAATTTTGAAATATTTAAAAAATCTCAGGCTTGCAGCTACCCCGAGCAGCAGGCGACGGTACAGCCCAGTATATGTGTCGCACAACAAATAGCTGCAAGTTGCAACCTTAATGGGCCAAAAGCGTTCTGACTTTCAAATAAGCCCAAGCGGACTAGGCCGAATGAGAAGATTCGCTTTTGTGACCGACCACAAGTCTACATCTATGTTCAGAGCATCCCCAACAGCCCCTCCATCCCATGCTCTCAGAGTGCATCTAATCAATAGACGAATCTTTTAGACTTTCACAGCGTTTTTCTTCTTCAAATCAAATCCTATCACCAAATTCCCCATCATATAATGCAGCCTCATTCTTGCCATGGCCGGCATCAGATGCTCTCCTCTTCAGTGCCAATGTGCCATGCTGCTAGCTTCTGGACCATCACGCATTCACGCCCGCAATATTCAACACACATCAAGTCATACAACCGCATCAACCGTCACCGATGCGATGAACCAGCCAGCCAACTACCGCACGCGAGATTCCCCCAATTTTGTTCGTTCTCCCGTATATCTTTTTTCCTTGAAAAAGTCACTTTTTTTGAACGGCCAGTTAAATAAGAGGGGAATCTTCTCTTGCTGTCGAGCTCTTCTTGTCAGGATTTGGTGTACTTTCTCCCTGGCAACGGAGGAGCTTCTGCATGTGTCCAAAACGCCCATTTGGTTCTGTGTGAGGTCATGTGAGTGATGGAGGCGTCAGGATTCAGAACTCAGAAGGACCGGCCAGAACAGGACTAGTTTATTTCTCGAGCATCCCTTCGTTACCCCAAAGAGCAACCCTATGCCGTTGGATCTATACCAAAAAGAGGCGAGGGAAAAAGGTTCCAGAGCTCTGCATACGACACTTGGGTCACCCACTGGTCACTGCACAGTGCACACTGCACGGGCGTGCGCTGCTGGCTTCCGTCAGCCTGCCATTGGTCAATAATAAAAACGTCTTGAGTCCTCCCTTTGAATGGACCTAAATAAAAATTAATAAACAAATCGGAGCCGGATAAGGAAATGGAGATTGGTTGAACATACCAAACATTTTGAGTCCCGGTGCTAAATTAGGACAATTTTTTTAAAGAAATAAAATATAGCATCATTGTGATATAGATTTTGGGCCCTGGCCAGTCACACAACCCACATATGTCCTTAATTGTTCCGGCCTTGCAAATTAGCATAGATTTTTTAGTAAATGAAAGGGGAAACAACCCGCCATTCTAGACAAATCTCTTAAAGACTCTTAGACAATTCATCTCATGACTTGTCTCTAGGGCTTAGCACATCCTCCGATTGCATTTAAAGGTTGCCGCAACCAATATGACTTATAAAAGGGGGCCGTACAAGTAAGAAATGCTTGAAAGCAACACCATTCAACACCATAGTGCTTAGAATTAAGCATAAGTGAGATTGCTTAGAGACAACTTTAAAGGCTTTATCGTGGATGTTTTTAGAGTTATAGTCACAAAGCATAGGACTTGTTCTGAAGAGTACAAATGTGTGTTCGTTGCCTACTCCTTTTCATTTAAAAAAGTGGTCCATCCATCCAAGAATATAAGTCACATTCTTTATAATGGACTTGTTCATGTATAAGGCTTATTCCATATTCCAATACAAAATAAGTGCGTGTTTTCTTTAATACCCCTAATAAATACATTGTTTCAATGCTTCTCTGATTTATGTGTAAAATAGAAATATGTTTTGGACGGACTACAGGACGGACGTCCATTCGTCCTTCACAACGATCGGACGCTCCTGACACAACTTTGGCCCAAAAAATCCTGCGCCATCGTTCCAGCCAGTGCGCGGAACAAAAAACTCTCGCGTTGTTTCAGTGGTCCGAATGTTGTTCCAGTGAAGCCAATCCATATAAACCGCGCTCTCTCTCCCCATGCTACATGCGATGACGTCATCGCCGACGTCAGCGAAGATTCCTTTTTTCGTTTTTCTTTAAACGATCGTAACTTTTGACTGGGAGTTCCAATCCACAAATCGTTTTCACCAACGTGTTCCTCGCATTTTTCGAACAAAACAAGACCCATGTTGCTATATAATTTTTACTGAAACAATTTATCTATACTAATGGAACAATTAATTTCGCATGTTGGAACAATACGTCTAATACGATGGAACAACTTGGTATTTGGTCTGCTGGAACAATAGGCTAAGCCCAATTGGAACAATGTATTTGGTCTGATGGAACAACTTGCATATCTATTGGAACAATGTATTTGGTCTGCTGGAATAGTAAAAAAAATGCCTACTAGAACAAGAAGGTTTGCCTACTGAAACAATAATTTTTGCCTGCTGGAACAACAAGGTTTGCTTACTGTAACAAATAAAGTTGACTACTGAAACAATAAGGTTTGTGCTACAAGAGCAGTTAAACTTTGCCTACTGGAACAATAACTTTTGCCTTATGGAACAATAAATTTACCTTCTGAAACAATAACGTTTGCCTTCTGAAACAATAACGTTTGCCTTCTGGAACAAATAAAGGTTTTGACTACTGGAACAATAAAGTTTGCCTACTGAAACAATAAAATTTGCCTACTGGAATAGTTAAGCTTTGCCTTCTGGAACAATAACTTTTTGCCTTCTGGAACAATAACTTTTGCCTTCTGAAACAAATAAGGTTTTGCCTACTGGAACAATAAAATTTACCTGCTGGAACAATAAAGTTTGCCTACTGAAACAATAAAGTTTGTCTGTTGGAACAATGAGTCTAGCCTCCCGGAACAATCTATCTTGCCTCCCGGAACAATCTATCTTGCCTCTCCAAACAATCAATCTTGCCTGCTGGAACAACTTTTATACCTGTTAAAACAATGTATTTGGTTTGCTGGAACAATAGGCTAACCCAATTGGAACAATATGTCTAGTTTGACAGACCACAATTTGTATACCTACTGGAACAATCTATATTGCTTGCTGGAACAATAAGTCTAGCCTTCCAGAACAATCTATCTTGTCTGCTGGAACAATTGTACCAATAAAAATAAAAAATTCAAAAAATAGAAAAAATATTTAAAATGAGTTCATTAGGAATTTAGATGAATTATAAAATTTGTACTACGCGATTTGGACTCCAAATGAAAAAGATACAAAAATGAGAAATCGAATAAGGATAAAAAATGAAACGCAAAAACTAGCTAGCCTCTTGCCTGTACGTTCAAAGCTAGCGCGGGCCTGGGCCGTGGAGCGTTCGCTTCGGACGGACGCTCGAAAATAAGCATTTCCCATATGTTTTATAAATTTGCACACATGTCTACTAAAAAATACAAAAAAGAAAAGAAAAACATGTGAGTAGCTCTGTTATCTAAGAGCATTTGTAAGATAAGCTGTAAAATAAAAGTGTGTAGGAATAGAGTGTTTGTTGGACGGGATAATTTTTTTAAGTGTATTGTAAAATGTGAATGAGTTTTAGAGGGTATGATAGAGTGTGCAGTGAATAGTGTTATCGAGTGTGCATTTGAAGCGGAGAAAAATTTGAGGCACCAGGTGGTCACGGTGGTACCCGAAGAGAGATAGAGAGAGGGGAGAGAGGAGATAGAAAGAGAAAAGGAGGAGATACAGAGAGAGAGGAGGAGAGAGATAGAGAGGAAAAGAAATGTCACCGTGTTTTTGTGTGGCACCTGATGCAACAAAATTTTTCTCCGTTTGGAGCTACTCTAAAAGGATTTGCTATGTTCAAAGAGTTTTTTTTATTGGGCTTTGTAGCCTAGGAGGAAGACCACGGAAAGTACACATCTGCAAATTCATGGATGCTCGATGGGATTGAATGCATGGGTACACGTTTAAGCTGATTGTAAGAGCATGAAAACCCAATGGTTTGACCGTTGATGGATGGAAGATGCATGGCTTCATGGGATTCGGCAGCGCTGTTTACGTCCGCATGGGTGATCTTATTCTTAATCATATGGTTTGTTGTTAATGATTGGTGCCAGATTCATAGTTGTACGCGCTGTTCCCATTGCCTGCCAACGCAAGTACAATGGAAGCCGTACAATATAGGAGTATTAAACTAGCCTGGAAGGACCTTGAAAGTTTGAAACCCAGATATTCTATGCCACATTGCCACAAAGGTGGAATTTGCGACGCGCTCTCTTTTTAACACGCGCGCGCGCATATATTGAACCACCATAAATAGAGTAGTATTTAAACCACAACTTTAACTACTGAGTACCAATAAAATATACAAAAATATGATATTATAAAAGTTCTTTTCGAAACAAATCTATGTGTATGATTTTAGTATGCCAATTAAATAGATTATAAGACATGTATAGATAAAATTTCTAAACTTTGGCCTATTACATGTCTAAAACATCACGTTTTTAGAATTAGACGAAGTAATATTATACTTTTACTAAAATGTATTAATAATTTGCAATAATATTTAATTATGAAAGTTACAAATTGTACTGTAATAAGGACCATGTATTTTGTCCAAAAACAAATTGTGCTTGTGAAAAATTGGGATGGAGTGGCTCTTAGCCAGAAGTGCATAATAATGGAGACTCGTGCTCGTTTTGGGCTGGCACCAATTGAGCTGTCTAGTTTCGAGTAAATGAGACAGAACTTTCTTCAACAACATAGAAATAAATAACGAACGGAGGAATGGATGCCTCGAAAAGGAGTACTAAATTGCAAATGCATCATTGTAGTTTCATTTTTTTTCTTCCTTTCTACCATAATCTTATTATAAAAAAAAGTAGTACAAAGAAATCTGAAGTTATACCTCTGCAAGAATAGCACGAGGACTAAGACCTGATCTATTTATTTTAGTTCAACAGGTGTGTTCACTTGCCGTGTTCCAAACCAACTCATCTAGTTCGACATGGTTCAATCTCATCTTATCTTGGATCAAATGGTAAGAAAGAACACATACACACATATAAGATGTCATCATGGATTGTCCCTCTAAGAATCACCAAATCCCATCATCTTAAAAACACACACATAAAGGCAATCGTTTCCACCTTTATATCATTCTCGAGATTTAGTAACGCTATATCCCTAAGATCTTGTATCACCACTTGCTCGAGATCCAACATTGTGCCCCTCCCCTTAAAAAAAGCATCATTGTATTATCGTTCTCAAATTTCTGGTACTGAATTCTTTCCATGTGCCAGAGTCCACTTCTACCCAAGATGTGTTACTACCTCCCCCCAAGGGTGATGTTGACTCCCCCCTTTTCTCCCGAGTGTTGGTGGTGAGCTCCTCCTCGATGATAGGTGGCCACGTTCTTCTACAATCGTTATAGATGGATATATCCAAACAAAATGAGAAATTTTTTACGGTAATGCTTGAATACGGGCGTCCGATCCGTCGGACGCTGCGCGGCCCAGCATCACCCGAGGACGCTGATGCACTGCGCTGCTAGCAAAGAAACAGCGTTTCATTTTTTTCATATTTAAATTTCTCATTTTTGTCTCTATTTCATCTGGAGTCCAAAATGCATATAACAAATTTTATAATTCATCTAAAATCCTAATTAACTCATTTTAAATACTTTTTATTTTTTAATTATTTCATTAGCCAAATTGTTCCAATAGTCTATACAGATTGTTTCCAATAGGCTAAACTAATTGTTTCATCAGCCTAGACATATTGTTCCAATAGAAAAAACTATTTGTTTCAGCAGGTTAGACATATTGTTCCAATAGAAAAAAAAACTAATTGTTGCATTTGGCTAGACATATCATTCCAGTAGGCTAAACTAATTGTTTCAACAGTCCAAAAATATTTGTTCCAATAGGCTAAACCAATTGTTTCAACAGATTAAATAGATTGTTCCAACATGCTAAATGTCGACAGGTGACTAACTGAGGGTCACCGCCGGCAATGAATTTGTACGAGGGGACGCTAATCAAGAACCAAACCAGATGGGTAACACAAGACAGGGTTATACAGGTTCAGGCCCTCAACGGAGGAGGTAATACCCTACTTCCTGTGTTCTAGGATTATATGGTGGATCAAGATGCGTGATGCAAGATGATGATGCCGAAGATCTCTCTCTCACGGCCTCTATCCCCTCCCTTTATATAGTGCAGGGGGGATAGGATTACAGGACGTCGCGGGGTATACGGCAACTATTTCTGTTATGATGTTACATGGAATGTATGCATTGATCTACTAATTACATGGAGATATACCATATCCTCAGATCTTCTCTTGCGGCGCAAGGCACGAGTAACGCGAGTAGTCTTCAACCCTAATCGGCCGATTTGGATCGCCCCCATCTGTTCCCTTACGGGCCTTCTAGAGGAAACCCGGGGCCCATGTAGTTCACAGTAGCCCCCGAGTGCATTACGATCGATGCTTGGCCGACTGGTTTCGCCCATATCTCCTGTAATCTGAAAAGAGATTATAAAGGACTCAAGAAATCTTAAGTTTTTGTGTTGAAATAATGCCTAGATTTGGCGACACCAAACTCTAGCTTATTCGGCCCATTGGGCGCGTTATTTCGACAAGAGAATTTGACTCCTGGGCACCCACTATCGCAATACAAGAGCAGCCATTGACCCATCATGGGGCATGCCTTAAGCCACGCCATTACAACTTCTGTCTTGCAGCATGCTGTAACCTTAGCGTTTCAAAAAATATCAGCATCAGGCGCCTGGTCTCAACTTGTAAGAACCAGCGCTTGGCCCAACATGGGGCGCACCTTTCAGCCGGGCGGTACCTGTCCCCACCATGGAAGAGATCAGCATAGGCCCCTCAGGGCATACCAATTGGGCGCAATTTTGCCGAGAGGTACTTGCATCCGGGTAGCGGTATACAACTGGCGACCTTATAAAGGCATGCCTCAAGAAATTGAATCCAAATTTCACCAACACCCAACTTTGAGCATGCAAGGTTGGCTAGTGACCCAACATGGGGTATGCCGTGAAATATTTTTTATTTTGGCGCTGCCGGTGATATGCCCTCCAGGGTGCACCGAGGCCGAATTAGGCTCGGAAACTCTTTTTTGGGATGGAATATTGCTTCAAAAAAAAAAGAGGAGATATCGTACAATTGCAGTCTGTGCTATTGCAAAATCGGTTTTATAGCTATCTTACATTTGATATAAATTGCAGTCCACCTGGCGGGTTTTGTTTCCATGTGGCCACATACATGGCTACAGTGATGGTGTTCAATCTGGATCATTGTCACTCAAATGTGCAAGCAAGCATTAAAAGTAGCTATAGACATCTATATAGATACACCATTGCAAGGGCTCACTATAGTATGGTATATAGATGACATGGACCTTACTATAGAGAGCAATTGCCTTTAACCATTGCGGCTGCCCTTACGCCGAAGCGTCGTCTCCAGCCTCGACCACGCGTCCACCACCGTTTGTTTCCGCGGGCAATAGTGAAGCGAGAACAGGCCAGTAGAGTGACTTTGATTGTTAAAGCCTATTACCCGAGTTTGGTTTTCACGAGGCAATTAAACTCCAGGTGTTGGTTTCTCAAAAAAAAAAAAAACTCCAGGTGTTAGTCGGAGTGGTTTTCCCTCTATATTTCTCCTCTAAAGAAAACTCCAGGTGTTAGTCGGAGTGGTTTTTCCTATACAACCATTGGAAACTTTCTTCCCAGCTGCCATACATCTGTTCTAAAGCACTCTGATGCCCCCTCCAGACTGTGTCATATGCAATATTTACCTTAAAGTCTTGCTGAAGTTTAGTCTGCATCTCTTTAGCTCCCATTGTGGGGTTACTCCTCAAAATTGGCAATGCATTTTCAGCAACCCCGCTCTTGTAGCAGTGCTTGATGTAGTACATCTGCTTGTGGAGGTACAAGTGTGATCCTCAATCAATACAGAAACCTGTAAATACAACACAACACCAAATTTACATCCACAACAGCAAACAATCCTAATTCAACACAAAAAAGTTAAGTTAGTACCATGATAGTTTTCAAGTCAGATCTTCTGCTCCCAACAATTCTTCAGGGGCATCCTTCAGCTCTGCAATATCCTCTAAATCTAGTGTGATCTGTTTTCTGCACACCCAACTCAAACTCCTCATTTATCGTAAACTATCTGACAGCTAATCTGAACTCTTTCATAGATGGGTATAGAGTGCCAAGATCCATTCTAGGATGATCCCTGTCATATGAGATAAACATCTCCTCTGGTATTTGATCACCTACATGTATGACAACATCTAATGTATCCAAGTCAGGTGGTTCAACACTAGTTTCCCCAGGCTGTGTAGCTCCATTTTCTTCTTGTTGAGAAGCACCAGTTTCGTCCTCCTCTCTTAGTCCAAGCAATGCATACACATCCTCCTCTCCAAGTACTTCCACCCTCCCTTCCTCATCCTGAGTTTCTAATACTTTCAGATTATCCCAGTCAATAGAACTAGCAGGACCATCCCAATCAATGAACTCCTTATCTGGACCTAACCTATCCATCCAGCAGCTAATCTACCAACTCACGCAACAAACACAAGGGTTCAGTTAACTCGTCGTCCAATACACTCCCACCGATCTAGGGTTTCAAAAAAGGGGCAATGCGGGCGAAGCAACACAAGGGCCTCAACGGCATGTACACAAGAGAGAATGCCTCACCGTTGCCTAACTGCTGGCGGTCCAGCTCGTCGCCGGGAGTAGCGGCGCTACCGCCTTCGATGTCGCCGGAGAGCAAGCGGAGAGAGCGAGAGGGGAGAGCGAGAGGAGATAGCGACCGAGTGGCTCGGCTCATGGGCGAGAGGCCACTTGGTGCGACCCAACCAGTTGTGGGGACAGGGGTATTTGTGGCAATTCACACTGTAAAACGAGCCGGACTCGAAGGAATGGCATGGGAATTGGCGGCCCGCGATGGAGGTGGCATTATAAAGAATCCAATGAGCGGGATGGCATTTTTACGAAGCCCAACGATGGTTGTGGCTTCTCACCAATTTTCTCCAGGCTAGTAGGGTGGAGACGTCCAGGATCCGTGCTTATTGTGGCCTAGTTGGAGAATGCTCGTGTCGGCGCGTAGCTAGCTTCGGTATGCAGGGTGCTCCTTGCGTGCGTAGGCTAGCTAGCTAGACAGCCGCCGGGGGCAGGGTTTGGACCAGCTCTATCGCGCGCCTAGCGGGACGAATTCCCTAGTGATCCGCACCATCCACGGTGAAATACGAGGGGGTGGAAGAGGACTGCTGCGATTGCTCTTGCGCCTTAATTTGGCCGTGAAATTCCCCAGACCCAGACGGGTCCGTGCCTATGTTGCATTTAGGCTCAGTTTTTTTTCAGCTTAACAGATTAATGGCTTAACAATTTAACGACTTATCTATGTTTTAAAAAGACATATACTTTAAGTTTTTGAATCATTTTTTCGTTGTTTTGAAGGTGGATCCTAACGCTTTAAAAGACCGCTTAGTTCAACAAGTGATTAATAGGAGTAGGCGTAAAGAAAAGGTGTATTCCTTTGAGAAGTAGAAAGATAGGCAATCGCGGTAAAAGTAGAATAGCCACCAATAATAGTTGATAAAGCAAAGGCTAAGGAACCCGGGGAAGCTTTCTTTGAGTATTGGTAGGGAATGAATAGCTATATAGGCTTGTGATTAAGAGTCATAGGGATTTTCGTAATAAATGGAATAGGAATCCGGATAGCTAGCTAGGGAAAGTAGCACATACACGCATTCAAATAAAATGGATCCGAATCTCGAGACTATCTCGAGAAGCTCTCGAAGCTCAGTGATTTCAGCCGTTCAGATCAGCTCAAAAGAACAGAGCCTTAATTTGCTTGTTGCTATACCGAATTCCACAATACACTGATCGATTCATTTGGAGCTGAGCGCGTGTTGCAAGTTGTAACGTGGCGTAGCCTTATACAAGAGGGTTCGATCGCGCGTGCACGCGAATGCTGATTAGCCACCATCAGCGTGCACAAACAACTTGTTTAAAATTATCTTGCGACAAGCTCAAGTTGTGCCGAAGCTGCAGGCGGACTAATGAACGTATGTACTCCAGCATGCAAACATGGACCATATACGTACCTGCAACTGGATGGTACTACTATCATACGCAATTCACATATAGCTAGCTTGGTTCTTCGCTTCTGCTTAGGATGGCTGCACTTGAGGGCATAATTAACCGATGATAGTTTTCTACTATCATCACTATTCATCCTTTTTTAATCACCACCTTACTTGTACCTACATTTTTCTCTTATATTTAATCCATATTCTGCTGCTACAGTGTTGGGTATCACAAATATGCAACAAATGAGCATAGCAAAAAAATTAGAGCTAGTTTCTAAGGTTTGGTGAGGTCTTTTGGTCATTGGCGGTGATCTTTAATGATGGCAATGCGTAGAGATGTAGGTGTTAACTGACCCACTGGGTTCGGACATGACCTGATAGCCGGGCGGGAATCGGGTTTGGGCCAACCACTACTAGAATTCTAACTTTTACCGAGTGTGCAAATACTGTCGGCCATTAGAAAATACCGTAGGACATGTATATGGCCGAGTGTATATCGTCGGTAACTTCCCCTCGGCCACCCATGGTGGGTAATTCGTGCAATTACCGACGAAACCGGCCTCGGGAATGAATTTAGCGATAATTTTTGAAGCACTAGAAAAATACATGGGTGAGTGATTTTAACTTATCGTCGGAAATAGAGAACACTAGAGAAAAGTATGAGTGAGCAGTTTTAACACACCGACGAAAAATGGTTAACATTAGGGAAATGTGGTGGAATAAATATGACCAAATTTAATGGATGAAATAGGAAAAATATTTTTCTATCAGGATGAACCTCTCTATACATACTTGAACTTTGACATCATTTTTTCCCATTAAATCAAGTTAATTATAAATGTCTGTTGCATAGGATTCGAACCCATGACCTATTGAATAAAACTCTCCCACCTAGCCGACTCACCTCACACACTTGTTGTTTAAAATTGTACATGCATTTCTTTTTAACTCCTATCATTTTGTATACAATGGTCGAGTGTTTTGTTTTAAACCTTCGGTCATTCCTTGAATGGCCGAGAGTTCTCTCAAATGGCCGAGGGTTTTATTTTAACTGTCGGCCATCACCATGAATGATTGAGAGTTTTATTTCAATCGCCGGTCATTCCCTTGAATGAACAAGGGTTTTCTTTTAACCGTCGGCTATTCTTTTAGATGGCCGAGAGTTTTAGTTCTACCGTTGACCATTCCCATGTATGGCCAAGGGTTTTCTAAAAACCGTCGGTTATTGTTGCACCCTCTCGGTTAAGCATTTAATAGCTGACCGTTTTTTTCTAACACTAGGAAAAGTATGCACCGTTGGCCACCTTAACTTTTATCGAAGGTTTGTAGGTAATTGTTATTCACACTCGGCAAAAGTTAGATTTCTAGTAGTGAACCTCTGCCCTAACCTCCACCGATGGATCAACATCTTACCACCATTCCTCCATTGATGGATCTAACCCTAGCCTGCCTCTGGGCCTCTCCCGTGGCCTCGTCTCTCGCTCACATTCCCGTTCTCTTTGCAAGAGATCGATCGCCAAATCCATGATCCCCAGTCCCCATGTGATGACAACAACACACACTCCTCTCAAGCTCTCAGTTCTTTGTCTCCCCCGTTTCAGCATCTTCTCTCACCTCCTAGCTCTCCTCGTGGCAGCAATGCCAACGGCGACAGTGCTCCTCCATGATGACATCACTGGAATACCATCTACCGTGTGGCAGCTGCGATGGACTCTATGGCCTTGTTTGTTTCAGATTAATGTAGCGTTGCGTTTTACTGTAGCAAATTTGTGATCCCCTCAAAATACCTCTTAACGAGTTCAAAAAATTATGAAAAAATATTTTACAAACTTTAAGAAGTACTATTTAAAACCCCACAAGAATGACTACAAAACATTACATCATTTGGCTTATACAAGGCCTATATATCTTGTTCAAGAAAAAAAGGCTTAAATGTTAATGATAGTCAGATGCTACTAGTGATGTTTAGGAGAAAAGCAGGTGCATTTACCTCGGTAAAAAGGCCCCAAACATAACGTTGAGTACAATTTTCAACATTGTTTTGTCCATTTTGGTGGTACAAGTTTACAAGCAAATTTCTATTAAAAAAATCATGCAAAGAACCGGTGAACTCAGGCTATCAGTTGGATTGCTACGAAATTTTTTACTGTTTGCCCATAAAAAATCACGCAAACGAAAAAATACCCAAGGTGTACGGGCAATTGCAAAAATGCCCCTAGGCGCTTCAGAGGGCATGGCGCTCCGGCGGACAGCGCCAACGGCTAGGTGCCCTGAACGGGGGCGCCAGGGGCTAGGCGCCCTGGCTGGGGGCGCCAAAGCACAGGGCGCCCTGGCCAAGGGCGCCAAGGTGCATGGCCG